>OY757905.1:139456470-139998970 GCA_963585895.1 Sepioteuthis lessoniana | reverse complement strand
TCTCACTCCTCTCTTTATCTCTGATTCTATTCGTTTCTGCCAGCCTATCTGTCGGTCTGTCCGCCTCTCTCTCTCCATCTCTATCTCTTTCTCTCTCTCTCTCTCTCTCTCTCTCTCCATCTCATTCTCTTTCTCCATTTCTCCATCTCTCTGTCTGTCTGTCTCTCTCTCTCTCTCTCTATATATATATATATATATATATACCAAATATTAAAATTCTATTTCCAGTAGACATTCTAATTAAAGTCTGAGTAATCCCTCATATGCCTCTATTCTCTGTCATTCCTTTCTCTCTCTCTCTCTTTCTCTCTCTCTCTCTCTATACACACACACACACAAACACACACACACACACACACACACACATATATATATATATATATATATATATATATATATAGTTCTGGACATAATTGTTGCCATCTATAAAATTTCAGTAAATGGTGTAGACTATTTCTTGCGAAAAAAAACGAATCTCGTAGAACAATCTTTATCTATTGACAACTCATGATTGATAAAGAACAACAGTTGATAAAACGATTTCTGTGTGTCTGGAGGGATGTTTCTTAAAATATGTATCTACCCAAACACTCAATTCAAAGGCAGGATGTGACAAAAGTTCAATTTCTAAGCTGTATATAATTGGTTTGAATTCGGAGTTTTCCTAAACAGGTTAAAAATGTATAAATTACACACTTATATATGGTATATTATAATAGTATTTAGCAGTTCAATTAAACGAATTACTAGTAAGCCTCAGGTGAACATCAGTTCATTTGTGATATTGTAGTTACGCGGTTAACCAAGAACACACGTATTTCGTGAATATGAACTTTTCTTATTGTACACTTGCTGACACATCAGCAAGAATGAATCTGACTTATTTGTTTTGGTTTCTTAGTTTAATGGCATATCAACTCTTTTTAGGTTATTTAATGCCTAAGCCATTCTCCTAGAAGAACATTAGTAGTATTATTTAATCCATAGCTGGGAGGATAAGGGGATTCATACCTTTCCCAAGGGTATTTGCCCGAAAGTGAACGTGTTAGCGCGACTAGAGTACGAACTCGCTTACTACGATTTCGCAGTCCATCGCTTTAACCATTACACCACGAGGACATCCCCCAATCTAACTTGTAACTTTTTTAAGGCTTGGAAGAAACAATATTGAAGTGTTCTCAGTGATTTTTTAAGTGATGATGTTCTCGATAATGTGCCCTAGGGTTTAACCCACTTTTGAAGATATATTAAAAAGCTTACCTCAAATCTACAAAGAAATTAAAATAATTTAATTTTTAATTGATTGATTTTAACGACAGGTCAACTCATTAAGAGTTATTTTATGATGTTACAGATTCGTTTTCGCTGTACAGTCATAGTTACTTTTTTGTAAAGTTATTTCTTTGGAGATTTTTTTGTGCACGTGGTCCTATCGAATACGAAAAATTTTTAAACGGATTTTTTACAAGCCACAACTACTACTCTTAGAATAATTTCAATCTCTTGAACTGGAGTCTCCCCATAAGGTACAGTTTAGAGTCATACCTACCACACCTCTTTTGGCAGAGTATTACCTGAAGGTTATTCTAATAATTTGAGAATAATTTTCAGTAAGATGAGTCAACTATTTTTTTTTAAATCTTATATATATATATAAATGAAAGGTTTTAAAGATTGTGGAACCATCTTACCGACAAATATATATATATATATATATATATATATATATATATATATATATATATATATATACAAACCCCTCTACAAGTGCAGTATGTGAGTCAAGGTCATTTTACGAGGAGTTTAGGAGATTCGAATACCGAAATGTTCTTCTCCTAGACCAGAAACCATACCAAGATCTAAGTGCCAAGTCTATCCAACTATTTCCCCATACATGGAAGGAGAAAATTTGGATTCATATATTTCCGAAGGGGATTAGCGATATGTGAAATCGTCCAGGATTTGATCTGCGTTATATGTTAGTAAGTAAAGTTGGCGACTGTAGTTGAGAATGACATGAAGGTTCCCTTTTCAATATCTACTATACTGAGGTGTAGGGGAGTGCGCAACTCTTTCCCCTGGATTACTCCACTTTACCCTTGATACATATTTTATAATGATGAGTGTTAAGCAAGAAGGTATCAAGTGCCATTTGTTAAGTCTTTGTTATGAATCGACCTGGGATTGAATCCCGGTCGCCAGGGCCATTGGCGAACATTCTACCCCGCAACACACATATGGATAAATAATGATACGGACAGGTAATAAAATAAAACAAAAATTAAAATAAATACAAGAAATACCTCATTTCTCTTATTTCCTCGTTAAGCTAAGTTGTCAGGCATGTTAGACTTCAATCAGATTTATTCTTCAGTCCCTTCAACATACGCGGCCATCAGTTTGATAATGAATATTATAATAACTCATTTTACAGGCTTTAGAAATTAAATAATGCCTTGAGTTTCATTATCTTTATATACTTGCACCATAAGAATCCAAGGACTATGTAACAGTATACCTGTCTTTTACAGTACTGTCCTTAGTATTGGGTCGCGAAATACACCGACTACATCTCTACAGAGGGTAAGACTTCCTCATCGAGTGTTTTGTATATGACACTAAACAATTTGAAGGTGAGGCTTCAAGAATACAAGAGCTTTGGCCTGGAGTGGTCGCACCTTTTAAAGGGAATTGTTTGAAAGAGAACTCTTTAATCATTTAATTACGTGTAAACAAATGACTGATGTTTAATTGAATCGTTAGTGATACATAGCAATACGTGAAAACATTAAATTGTTTGCAAACAAATGATTAATAGTAAATAGAATTATTCAAATTCGATAGAAAAAAGTGGATCCATTTAACACTGCCAAAAAAATTAGCCCAGGTTCGTTCAAACATGTTATCTACGAAATGTGTTTAAAAATCATATATTTAATATACAGGGTGTCTCAAAAAAATGATACATCATTTCGCAGATCTATAATTTTAGCAATTCTTGTTAAAATAACCTCAAATGTTCATAGAATGTATAGAAACAGATCAAGATTTTATATTTAATCGAAGAGTACAGTATATACTTTTCTCAATGAGAATCTACAAGACAGATAGATCGGGTGTGGTGGAGATGAAGACAATTTTCTGATAAAATTACTGCTGCTGTCACCGGACCTGTCCCCGTGTGATTTCTTTTTATGGGGATATGTGAAAGGACTGGTATACTTATGAAATCCGTCCCAGAATAGAATTATGATGTTCAGCACCAAAACCGTTTTATTTCACTGAACAAGACTTAATAGTTTTCCTGATAATTGATTTTAAAACGATGTCAAAATTTTTGGGACATCTTGTATATGCATAAAAAGGATTTGGCATTAAATGACCTACAATGGTTGATAAGCCATGAAACCAAATCAACCCCCACCAAAATCCTCAGCATACACGCTGACTTCTGCAGAGTCAAGATTTGAATAATTTCACTTGTTTTTCAGTTTTCTTTCCTTTTTTTCTTTTTTTTTTGCAAGACTCGTATTGGGTTGTTTCCTGTGTTCCTATGATTATCGGCACAAATGTCATTTTTGAGTTCGCTAAATTTTTGCTGTTCCGTAGAGGAATGCTTAAAGTCTTGTAAGTATCTTTAATATGGAATCCTTTTGCAAGATTGTTAGGTATCTGAACTGTCAGCCCCTTCTGAATTACACAGACATTTTGTTAAATTGTAAATAGTGAATATTTAGCAATGACTTAGATAACTTTTAAATAATGGGAAAAATATTCAACTAATTTTCTGATAAGTTCGGACTAATTGTAACTATGAGGATATAGAAAACATTCAAATAAATTCAATTGTTCTTCATTCTGTTATCAAGGGTCGTTTTAGATTGTTTCGTATGATCCAATGATTATCTGTCCTACCGTCATTTAGGAGGTTCTAAGCTTTGTTCGTTGATTAAATATGAACACGTTTTGTAAGATGGATAGAAATATAATCAGACACGGTCTGGTAAAAAGCAGATAGCAAGATGCTGATTTTCAAGGTAGTCAGATTTTTTCCTAACTGTAATATCATTACCAAACGTCGTTTGACACGTATTTTCTTCTATTAAGCTTGTTGTGGATTAAGTTCAGTAGATTTTTTTAAAAAATAGAAGAAGAAGAAGAAGAAGAAGAAGAAGAAGAAGAAGAAGAAGAAGAAGAAGAAGAAGAAGAAGAAGAAGAAATCTGTCATATTTTCTCAATTTCGCAACTAAAATATTCTTCTTTTTTTCTTTTTCTTTTCTTCCTTCCCTCGTTTTTTTAAACATCTGAAATTTGCACCAATCAATCCACTAGAGACATCAGATTCGAGATAACTTTTTTTAAGAAGTGCCTGGCAAACTGACAGCACCTCCCGCTTTCTTGTCAGCTCAAGCAATGATCTTCCTTCAAAACTCAACAAAATGTACCCAAGAGAAAATGCTATGAGAGTTTTGAAAAAAGAACCAAACACGATAAACAGCGAATCTTGATGTCTTGAAAAGCTTTAGACTCGAATCGCCATGACAAAAATATGAATACAACAAAGGGGCTCAAAAAGAAATAGAAGAACAAATATGACTGGGTGGGGAAACTGATCCACCGGGAATTGTTCAAAAATTTCACTATAATCACTAATGGACTTTTGGAGGTGCCCGTGGTGTAATGGTTATCGTCGTAGAAAATGGACACGGCGACACGAGTTCAAATCCTGGACGAGACTGATTGCATTTCACATAGCACTTGAGAAAGGTATGAATTCAATTATTCTTTATGGGTAAATTGTTGGGCAGATTGGGTACTTCAGCTTTGGTGAGGCAACTAGTGTAGGAGAAGGAAAACTCTGAATTCAAACCTGTTAAACTCCGCTTAAAAATTGACTTTGTGTCAAAACCTGGCCGAGCGGAGGGGTTGGTAATTATGATAATCACTTATGGACAAATGGTTTAGTTTGGTTTGCTTTAGTTTCTTTGCTTAATGGCATACCTAATTTCGTAGGTTATTTAATGCCAAATTCATCCTTGTTGAAGGACGATAATGATACTCTTTAATCTGCTGCTGAGGGGAATTAGTTCATACTTTTCCCTAGGGGTATTTGTCCGAAAATAACGTTGTAACGCTATTAAATTTCGAACTCTCTAACTACAATTTCACAGTTCAGCACATTAGCCACTACAACACGATGACTTCCATGATTAACAAACAGTGTATGCCAGAATCTCTCCAAGAAAATGAGGCTCATAAAATTATCTTGGACTTTGAGAGGCAAATGTATCACCCGATCCAGATGACAATACTAGGTCTAATGCTAATTAACACTAAAAAAATATTTTGTCATCTAATGCATTTTGCAATGTCAGAGGACCACAGTGTGAAATTCAAAGGAAAACGAAAAACAAGAAAAATACCTCGATCTTGCCGGAGAGCAGAAAAAGCTATTGAACCTGAAGGTGACTGTGATTTCAAATGAAGCGGTCTCCAAAAACCTTTTTTGGTTTGGTTTGATTTCTTTGATTTAATGACATGTCAACATTCGTAGGTTATTTAATGCCAAAGCTATCTTTGTAGAATAATAGTGATAATATTCAATCCAAAGCTGGGGAGGGGGGGAAGAGAGACAATTGGGTTTATAATTTTCCAAAGAGTATTAGTTTGAATGTGAACGCATTTGTGCGACTAGAGTTCAAACTCGCTCATTACAATGTCGTAGCCCACCACATATAAACCAGTGTATTATCTAAATCTTCTAGGATACTCAGAAAAGTTGTGGAACGCTAAGGAGATTTGCTGACATTCAAACACAGTGAAAAATCATCTGTTAGGATTTGACTAAAAATCTCTCAAAGAGTAAAGTAATAATAATAATAATAATAGAGAAATTGCAAAATTGTCAACTTTGCCGTCCCGGCTGACCGTACAATTAAACTGAAAGAATGTGAAAAGAAGGATAAGTACTTCGACAATGCTAGAGAACTGAAAAAACTATGGAACATGAAAGTAACGATTGTACCAATTGTGATTGGTGTTCATGGCACAGTAACTGAAAAATTATTAAAGGACCTGGAGGACTTGAAAGTTGGCGGACAAGTGGAGACATTTCAAATGATAGCATTATTGAGAATGGCCAGAATACTGGGAAGAGTCCTGGATACTTGAAGAGACTTGCTGTCACTCAAACTCCAGTGAAAAACCATCAGCTGGTGCTGATGTGAAAAACTCTAAAAGATTAAATGATAATACCAATTTTAATTGGCACGAAAATTGATAATACGCAACAAAATAGCAAGTATAAGTTATATAGAGATAGAGAGGAAACGGATAATCCCATAATAAGCGGGTGCAGCAAACTGGCACAAAAGAAATACCCAACTGGGTACGAATGAGTGGGTAAACTGATCCACTAGAAATTGAGATGAGAATTTGACCATAGTACCAAATACCATATGCACAAATTAGAATTAGTTTTAGAAAATGAGATCCATAGAATCCTCTGGGACTTTAAGATATAAACGGATCACTCAATCTCGACCAGAAGACCATACCTAATGTTGATCAACAAGGAAAATACTGACGGATTTTCCCGTTTCTGTGAACCAAAGAGAGAAAATGAAAGAAAGCAAAAAATTGACAAATACTTGGATCTTGCCAGGGAGTTTTAAAAAAGCTGTAGAATATGAATGTGACGGTGATTGCAATAATAGCAGGCGCACTAGGAACGGTCCTCATGTGCATGGAAAAGAACTTGGTGGAATTGGAAATCAGCGGAAGAATCGTGTCCATCCTGTTCACAAAATTGTTGGGATCAGCTAGAATACTGAGAAAAACCTGGAAACCTGAGAAGGCTCGCGGTCACCTAAACTTCAGGGAAACACCATCCACTGATTCTGGTGAGATTACCTTAGAAATTATAGTAATATTCTTTCTAAAATCCTTTAAATAAAACGTTATTCACTTTAAGGTAAACACTCCTTGTCTATATATTCATGTCTATATATTCTTCCATTTATTTTGTTTTGAAGAGTTCTTATTTAACTTTCAGGTTATAAAAAGAGAAAACATTTTGAGAATACAATTTGCAATGACAATGTATTAAAATTCTCATCATGTTTTTATGCAACCATAACCCGGCAAAAACGACACATAATCGGAAGATTTTTTACCGAGCAATACACTAAAAATAATATTCCAACTTATATAATAAAGTAATATCCAGAACAGTTTAAAATGAAATAAATTTGTCCAGTATTTTTCCGCGTCGAACTTTATTTTTATTTTGTAACATGATTTAAATTTCTATTAAGCATGTATATAACTAAAGCCTAGAAAAAAACAAGAAAAAAAAGCTCATTATAGCATTTTTTGTTAGAGCAATGCATTTAAAATGCACCAACATAGGAAATAACTCAATTCTTAGGACAATTTTTAGTGAATAATGATTTTGTGGGGTCTATGTCGCACGGAACATTATTTTTTAGTCGTTCTCATTCTTTATGTAAGAAAAATAACTTTGAAAGAAATTCAAAATTCAATTCGAGAGGTCAATGAGGCACTTGTACTAACCTAACTTTTAAATAGTCGAAACAAAAAGTAAGCTGGCAAGGTCCTTGGGGTTTGTCGGTACATTGATCCATTTTAAATCAAGACATCCTGCACTAACTCTTGCCAAGCCACTGGAGTTAAAAGGTCAAATCTAGGCTTTGGATGAATTAATCAGAACTTTGATTTTTATTTTGGTTAATGTGAAAAGAGATACGCCCAACAAGGTGTGGTCTGGGACGCATTATTAATCCAGCTCCTATCTTGCGTCTTGATTAGATGGCCAATTAAAATCTGATATGTGAAAAGGATACTCTTCCAACAGACGTAGATCAGAGCATTTAATTAGCTAACCATTCAAAAAGGACTAGAGTAGATGAATATAGTTAGCCAATCGGGAATGTTTGTTTCCAGGACATCCTCTATAAAAATAGATGTTTTTAGGGTTAGAGAAGAAGATATCCGTACTGAAGGCAGGAGAATAAGAACTCTTTCCAAGCACTGAAGTCTTTCTATCCAAAGTCTCACGCTCTGAAAAATAGAAATACTGCACCAGCCAGATACCTCATTTGCCTGTCCCTCAAATACAACTAAAAAATTCTCATATATTGTATATATTGTATGTATTATTGTTATACCATTGTGTTTTGATAAATTATTGTTAATTGTTTACGGGATGTTTTCTTGTCTTTCAATTGCTAACACCCAGGCAACTTGTTCCAACGAACAACCCCGACCGTTAGAAGTTCCGGATAGATTGTGTCATCCCACTTCTGTAGCTCTTTCAAACACGAGGGCCATAGAGGGACTGATAGACCAACTAGCCTAAGACCACAATCAAGTACCGTGACTAGCATAGGACCTCATTGACTTAACGATAGAATTTAATCAATGATACTTAAGCCACTCAGACAATTACAAGGTGATGTTAAATAAGATTATAGTACAATTGCAAGGGATACGTTAATTAATATTCACAGATCAGTCGCCTGGAGAGATTTCAGTTGATTCTTTCTTCAGTCCTCTGCTCTAACAACTGAGCTATCATGATATACCTGGACATACAAACGTCACCTTATGAAAGAAATTGAATATCTCTTAAAGTGTCATTTAAATACAAACATCAAATAATTTTTTCAATAGACTTTGTGACCGTTACTCATTTTTATAAATTTACAGGTCATTATATTTTATGAGTTATAACGTTTTATTATAAAAAGAAATTAGGCATTGACATTCAACAAAAATGTGTTTCTCTTATTATCTTACCAGTCAACTAACTTCCGTTACGTTGTGTTTGTTTTCTGGTGAGGCTTCAGATTCGAGTTTAGGAATTGTGGAGAGCCCTTTAATTAATATTACTCTCAGGTCTTAGTACCTCTTAGGGTCCCATTAATAGGACTAATAGACAAACGTTTACTAGGGATTATGATTAATATCAAATACAATAAACAATGAATAGCAGTACTAGAAACCATTTAACAGTGAGCAAACATATTATTGATAATAAATAGAACTATTAGTGTTAAATCTATTTAACTGTGTGCAAAGAGTAAATATCGAATTATTAGTTTTATATAGCAATATTAGTTTTATATAGCAATATTAGTTTTAGATAGCAATACTTGAAACAAGTTAGCTATGAGTAAAAAATGAGCTCCGGGTCGTTTAAAAATAATGGTACGTGAAAGATATTTGCTCACAAATTATATAGGTGATGTATACACAACTGATCAAAAATTTGGGAGCACTTGGAATTTTGCCCAGTTTCGAGAGTTTATTGTTATTGCATTTAAACTTCATACTTACGCAAAACTGAATTGTTTAAAAAAAGAACTGTTTTGACATTTAAACGGCGTGCTAATGCAAAACTGAACTGTTTGAAAAAGAACGGTTTTTGACATTGAATGAGACTTACGCTAAACTGAATTGTTTGAATAATAACTTTTTTGATTAAACTGAATGGCCTGAAATGGAGATATTTTTAACAATTGAGCTGGATTGTTTGAAGTAGAAGTGATAATTTTAATAAAAATGGATTTGGCATAAAAATAACCTACAACGGTTGATATGCCATAAATCCCAACCAACCAACGAATCAACCTCTCTGAATTGTTTTCCCAAGTTCCTGATATAGGCTAATTTTTTAATTGACCGTAAAGTTCGAAATGAACTGGCTAAGAATAAGTAAGAGTTGTTTACATATTCACACATTTCTTTAAAATCCCTTCTACGAAAATACTTTCACAATTTACCAGAAAAAATGTCTACATTTAACCCTGCATTATTAAATGATCGTGGAGGAACTTTAATAAAAATCATAATAATTTTATTTTCATTTTGATTTAAATTATTGCATGATTGCGTACAAATATTAAAATGAATTTATTTCTTTAAAAACAGGAAACTTAATTCTTTTTTTAATGTTTTGAGAAAAAAATCAATGAGACCCCAAATTTTTGGTCGGTAGTGCATATATATGTATAGGCAATATTTAGCATTAAATAACCCACAAGGGTTGATATGCAATAAAATGCAACAGAACCAAACCATACATCATGTTTGCTTTTTAAAAAGACGATGGCTTCCGGATTTGGTTGAAACTACAGAAATGCTAATTAGAACCTTTCATTTTTTTTTCTAAATGAAAGCATAAACATCATCGTTGAATGTTGTTATTATGGGAATTTAGTGAGCACATGGATCTTCTAGTATACAGTGAGGGGAGTTTCCATGGCGTGGTGGCTAATGTGCTGGACTGTGACATCGGAATTGCACCATAAAAGGGTGTTTCAAAACTAATGTTAAATTTCAATGGCAGTTCTTTTATGATATTAAAACTTTGACGTTTCCATCTGTCAACACATTAATGGAATCTTGCTCAGGTGGTCTTCGAAACGTCAGTTTTTATTTTCTAATAAAGAAATATCAACATTTTTAAAAATTGCCGATGAAGATATTCCAAGAATGGCAGGGATGGTGAAGATCTGGAGACTGTTTGAAATTTTATCATGAATGAGCTCCCATAAAAGATTTAACACATTTTTAATCACCCTGGAAATGACAAATGAATAATAGTACTTGTTATGTATTTCTAGATTTAATAGATGACCAATATATTGCTTGTTTTTATTTTTTAATAAACAAGTAAAAATATGTGATTCAACTGCACATCAGAATTTTACTTGGCTTAACAAATCCACTTGCTAAATTATGAAGATAGAACTGTGGATACTGAAATATATCGCTATGACTATTATCAACTGTATTGAACTTTTAATTATTTATTCAGGTTAAGTATTCCTAAATATTTATGTTATTTGTCAATATATTAACTCATGACACAACGTTTTTACGTGGGATCTCAATAAATTTTAAGCGTCTTAACATGACCTCTGATCTATCGGCAGACCTTAATCTGATTGGGCAGTTGAATAGAAAATTGCTTGCAATAGCAAGTTTTTCTAAGATTATTTTGTCTCTTTCGGACAGGGTGCAAAACTAGTTGCATGGTCTTTAATCATAGTGTCACCTCGTTACTTTAGAAACTTTCTCATCTTAGGAATATAGAAACTTGGTCTCTCCACTGTAGAGAATTTCAAGGATCATGTTCCAAAAAGATTCATTTATTTTTTCCGCTTATTTGAGAGTTTCTTGAAAGAATTCCTTTTCTCGTCTCTTACCAACAGAATTCTCTCTTTCTCAATCTTCCCTGCACCAGACTAACGTTCTATTCCAAACGTTTTTTTTTCCTTAAAGTTTTTCACTGTGAATCAAACTTATAGGAATGTTTTCCGTCCAGGTACAACCTTGTATTTTTAAGTCCAGGATTGGTTTGACTTGATTTCTTTGTTTAATAACATATCAATCTTCGTGTATTATCTAACGCCAAAACCATCCTTGACGAAGTACTGTCGTGGTACAATTTGACCTATAGCTGGGGAGTAAGGGGATTCATAACTTTCCCTAGGGCATTAGTGCAGAAATCAAAGCAATAGCATGAATGGATTATGAAATTACATACTACGATACCACAGTCCAGTACGTCAGCTATTACGTCACACGGACTTCCCATAAGTCCAGGATTGATAAATACGAGGTGCATACGATAAGTTTCCTGACTTTTTCGTATGGGTCCCATGGAAGTCCTCTTGTGTGAGCGTGTCAATGACCTTCGTCACAGCCTCTTTCATCTCCTCAATTGTCTCATAACGATAACCTCTGAGCTTAGGGAATAAGCAAATGTCACAGGTCTGGACTATAGGGAGGGTGAGGAACTGTCTTGATCTTGCTCAAATAGTTTGTAACTAGGATGGAGTTGTCGACTGGTGCATTGCCCAGCTGGAAATATCACGGAGCCGATTTGAAGAGTGCTGGCTTCACCCGACGGAATCTCTTCCTGAACTCTCTTAAAACCTCAACATAGTAACCCTAACCCTTTGGCCAATCAACTCTGGTGTATTGACTTCCTTATTCCTCCCACACTTCTCATCATCCTTCACAGACACCCTGCCTTTTTTGAATCTCTTATGCCACTCAAAAACTGATGCTCGATTCATGCAAGATGCTCCAAAAGCAGTCTGAAGCATTCCATATGTTTCTGTGGCATTTTTACCAAGTTTAAAACAGAATTTTATTACATATCGTTCTTCTAAAATGTCCTCACGTCTAGATTGCATTTTTGAAATTCACCAGCTGTGACAATCAGGCTTTAGTAGGGTGTATTCCAATTGCTGCTGTAGCTAGTCATTTAAACCTGAAATCATTAAAGTTGGTCAGTGATTTCATAAGATGTATAGCAATAACATACTGAATTTTCAAGAGTCTACGCCAATTTTAAATGCCTGTACAAAAAGTCTGGAAACTTATCGTGTGCACCTCGTATCTTCCACCGTCATAGTTTCTTTTTTGCTGTATCTTGCTAATATTCTATTGTTATATTCTAACTCTTCATTTGTTATTTCCCCTTGTCGTTAAGGCTTACAGTTCGCCGACGGTATCTTCTGCAAACTGGTAAGATTACCGCAAACTCTCCCTAAACAATCTGATCATGAGGTTCCTGTTCTAGTTATATGGGGAGTGTCTAAGTAAAGTTGCCTACCGTAGTCGAGAGTTACCAGAAGGCTCCCTTTTCAACAGCTACTACACCGAGGTATAGGAGAGGGCGCTACTTCTTTCCCTGGATTGCTCCACTTTACTCTTGATATTTACCTTATATTGCTGGGTATTAAGCAAGGCGGTATCAAGTACCATTTTAAGTCTTTGGTATGACGCGACCTGGGATTGAATTGAGGTCTCCCGGACCATAGGCGAAGTAGTAGCCATTTATTACCATTACTCTCAAGATGACTCAACCCAGAGTGGTTATACCAGTTAGGGTCCCAGCTATAGATCAAATAGATCTTTTTAAAAAATTATTTGTATTCGATAGGACCGTATACAAAAAAAAAAAATCCCTGAAGAAACAATAACAAAAATGGAAATCTGAACCTGCAATGAACGCTATTTCCAAACTACAAGGTTTTTAAAAATCCTAGATTAGTTCACATTCTCTAAATCAATCAATCACTTAATCAATCAACCTTTTCCAGATATGCTGCATTTAGTAGTTCCGCCAATTTGAGCGTCTCCTATAAGTATTCTTTTTTCTTTGTATTCTCAGAAGAATTCGCTCTTACTGAATCTTATGTAAATTGGACTAATTTTATAATCCAGTTTCTCGTCTTGACAGTTTGCACTGTTGATCAACTCCTTCAAAAGAGTATTCCCTGTTACAACCTTGGGTTTTTTTAAGTCAAGGGTTAATGAATATCTTAGTTTGGATTTTTGGTTTCGTTATCCTTTTGCAATACTCTTTTGTAAAATTGTTATCCTACATTTCCAATTGTTGATAGATTGATTGATAGATTAATTTAATGGCATGTCAATCCATTTCGGGTTATTTCATGCCAAGAGGCTATGGAACCACATTCATTAAATGTTCCAAGACATATTTACTTTTTGTTCGGTTGTAAGATTTTCTTATGCAACTGGTCCCCTTCAATATGAATAAAATTTAAATAGATATGTTGGACCCATAGATAAAACTGTAACGTGCACTACGATACCAGGTCAGAGTGGAATAAGGAGCAAGGGTAATGAAGGACTAATATTCACTCGCCAGTCCTTTAGAACATGATTTTCCTTATCAGTTAAATGTAATACCTAGTTTGGTTTGATTTGGTTTGGTTTTATGGCATATCAACATTGTTGGTTATCTAATGCCAAATCCATTTTATTCATATAAATAGATTACACGTCAAAGCAGTTTAAATGTCAAAACAGTTCTATTCCAAACAATTCAGTTTAACATAAGTATGCAGTTTAGTTCTATTTGACCCATAGATAGGAATCTATCACGTGCTACCATTCCAAGCCGGAGTGGACCTGGGAGCGATAGCAATGATGGGGTACTCCGCATTCCCAAAAGTTCCTGCAATAGTGGAGCATCACCATTAGATTGTTTAGTATCATATCAGAACACTCTTTAGGGAAATCTTACCACGCTGCAGAGATGCAGTTGGGGAATTCTACAGCCCCAGCCGACTGGGCCAGATATACACAGGACACACCCTATTTTTTATTGTTATGGGGTTCTTTGCCCTTATCAGAGAATACAGTTACAGTATTCTAAGCCCCACCGGCAGGGTGGATTTCTTTTTGTGTAACCCATTGCCTCTAGTAACCAGCCGTTAATGGTTTAGGTTTAAAACGTGTGTTAATGAATTAAACAATGAGCAATGACTTATGAGTTATGCATCAAGGGTAATGCATTATGGGATATGATTGAGTTGAATGCTCATGATTGGTGAACAGGGCTTGACGTTGTTTTATGGCTGCTTTTAAATAACAAAACACAAATTAAGATTTTCAAAATAAGTGTCGTGTGACAAGAAGTTCTGATTGTATATATCAGTATTGGCTGGATTAAAGTGATATCGGAGTTAGATTTTAATAAAATATTTCTGGTCTATGAATTCGGTAATATATGACAGCGTTTATCCCGGTTATTCATTATTTATATATTTGATTGTTTGCTATTTATTTATATTAATATATATATATATATATATATATATATATATTCCTTACATTAAGGATACAAGACATGCCTACACAGGTGTACGTACACGCACCCCCCACATGAACACACAAACACGCACGCGCGCGCACGCACGCACACACACATATATATACATAGACAGATAGACAGACATGCAATAGCCGTCATTCTTGAAAATATCACTGGTAATAATTGTTTGAACCTGTGGAGGTTGCCATCAAAGCACAAGTAATATAGTTGACATTGTCAAAAACAAATTTAAAGAGGACGTGAATTTTCAAAAGATATTCTTTTATAACATAAACAATGAAAAAACAATACAAAGTTGCAAAATGTTCGAATATTGTTTGTTATGTATTCGTGTGTGGGCCTGTGTGACTAATACAATTATTATGCGAAAGTGTGTTTTATTGTATCGAGTCCGTACTGACATCAGATAAGTGTGTTTTGTTCAAACATGTCTGCGTGTACGTGTGTTCGTTTTTAAGGCAAGGAATTAAAAGGTAACATTTTTTTCGTTACTTAAATGTGGGTGTTTGTATGAGCGCGTGTAAATGAGGAGTATATAGCAGCGAAATATTCGTCAGCCCTCGAACTAAACGTATGAGGTGATTTTGATATCCATGTAACGTTTAGAATATTAAAGTGTGGAAAATATATCAATTTCATTATGTCAATGAACATAGTTTAAATATCTGTATGTTCTCCCATTTTCCGGCTGTGCATCCGTTGCCGTCGAGTTGTCTGGATCTATGGGTCGCTCACAGGGAAGAACTGAGAAAGAGAGCGAAAGCTATCAAGCTGAGTGTAAGCGAGCGTAACAGAGTGATAATTCGAAGGCGTAGAGTAAATATAAGTATTAGGTCACGTGAACTGCTCCAAACGCAAGACATTTTTGCGTGGGACATATTCAAAATGCACGGACGTAGTTGTAAGCACCGACACATGACTACATTAAGTTCTCGAAACTATTCATTGACGCCCTACTATTTTTGCTTCGGGAATAAGTAAGTCTTGGATCTTATTTTTCTAGAATTTTCGTGCTCTACGTGCTCATCGCCGACCATTTAAAAAATATAAGAGAGTAAATTTATAAGCCATCGGCATATCAGTGCATCCTCACGCACGAACGCACGCACTCCCACAAACACAAACGTACACATACATGCACATATAGTGGGGGTCGGCACGCGTGTGGATGTGAGTGTGCATCTATATTGAAAACATAAGCATGCACGCATATATATAGAGAGAGAGAGATAGAGAGAGAAAGAGAGAGAGAGAGAGAAAAGAGAGAGAGAGAGAGAGAGAGAGAGAGAGAGAAATCTGACTTTATAAGACAGTTATCATCATTTTGGAAAAACTCACTGGTTTTCTTTTAGACCATCAATACAAAATGTGTATATATAAAGGTGTGTGTGCGTGTGGATATAGATCAATAAAAAGCGCGCGCGCACACACACACACACACACACACACACATATATATATATATATATATATATATATAGGTAAACTACAGTGGATCCATTGCACAGAAATCCAAAATTAACGAAGCACACAAACAAAGCATAATGTATTTATAAGGGTCTGGATATATATATATATATATATATATATATATATATATATATATATATATATATTGTATTTATAAGGGTCGGGATATATATATATATATATATATATATACGTTCGCTCACCAACTATATTTATAAAAATGTGTCATGCTAAGTGACCATGATTGTGGAAACAACAAAACGCACTTTTCTATTGACAAAAAACATATGCACACCGACTACACTCCAGCACATGCACACATACACACACACACGCAATACACACACGCACACATACACACACACATGCACATACACAGACATACCCACACACGTATATATATATATATATATATATATATATTTAAGACAGAAGCATGTGGCAAGCAGACTGCCCTATTAAGCCTATTAATTTCCGAGATCAAAAATAATTCCCCATTTCCCGCCTTCTCCTAGCCAGGGACTTCATAAGAAACCACAATAAATGTAGCCGAGTCGCTGCCAGTCGACTGGCTCGTCTTGTGTCCAACCAGGCGTAACTAATTCACCGGTGTAGGCACTTCTCTCCATACTTGCCTTGTCATTTAGCAATAAATCCTAACGACCGTCTCGGATGCAATATAACGCAAAAATATACGGATAAAGAAAAATAAAAACAAATGAAAGAGAGGTCATGTGACTCAGTTTCGCCAACGTATTAGAGCATGCGTAGAACGTTATTCAATTAAAGCTTTACCGTTCCAGTATCAACCTATTGCTTGTTTGTATATATATATATATATATATATATATATATATATATATATATATATATATATATATATATATATATATATATATATATATATATATATATATATATATATATATATATATATATATATATATATATATATATATATATATATATATATATATATATATATATATATAACAAATAATAAGTTGATACTGGAACGGCAAATTATATATGTATATATATGCTCATGGTGTAATGGTTATCATCGTAAGAAATGAACTCGGGTTCAAATACAGATCTAAGCTGTTTTTATTTCACATAATATATATATATATATATATATATATATATATATATATATATATATATATATATATGTGTGTGTGTGCGTTTGTGTAAGCATGAAGTACTTTTTAAAAAGTTTTATTCTTGTTTGATGAACTAGATAAAGAATATAGAAATAATACAAAAATTTTATAAACAGAAACTACCATTTTCGAAAATTACTGGAATCGCGATCGAAACACGGCTGAAATCCTCAATCTTTTGGTCAAATCCTTCTGTTACTCGATCTTGAATTACATTCCTTTGTCCGTAAACGAAAAAAAATTTTTTTTTATATGTTAACTTGTCTCTCTTTAATTGATCTTAAACCGGGCCGTTGGTCTAATGAGTAGAGTGTTTGCCAATGGTCCGGGAGACCCAGGTCGAGTCATACCAAAGACTCAAAAAATGTTACTTGATGCCGTCTTGCTTAGCACTCGGCATTATAAAGTTAGGGTAAAGTGGAACAATCCAGGGAAATGAGTAGCGTCCTCCCCCTACGCCTCAGTGCTGTAGCTATTAAAAAGGGAGCCTTCGGGTCACCCTCGACAAAGGTCACCAACTTTACTTTTTTTACTTACATATGAACCTTTTATATTTCTACTTAAAACTCCATTTTTATATCAGATGGTTACTTACAACACAAACTCAAACAAAATTCACTATCTCTAATTAATTTTTTTTACTAGTGTAAAATGACAGACTCTCTCTTCTTACAAAAGAAAAACACAATCTTTCATACCCTTGGTCTTGTGCATGATTAAGCAAAACAAGATAAATACAATTTTACCAACGTGGTCGATCTATCTTCTTCTTCTTCTTCTTCTTCTTCTTCTTCTTCTTCTTCTTATTATTATTATTATTATTATTATTATTATTATTGTTAGTAGTAGTGGTAAGTGTAGCTGATGAAGTAGTTGTAGTAGTAGTAGAATAAAAACTTTTTGAGGTAGGAAATTGCCAGAAAATTTATTAATTTTTTAAAATGATCAATACCTGTGAGAGCACTGTCAATTTACCCCGTAAAAGTTTTGAGACAGGGTAAAAGATATTCAACAATATCATATATATATATATATATACGCCAACACACACACACGAACACTCACACACACGCAACTATAAACATATCAAACATCAAAGACGGGCAAAGCAGACCAAAGTAAACACACTCCAGGAAAGAGGAACAACGACCCCTATATAAACCAGTTTAACCAACCAAGGGTCGTTTATACTGGAAAAAAGTGTGAGTTCAAGTCTCATTGAGTACACCATTAAAATGGCCTTGTGTTACACATGTTCTATGACGAAAACAACACGCTGGAAACACACACATATATATATATATATATATATATATAACAGGTATGTAAGAACAAACTTAAATAAATTCAAAAATACAGATCTCTTCGTGGACCTTCCTATTTTAAAATATATCCTTTTTTTTTTTTTGGACCTACAACAACCATCTTTAAATATATATATATATATATATAAGGCAAATTTTGCGTAATGGTTATCATTTTTGAAAGTGAAGTCTTCAACCCGAGTTCAATCCTGGAAGAGGCTACTCGCGTTTCCTTTCATGCTGATGCCATTAGGAAAGTTAAGTATCCATCTTTTCTCTCCACAGCAAAGAGATTCGGTTGTTAAGTCTCGGTTAGACAACCAGTGCTAAAGGAGGAAAACTCTGAATTTAAATCAGTTGTAATCTGCTTAAACATTAACCCTATGTGACACCCTGCAAATGACCGGGAGGTTGGGGAAACACGCATACACACACACACACACACACACACACACACACACACATATATATATATAAGAGGATGCAGAAAATCTTCCGGCCTTTATCTAAGAATTGTTTTTATCTTATTCTATTTTTTATTTTATCTTAATATTTAGATTTTGCATTCTTTTTTTTTATTTGGGTTAAAGAAACTTGAGGAAATATGCGCCAAAGTTTAGATTGCTTATGTGGAATAGCATATACAACGTCATCTTTCTATGTTATTTCTTTTTCTTTAAGCTGAGAACCTTCAACGCATACACACATTCACACACACACACATACACACACACACACACACACACACACACACACACACACACATATATATATATATATATATATATATATAATATATATATATATATATATATAAAAGTGTTGGAAGTAAAATTAGGAATATTCTTGTATGATTTTGAATAACTCTGTTATAAAGCGAAATTAATTTTAATGTAAAAAAATAAACAACAGAATAAGAAGATGGACACAAAACAGTAAATTTACTCAATACGGCCGCCATTTTTTCAGTTATTGTATCTTCACACCTTCAAAACGATTTGCATGCCTTCAAAATAAATTCCTCAGACATTTTATTCCATTCCTCCTCTATAATAGTCTTAAGTGAACCAATATTTAGACGGGAAGTTGCATTTGTTTTGTTTTCTAAAACGCCCCATATCGCGTAATCAAGGGGGTTATGGTCTGGGGTTAAGTCTAGTTTAATTGCCGTCCTCACAGTTTTCTTGTGGACTTTCAATTCATTAACGTGCTTTCATTTGACGTTGTGGGTTCCTTCTTAATCGCCGTAGCGAGAGCAGTTAAAAAGCTTTCTTTTCGTTTTTTGTTCAATACTTCACACTCCCTTTTCCTTAAAAGCTCTTTTTCAGAAAAAAATTCTTTTGTATACGTTAGACAAAGAAACTTTGGCTTTGTTTCGGCGTTAAGCAAATCATTGATTGTTTGTCGTTTCTTTTTTTGCTCCCTCATATCAGGTTGAATTATAATTAAAAAAAAAAAAATACTTGAATAATTGAGCTAATCATGAAAATTAAAATTTCTCGTGTTTTTTCAAGAACTGGAGTAATCAAACTAAAAATAATTTTTAAAAATTATTCCATATTTTGCTTCCGCTCTCTCTCTCTCTCTCTATATATATATATATATATATATGTGTGTGTGTGTGTGTGTGTATTTATTCATTTATAAACTTAACCCTCTCCACTCAAATCAAGTCCTATTTCTGATCGACCCGTAACTTAATTCGAACCTCGCGAGATCTCACTATTTACACAGCAGTCAGAATGGTGGATTCGAACTATTTCATTCATCGATCATCTTGTTTAATATTCAAAAAGGGTTGAGATTCACATTGGTCAAGGAAGCGGGTATTTTCCAAACTGATAAGCTGAGGTAATCTCTGGTGAAAAATGTTCTGAACTGGCTAAGTCGACCCCATCTTCGCAAAAACAATGATGTCAGTGATTTAATATAACAGTTTCATTACAATATATTAAATATAATACAATCAACTATAGTATGGTAGTTATAGTCATACAAATCAGACTATAACGTCTGCATTGGCTGTATGAGTGTCAGTCTTTTGTAAACCTTTGCGACTTCGTGAAATGTTGGTGTCATTCACGAATGAGGGCGTTGTTATGTGAGTTGGTGGTTTATTTTGGGTGACTGCTATAATTGTGTGTGTGCTTTTGATTTCGCTGTACGAGTTAATTTGTTCACTCCACAGTGAAAACGACAACCGGAATCATAACGACAATCTCTGTTGATATATATATATATATATATGTATATATATATCAATATTGTCAAAGTGAGAATCGATTTGGATTATAAAGTAATATATATATATATATATATATATATATATATATATATATATATATATATATATATACATTTGTTACTTCATAATCCAAATCGATTCTCACTTCGAAAATACTTTTCTAATCTGCAATTTTTCTAATCAATTTCAAGACTCATTTTCTCTACACTTACTAAGTCAAAACAATATTTCACTATTATCAGCCAATTTAACCGTGACCTCTAGTCAACTTCGAAATCTACAACACAGTTTGAGCCCTTTCTATACGAAGTCATACCTGCACTTCACAAAAATCAACCTATTCTCTCAGAAAGCCAAAACAAAATACGATTTTTCACATTAATCCAATCGAGACGGCTGTAAAGAAAATTGTAATTATGATATTCTCAAAAGCAAAGCTAACTCTGTTACATTACAATCAGTTAAATTTGGCACACACACTCATTCACTCACACACACACACACACACACACACACACACACACACACACACACACACACACACTCATACCCACATAGACACGCACTCACACACACACACACACACACACTAACACACACGGGCTCACTTAGACGCACATGCACTCACTCACATACACACACACACACACACACACACAAACACTCACTCACACACGCACGCACTCACTCACACACAAAATGCAAACGCACTCATTCACACACATACACACACACATACACGCGCTCTCACTCGCACGCACACACACACACACACGCACATGCACACACTCACTCACTCACACACACACACACGTGCATTCACTCACTCATATATACACACACACACTCACACACATACACACACACACTTATACACACACACTCATGCACTCACACACACACGCACTCACACACACACACGCACTCACACACATACACACACACTCATATTTTCATATTAACTCCCTGATACTTTTATGTACTCCTAATTTTTCCCTTGTTTATATATTTGCATAATTATTAAGTTACGATCAAAAATTCGCTAGCAAAAAGATGCACGTTTGGTCTACGAACTGGTGGAACATATTTAGTCTATCATTAACACATTTGGGTTAACCTTTTATGTTTGAGTCATGTTTTTTTTTCTTTGTTTTCTTGTCCACCTAATTTATTTCACTTTTTTGTTTTCTTACCTTGTAGCTATTCATCAAACCCAGAACAATACTCAGAAAAAATCGAGGATTTATGACTGCTTAGGGCGCCATTAACGGAACCTGTCATGGTGTATGAGATTTACGCTTTGTTGCTTTTGATTTGAAAAGGCCAAGTCTTTGACTGGCTACAAGAATTTGCTGAGTTCCTGGGAAGCAAATGGAGTGCGAATTTCAAAATGAATAACTCGCTTCATATAAGAATGACGGTATAAATGAATGGGAGAGGAAAAAAAAGCAGAGTCGGGTAAACAGGAAGAAGAAAAGCAAAAACAAATTGGGAAATAAATACAATCAAGGAAAATGCCAAATGATTTGAAAGCGAAGAAGAACGTGAAGAATAAAAAAAGAAAGAATCATTAAGCTGAATGAACTTGGAGAGAAGAAAATAGGAAGAAAAGTAAAGACACAAGAAGAGCAATATAAATATCAATTTAAAAAAACCCCAAAGAAATGAGACGGAAACGTGAAAAAGGAATAAAAGAAAAGATACAATAATGTTACACATAAAGTAAGAAAACACACACACACACGCACACACACACATATATATAGTTTGCTTTATTTATCAATAAAGAGAGCTCAAATTCAGTGACTTAGCATATATATATATATATATATATATATACGATCATCAGACTTGATTTGATGATCGCATAGGCAAGAAAGTAGCCGTCAACTAGCGCCATCGACTCTACAGCCATTCAATCTTGATATCCTAAACTTTTGAGTACCTTTTATGTTTTCTTGTTTGATTATCTGGTTTAGGTCTCTATGTTAGCTGTGCTACCAAAAGAACTGTTCTTTTAGCTTCTGTATAACTTGGTAGAGGTCGCATTTTTAATGTGATTATATAATATATCCTTTATATAAATATAAGAAAACATGCTAGAAAACTGAAATTGAAAATCATTTACTGTTTTATGATTCATTTACAACCACATAATATATATATATATATATATATATATATATATATATATATATATATATATATATATATTTAAATGAGCGATTTTTGATGGATAGGTTTTACGATTATTATCGAGTGCAATAACTTTGTAAATAACCTGGGGTTTCTCGGGAATTGGCAACGTTAGGATGATTACAAATCGACCAACCAAGCTAAAATGTTAATTAAATCGTATCTCATACATAAGAATTTGTTTACCTAACAAAACGGAAGCTTCATTGTTTCCATTCAAGTTTTTTTTTGTTTTTTCTTGGATATATTAAGATTATATTCTATTTATTTATTTATTTATTATTTTTTCTAATCAATTCTCCAAAGATTAAAACAGAAAAAGAAATCGATAACGTTTTATTACAGATTTCAATTCTGCTTTAATTTTTGCTATAATCAAGCAAGGATCCTGTACAATTTAAATAGGGACAGCTAGTATATCAATTTCTAATTGTTCAGTTTTCAGAGTAAGATTGTATCTTACAATTTTATTGAAATAAAAGTTTGCCATTTGTTTGCAATGTTTCATGGTTTTAATCCTAATTCTATGGTTGGGGGGTCCATTTGGCGTAGTGGCTAACGTGCTGGAGGGTACCTTCGTAGTAAACGTGTTCAAACTTCAGTCACTTTATTACTTTCACTTTCGGACTAATACAATTTGGAAAGGCATGAACCCCCTTATCCCACCAGCAAAGTGCTAAGTAGTACCACTCCATTTTTTTACAAGGATGGCTTTGACATTAAATAACCTATGAATTTGATATGCCATTAAACAAAGAAACGGAAACCGAAATCTGTGTTAATCATATTTTAATGATGCAATTAAAACTAACATTTTTCTCTGTTCTTCTAAAACATTATTTTACCGTAAATTGAGATGTAGAAGTCTGGCAGGTATTAAAGTCGACTTATATCTGCTGTATAGGTCGACCCCCAGACATACAGACAGCGACGAGTAAAATATATGAAGCATGCACATCTTACACATAAGATTTTATATCAATATGAATTCATAATCTATTTCACTATCATGAAATTTCACAGATAAACAACATATTGTTGTTGTCTGACTGGCTGTCTAGGTGTTGCCATGTTCTGGCTAGTGTTTATAATCAGTTTGTAAGTCGTTGGAAAAAACGTGGGGTATTGCGTTAATATAATGCTTAATTTGTTTTACAATTCTATTATCTCAAATCAACCTCGGTGTTAATTTGTAAAATATGTTCATCAAATACGAGTTTAAGTTATGTTGGAAATGTTTATGGTAGTCTGCAGGAATTATGGTAAGTGTAACAAATGTGAGGAATACTGATCCAGTGGATGACCACCGAGAAGGAAAGGTTTCGATTTTAGCCTTGTCGTATAAATCGACACTTAATGTTGAAGAAATTTTTTCAGGATTTAAGAATCGATTTGTACGCAATAATTTACGGTATTTTCTACAGCTTTTATGATTGATTCTAAAGGCACGTCGACCTTTGAAGGGGTATTTTATGACTAGAGATTAAGGAAGCGTATTCATGATACATTTTATTTACATTTTTTGTGTAGTATTTTCTTAATAGTTTTTTCTTGCATACCATTTTGTGATGTCTAGCATTCCTAATACAAATGATTTTCACAGAGTGTAATGGTTTTAAGTAATTAATATGATTGTACTTAGTAAAAAAGTTATAGCTTCTGGTAACTATTCTTTATAGAAATAGTTTACTGTTAAATGATATCACGTATTCTGATGATAATTTTCAAACAGTTCTGTTTTAACTATAGATGTGACCCAGACATATCTACGGGTCAAAGAAAAACTGGGAGCAATAGCAATGGAAAGGTGCACTGTACTTCTCTAAGCTTCAAGAAATGAACCTCAACATCAGATGCAATTGAATATCATTTTCAAGGCACCACCTTTTTTGTGGGGGACGTCTAAAACCTTGGTAGGGGATACAGTCAGCGTATTCTAAGCCCCACCGACAGTATGATTGTATCTATTGAAGAGAGACAAAAAGAAAAAAAATGAAAGAGTTATAATGAATACGATATGAATATCTAATTACAGGGCAACCAGTGAGAATCAAACTCACAATGGTCTACTGCCCTAGCTTGTAAACCATTTCATCACGCGTTTCCATAAAAAGAAAGGAGAACTTGAACTTGGTACAAGGCCGTAAGTATTGAACATTTGATGAAAATTATAATTACTTGCAATGGTCTGCTAACTTATCTTGATAACCAATTTACCATACGTTTCTCTAAAAACTAAGGAGAGCTCAGACTTGATACAAGACCGCCAGTACTGAGCTTGCAAACCATGAACCGGGAGACCAGAAGAGACTTGCTGTCACTTAGACTTCAGTGAAAAAGCTCTTGTTGAAATTGGTATGAAAAATTGCAAATCGTAAAATAATGAAACTAATGAATTATTTTTGGATCCTTTGGTACAATCCCAAAGAACATGGAACATGAAGGTGACAGTAGTACCAATTATTTTTGGATCCCTTGGTACAATCTCCAAGAACATGGAATGGTTGTAGTCGAAATCTGAGAATGAACAAAAACGAGGAGAGCTGGAAATTGAGGGAAGAAGCACACTTTACAACGATAGCCCTAATTATTACTATAGAAGATGCCTTACGAAGGAAAGAAATGAAAGACTGAAGAAAGTAGTGGAATATAAAAAAAAAATCATTATTTTATTTGGAATAATATAAGTCAAATCGTCAATAAACTTATAAATAATAAGTCGATGCAAAAGGCTAAAAAAAAATTCTCTCAACGGTGAATTTAAATAGATTCTTAAATTTGTTCAAAGGTTGGACTTCAATTATCAGTGATGCTATGTTTGACTTTCTTTTTGATTCGGTTGAGATTTGAAGAAAATTGCTTTTATTTTCTTTGTATTTTTAATTTTTGGTTCGAACAGAATATAAGAAAATGCAGGAAAACATTTTGACTTTCATTTATGAAATTGACACCATGGCAAACAAAACAAAAAGAAAAGAAAAGAAAAAGAAAAAAGAAAAGAAGAAAGAATCTATTGTTTGATCTCACGAAAAAAAAAAAACGAATTCATGAACTTTCACACATACTTTATCGTTTTAATAGACACCGCTGCACATAAGAAAACTACATATGCACATGTATTCACACACGTCGACCTTAAAAATAACTGTATCTGTAATTGCCTCGAGAATGTGTCTAAAGATTGACGGACATTTTTAACAACAGTGTAACGTCTTGATGCAATATAATAACCATGTTGTTTTCGTCTGCGTTAAGAATCAATGTTAAAAACGGAAAGTCGGATTACTTCGATATGATTGATTAAATTCAATGATATGTTAAAAATTTGGGGTTATTTTACTGCTTGAGGTTAGAGAATCGCGTTCATTGCATTACATAATAGATTGGTGATATTGAAGTGTAGGTGATTTAAATAAGTCAACCGTAAAGCGGGTGGACAGTTACTATAGAGTCAATCGTTGGGAACGACCGACGATAACCCCAGGGATAATTTGAACCCATGGCTATTAAAAAAAAAGTCATGGTATCAGAAAAATAGTTTGAACAATTAGTTAGTTCCGAAATATTGACTAGTACACTTGTGATAATCAGTATATTTGATTTTCCCATCCATTGAACTACTCCCCGATGCACATGTGTATTATATATAGAAGAAATAATGAATTATGATGTGTATGATAATAGATTGTTTGTTATTCTTCCCAGAGGGAGATGTCTCTGAGACTGTTCCTCACAATGAAACACCGTGGAGGTCAGTAGCCATCGAAGAAGTAAATACAGGAAAAAAAGATGGATCATACAGATTTGACCTGAATATCATACAATTATAAGTTAATATTTATATTTTTGTATAGTTGTCTCTTAATAGTTTTTGGCACAAGTATCAAGTATTCCAATCTAATACAAATAATTTGCACACAGTTGTATGAATTCTAATATTACTGTCTAATACAAACTGGTTTCAAGTAATTAATAATAATAAAAAGCCTAAATAAACAATTACAGATTCAAGTAATTATTCTAATATAGTTTACAATCATATGGTATCAAGTATTTCTATCTAAAAATTTTCAAATAAATCTTTTTGACATGTAGATGCTGCCATAATATCCCTTCGGCTCTGAGGAGGCCAACGGATATTGACAATGAAAGGATGACCTCATACTCCCTAGATTTACAGAACTGAAACCTTACAATTGGATACAATCTAATATCGTAATTAGGAAACCACCCTTCTTTGTTTCGGTGGAGAGCATTACCCCTCAGCCGGGAAAACAGTCAGCATATTTTTAGCTTCGCGAACAGGGCGGTAATTAGTTCAAGATTAAATCTTTATGAATAACAGGTTTCTTACAAGAATTTTACCAAACACCACCTCCCTCTTTACACACACACACACACACGCACACACACACATATATATATATATATATATATATATATATATATATATATATATAATCATAATCATCATTATTATCCAGTCAGGCAGTTAGCACGGATTTCTCTGACTCTCTCTCGCCATTCTTCCCTATCATCTATCGCTACCGACAGGTCCTCTAGACAATATCCTGTGTCTGTACAGAGCTATTGTTGGTAGGTTTTTGTTAGTCGGCTAACACTGGTACATCCATGAGAAAGGGGCATATGGGAGACCGTCACTTATGACTTCGTCCTTGCTTCTTCATTCTTGTGCAGTTCCCATTTAATTTTTTTCTCTATATGTTACACGGGAACTGTACGAGAATTCTACGTGTTAAAGATAGGAGCCCAGAGGTGGCATCTTGTTACTGTAAGAGTAAAGAGGAATGCCCCTTAGGCGGACGTTGCAATTCGAGAAATGTCGTATACCTGGCATGCATTACTCCTATGGAACATAAAAAAGACGGGGAAAGAGTTTATATAGGAATCTCCGCGGTAAATTGGAAGCAAAGGTGATATAATCACTGGCATTCTTTTTCTAATCCAAGACTTAGAAACCAGACTGCTCTATCAAAATATTTTTGGGGCCTTAAAGATCAGGGGCTGTTTCTACAAATTAAGTGGAAGATAATCAGGCACTCATCTACCGCGAATAGCTTCAACGGTAGATGTGACTTATGCTTAGATGAAAAAATTAGCATTATTAATTTCAAAAATCGAAAACTACTGTTGAACGAGAGAAATGAGCTCATGTTTAAATGTAGACATAGCGGAAAATTCAAATTATCCTGACTGAGAGCCACTGAAACACCAGTCCCAATGTAATCGTAAGGACAATGATAAGGATTTTTTAAAAACTAATTGCGATCATTTCGATAGTGGATATCACTGAGACGAGGAAAGATAACGATAGATGATGATCAGATGAACGTAGGATATTAATCCAAAAATTAAGGCCTTTGACTCTAGAGTAGTTAATTCCTCTTGACCATTTTTAGGGTCAATTAAAAGCACTTGGCAGCTATGTAAAATTTCTCTAGCTTTATCTTATTTAACTATCTCGGTGCTAATTAAATTAAGAAGAATATCTAGGATGACAACAGCTGAGATAATTAACAGCCACATTTGCTGTTCTTCAACTTCGAGAAAAGCATGTAAAAAGTCATCTGACGAGACGGAGAGTATAGTAATATTCTCCGCCGAAATAAATTTATAATGACGGCTTGACCGAGTTTGATTCTCCATCAAATTGCACTATATATATATATGTATATATATATCTAATCCAATCCAATCAAATCCAATCCAATCAACCTTTATCTTATTCTCTGCAAGGCTCTAATCTTCATGTAAGACATAAAAAAACTATGTTTTCGTCCACGTTTGTCCATGACATGCTAAGTTATCTTTCTCTTAAACTGGTTGCTCTACTAAGGCTTTTAAAAGCAAACTAATCAAGCAAAAATTTTGTCATAGCAGAATAGAATTTGAAACTGCACTTGCTTCCGAATTATCAAACAGAAGAGGACTCTGATCTTCCCTCGGGGCTGAAGAATACACCGACTGCACCTCTGCAGAGAAGCAAGACCCCCCCCAACGAGTGTCCTGGATATGACACTAAACTATTTGATGGTGAGGTCCCAGTAACGCTGGAAATTTAAGGAATGTAGTGTACACCTTCATTACCATCGCTACCAGGTCCACTCTGGTCCAGAGTGGTAGCACCTGATAGAGTTCAATCTATGTGTCTAATAGAACTAAAATGCATACTTATGCTGAATTGAATTACTTGAAATAAAACTGTTTTGGTATTTAAACTGCGTAGTAATGCTAAACTGAATTGTTTGAAATATAAGTGTTTTTGACAATGAAACTGTACTTACGCTAAACTAAAAGAAATAATGAGCCTTACTTTTCCATGTTTATCCCTTAATTGTGTGCAGTGGGTTTAAATTCTGCGTTATCTCTCTATTTATGAACCCATTTTAGAGCGAATAAATTAGTTCTTGCCTTTCGTAATGGTTATTGTCTGGAAGTAAATGTAGTAGCTCAACTCGAATTCAAACTTGTTTACTTCAATGTCGCACTCCAACACGTTAGTCACAACTCTACATCTACTCCCCCAATATGGTTAGGTTTTTGCATATAATGACATATCAGTCTTCGCGAATTATTTAATGACAAAGCCATCCTTGAAAACAAACAATTTAACTCATAGCTGAGAGGATTAAAGGATTCACGTTTGATAGATGTACTTGGAACCAAATAACTACAGATTATTTATATTAAGAATATTTACTTGAAGCTATAATTGTTAACAAATGTTTACATAAAAATATGCAATGTACAAATCAACACTCAACCCTGTATCTTCAAAAACGTATATTTACGAACTTACTTTACAATATACCAATTATATTTCTAATTTATAAATACTATAGTTAAACAGGAATTATAATTTCGGGATTAAAACAGGTAAAACGGTTTGAAATGCCGTTAAACACATATAATAAAACCATACCTAACAAATGATATTTTTAAAAGGCATTCACGCAATTAAAGGGATGAAATGTTAGTCTAGGTTAAGTCTCAGTCGAAGACGGGCAGGACAATCACATTTTGACAATTTGCTTGGTTTGGTTTGGTTTGGTGGGTTTAATGGCATATCAACCTTTGTAGGTTATTGAACGACGCCAAATCCATTTTAATGTAAATAATCAGTTCTATTTAAAACAATTCAGTTTAGCATGAGTACACAGTTTGTCAAAAACATTTCTATTTCAAACTATTCAAGCAGTTATATATAACAATTCAGTTTAGTGTAAGTACAGTTTTAATGTCAAAAACAGTTCTATTTCAAATAATTCAGTTTATCATAAGCACACAGTTTAAATATAAGTACGGTTTAATTGTCAAAAAACATTTGTATTTCAAGCTATTCAGTTTAATCAAACAATTCAGTTCATCATAAGTATGCCGTTCGTTCTATTTAACCCATAGATATGGCTCTATCAGGTGCTATCACACCGGGCAAGAGTGGACCTGGGAGCAATGGCAATGAAGGGGTGCTCCGTATTCTCCAATGCCCCAGCATTACTAGGACCTCACCAGCAGATTGTTTAATGTCATATCCAGGACACTCGTCGAGGGGGGTGACTTACAGTTTGGTGTATTCTACAGCCCCAGCCGACTGGGCAATGACAATTTGTAAAATATCTTTAACCTACTCAAATACCACTGAAATAACGTTTTGAATGTTATCAGCTTCAGCCATGGACATTCACACTTACAGTTATGAATAGCAAATACCAATATTTACTATGAGAAATATTAGATGCGTATGAAATATGGTGTTTAGTTTGGTTAATATAAGGATCGTGTTCAAACTGTCATCATTTGATTAGTGAATCTTGAAAGTGATCTTTCTAATGAATTCAAAGGAAAATAAACACCAAGAGTTTTATTTAAGGAAGTCGTCACTTGACACAAAAGAACCGGTTGTTGTTGTTGTTGTTGTTTTGCTTCTCCCTCACACCAGACGATCATCTCATTGCTCTTTTATCTGTTGAGGGAATCTTTCAATCTCATCTATTTTTACTAAAAGGTGGAGTTAAATTCAAATTAAAGAATACTTCTTGTTTTATTCATTTACTTGCAGCCAACTCCTCCCCACACCCTCTCTCTGTCTCTCTCTGTATATATATATATATATATATATATATACGTACATGCACTTAGTGGTCTAAGTTTAAATTCTTAGCAAGTCTATGTATTTTTCACTTTATTCTTCCTGCTATGGATAAAATATTAGAGTAGATGGTTTGCGTTATTCTTTTAATAGTAAATCAATTCTTCAATTACAATTTACTCTACGAAGGAAGTCATTTTGGCGTAATGGTTAAAGTACTTGACTACGGCTTCGAAGTAACGAGTTCGAACTCCAGTCACGCTGCAGCGATCATTTTCAAAGCAGTACTCCTCGGAAAAGGTACGAACCCACTTTCTCCCTCACCAGCTTTTAGATAGATTGTATCACTGCTGTTCTTTGGTATGAAATAAGCCACAAAGATTGATATGTCATTAAACAAAGAAACCATCTAACCAGTATTTCAATTCGCCAGCTGACTGCAACTTATGTTGAAAGAAATGAGCGTTCACGGATCCAAAGAAGTAATCACAAGGGGATATATCTGGTGAGCGAGTTAGCCACGAAATATCACCCCGTTGCAATGATAAAATCTCTATTTTTTAAACAAATTTCAATCACAAATGCACGATGTTCACTTTACTACGCCATGATGATAACTGAAAGAGCATAGTTATTGCTGCTTAAAGATACACTTCCCATATTATTAGCATTTGAGCCGCCGCAATTTTAAGTCTGAGAGGCCATTCTGCAGGATTCTTTCTCAGGTGAAGTCAATGCGTATTCAAGCAATGTTAATTACTTTTAACTATATTCTCTGTTATTAATTGTTGATCATCAGCTTGCAACGGACATTCTCAAACGTATTTCTCATTATTGTGAAATTCTATCATTATTATTGATTTTTCTTTATTATTTCTGACACTTTCTTCCCAAACGAAGGATAACAGCTCTATTTTCAGCGCTCAATTTACCCTAAGTATCACTGTAAAATTTTTAGCTTACAATAACTGACTCTGGATGTCTACATTCAAGAAGTCAATGTTCAAGAAATGTGCTGTTTTACACGCGCTGTTTAATTATGATCAGGCTTGAACTTTCATCATATGCATTTAAAAAGAAAAGTTTATCTCAATGTTAATGATTTATGGGATAGCAATAGTAGTAACAGGTTTTCTTATTGTTGTTGATTAGATAGTTACAGAGAATTACATTCTAATGGTAGGAAGCATTTATTGGTGATAAATGGAAATCACGTGACCAAGGCAGACATTTTCTGGGTTGATTGGAGAAAAAGAAAAGAGAAAAGAGAAAAGAAAAGTAAAAAACAATTTTATGGTGATAGAAATTGAAAACTAATCATATTTTATATTGTTGCTTTTTCCAGGAGAGTTTTTTTTTTGTTCTTTTTTTAATATAAAAAAACTATCGGGCTAATTGAATTCATACATCTTTCATCGTTGAGTGTGTTGAGAGTTTTTCTGTGGTTTTTACCAAAATAAAACTTTCACCATAAAATAATTACTTCCAGCCCACCTTCACCCATTAGCGTTATTTGTATTATACATATGTACATAGTTATCAAAACTACTGTCTACAAAATATTTTTAGAACGTGACTCAAGTTAAATATGATATAATCGAATGATCAAAAATACACTGTTTTGCTCTATTCGACTAAGTTACTTCCCTTGGATTAAAAATTAATTTACGTTAAGATCTTTTTAAAGAAAACTATTTTCTTGGTTCGGTTAAAACAGACCAGCCGGTTTTTGGGTGACAAATCCTTTATCCCATTGTGATCCTATTTACAGTAATGATCTCTCTCTCTCTCTCTCTCTCTCTCTCTCTCTCTCTCTCTCTCTCTTATATATATATATAAAGTGTTTTAAACAAAACGAAGTGATCTTTACTTTAAATGTCGAGCCTCTGAAATTAGAAGACCAGTTCACATACCTTGGTAACAATATCTCATCTACTGAAACTAATGTAATACACCTAGGAAAGGCATACACTTATATTGACTAGCTATCGATCGTATGGAAATCTGATAAAATAAAGCGAGAATTTTTCCATCCTGAAGCTGTGTTAGTTCTACAGCACGTTTACACCCCATAACGCAAGCGATAAACTTGAAGAACAAGCTTGATAGAAATTACTCTAGGATGCTACAAGCTGTTTTTGAAAAATACTCCGTAAAACATTAGCTACTCGTCTCACAAACGATTCAAGTAAGACGAATAAGATACGGTGAACACTGCAAAAGAATCTAGATGAACATAAAGGGGATTTTCTCTTATGGACTCATACACATGGACACACTAGCCCAGACAGACCAGCATAAACAGGAATCAACTGTGCCAGTGGTATAATGGTTATCGTCGTTGGAAATGGACACGGTGACACGAGTTCAAATCTTAGACGAGACTGATTGCATCTCACATAGCAATAATACCCTTGGGAAAGGTATGAATCAAAATATTCTCCCTCCAGCTATGGATAAATAGTAGGGGAGACTGGGTTCTTCAGCCTTGGTTGGGTAACTAGTCTAGGAAAAGGAAAACTCTGAATTCAAACCTGTTAAACTCCGCTTAAAAATTGACCTTGTGTCATATCCTGCCCGAGCGGGGGGGGGGTTAATATGATAAACATGAATCAACTCTGTGTAAACTGTAGATACCGCGTAGAAGACTTACCAAAAAAAACAATGAATGATAGGGACAGATGGTAAGAGAGAGTTAAAGGAATCCGTACAATCAGCTCATTTTTTTAATGAGATGTACTTATAGATTAATATGTCGCAGAAATGAGTGAAAATGACAGAATAAAACACAGAATGTACAAATTTAATGATTGAGAAAAAAGTTCGTTGAAAAGTAAGTTAAAAAGATTTTTCTGGTGAGAAAAGATTATATTACACACATTACAAGTAAGAAAAGTTCATGTATTCAATGGAGCAGTTTTGTTTTGCTATAAGATTGAGATGATATATATATTGTGTGTGTGTTAAACATCTTTTGTGAGAATGTCTCTGTGTAGTGCTAAAGTATATTTATGACGCTAAGATATAAGAAAAGTTAAGTAGTCTTCACTATTGACATTACTAGTAAAAAAAGGTTCATGCGTTTAATGTAGCTGTTTTGTTTAGCCATAAGATCGAGTTAATATTATACGGAGTGGAACGATAAAATTGTTGCCCTAGAAAAGACGACATGATTCCATTTCCGTTCAATGAAAACCGGTTTTCTTATTTTTTGTTGCAGACCATATACTAGTTGGCCAGTTGTGTACAAATCCCAAGATAGGTGTCTTCTATCATGTCTGAAAGTGACACAATGTTCAACGAGCAAGATCGGAGATTCGCCGCTGTACAACTCATGCCCTCTACCGATCCAAGTTATGACAACAGGACTATTGCCAGCACCCTCAAAATGCAAATCTGGATTGCCATGAATAACAGGGACGTGCTCAGGGGGATGAAAACAAAGTTTCCGGCTACGGTTATGGTCTTTGGTGTGGTTTCAAATGAGGGCCACATCATGCCACCTCACATCTTCGAAGTCGGTTTGAAGGTCAACACTAAAGTGTACCTGGACGTGCTGAAGAGTGTGGTGATCCCCTGGTGCAATCAGGAGGCCGGTGGCAGACCCTGGGTGTGGCAGCAGGACTCGGTGCCGGCCCACAAGTCCCAAGAGACCCAGGCTTGGCTTCAGAAGGAGTGCTACGATTTTGTACCTTTCTTTCACTGGTCCGCCTCCTTCCCCGACTGAACCCGCTGGACTACTTCGTTTGGTCATATGTCGAGAACATCACCAACATGACCTCCCACAACACGAAAGCCAGCCTGATCGCCGCCATCCGCCAAGTATTCACCGAGCTCCCGTGGAAAAGGCATGCTCCCAGTTCCAGATCCGAATCGAGGCGTTGATTGAGGCTGAAGGCGGCTACATTGAATAGATATCAGCTCTACTACATAATCATGTTACCTGAATTGATTTTTTCAGTAAAAGTTTTAAAATAAAGCTGTAGTGTTGTTTTCTTTAGGACTACAATTTTATCGTTCCACCCGGTACGTTGTGTGTGTGAAAGAGCTTTTGTGAGAATGTCTTTATGCAGTTCGAAAGTATATTTATGACGCTAAGATGTAAGAAAAGCTTAAAATCCGCCGATGTTAATGTAATTGCCCATTTATAAAAACAAATGGTTTACGCTCTACAAAACAATTAAGTGGTGTTTAAAGTAAATGCCATCTTGACGGAAAAGAATGTTAGATTTTCACTCAAAAGAAATATTGATGAACGTTTGGAGTAGATTTACAGAATGAATCTATAAATCTATTTAAGATTGATCCATTTCATCGCTTATTTATAAATTTGATTAAAAAAATAGTTGATGATTTATCTATAATCCTTATTGGTTGAAAAATGTATTTTAAATAATCTAGCCAGGAAAAGATTTCTAAAATTATTTTTGGTTTTGATCCAACAAATTCTACGGGGAAAGTCAAATATGTGTGCGTCTGGAATAAATACGACGATCGGTCAAAATATGCCAAAATACAAAAGCATAAACTACAGCTTTAAGGGCCTTTTTTTGCACAAAAATTAACCCTTATATTAGTATAATAATAAACTGATTTTAAACACACACACACACACACACACACACACATATATATATATGTGTGTGTGTGTGTGTGTGTGCATGAATGTGTGTAATATATATACAAAAGGAAGAGACGGTATATTTCATTATTCTTTACAATAATTTCGTATTTTTTCTTTCTTTTGAGCTTCTCTCCTATGTATTTCAAACATGATTCCTTCTAAACATTATGAAACCCAAAAGCCCTTTCAGTACTGTTATTCCTCTGACAATGGTATCAACACATCGTACGTGAAGCTCAGAGTCAGTGGCATATATATATATATATATATATATATATATATATATTCTTTTATTGATATATTCTGATTACGTTTACCCTCGAGTGAAACATGTCTAATGCTTCAAATTTTAATATCTTCTTTTTTATGAACATATACAATTTGCATATATATATGAAAAAATTTAAATAAATCATACGTTATGCAAACATAAAAATATGAAAAAAAATTCAGAAGATGCATTTATATATGATATTATGCTACGTTTAACAGTATAGTTTTTTTGTTAAACCATTTTCAGGACGATGCTATATATATATATATATATAATGAAAAAGTGGATAAAAACTCATGACCGAGTTTCACGTTTTCGATCCTCAGGTGGGTTAGTATTGAAAATGGCATATCTATGTAGGATACTAGGTCATCAATGTATGGACTCTTGAATTTTCATGTTCTTATAATCATCCTTAAACGGCTCATTGGCCTAGTGGGTAAAGCGTTCGCTAATGGTCTGGGAGACCTGGGTTCAATCCCAGATCGTGTCCTACCGATGACTTTAAAAATGGTACTTGATACCTCCTTGCTTAACACTCAATAATATAAGGTACGTATTACGGGTAAAGTGGAGCAATCGAAGGAAAGAGTATCGCCCTCCCCGACACCTCAGTGTAGTAGCTATTGAAAAGGGAGCCTTCTGGTCACCCTCGACTACGGTCACCAACTTTACTTATTATCATCCAATTTCATATTTTAAAAAATACTATGAGTCTACTCTGCTTATTTTCGAAGAATGCACTGTTAAGATTATATATATATATATATGTGTGTGTGTGTGTGTGTGTGATCGTGTCTTTGTAAAATTCATTGAGACAACGAACCCGTAACTAATGTACTAGAAAAGAAATATTATGTATATAATATGTGTAAGCAAATGCCGACTTGAACCAACCTGCCTTTCCTAATTATCTTACCTCATACAGGCTCTACGAACAGTTAAACGTTTTTACATTTATTTTCAGTCTTCCCACGGACAAGACAAATTTAGTATAAACATAAATAAAACATCAAACTGTTTCCCGCGCTTTCTTTTATGGCAGCCAATTAGAGAAACCGAACAAATTATTCAAACATTATGATTAAATTTCTTAAATTTCTCACTTGTCACGGGAAATAAAATTTATATAGCAATATTTTTCTCTTGAATAAACATATTTATGGAGATACACTCAGTGTGATATTTATCATCGTAAGAAATGGAATCAGCAACGTGGGTTCAAATCCTTCACTTGGTACTAATTCCTTGGGAAAAGTTATGAAACCGTCAACTTTAAATCCAATTAGAGATAGATAGTAAGGCAGACTTGGTTATTTAGCCTAACTAAAGCAACCCATCTTAGAAAAGGTAAACATTAAATTCAACCCAGCTTTACGCTGCTTAAAAACTGACCTTTCGTCGCATCCGGGTTGAGTGTTGTATAGCCACATAATATAAATATGCCAATATACACATGTACAAGCGTAAACACAAGAACACAATGAAGACAGACGAGCGAAGACTTCTTTAAAAAAAAATACCTTTCACTTTATTGTAAGGTTTGCGTGTGAGAGAGAGTTGGAGACTGAACAATGACTGCAACATATTGACCTCCCCAGCCCCTCCGGGCATCGCCGTGTGTCGTTCTCGTTCTCCTGGACTGCTCAATCGGGGGCCTGGGGGACCAGCCTCTCTGGGACATGTTCTCATTCCAGCATCTTCTCACCAACTGGTCTCCAAACTCAATCGGGGGTCCCAAAGGCCCCTTCTGCCGGGTGGTGGCTTTCCCTACCACATCTTGTATCTAACTCATCTGATCTTCAGTTCACTGACATCCTGTCTCTACCGAGTTATATGATAGTTCAATCGCCCACTCAATCTTTGGAATGGCATGTTTGATAGTTATCAAGCGGATTTTTACCTTGTCCCATTTTTTTCAGCCAAGCCCACCTACGCGAATTTTTCTCATAACTGCCATCGGAATGTGTCACTTCCTTCCTGTGCATCACTTTGGAATGGCATGTTTGGCCAGGTCGAAGGTCAATATACAACTGTTGTAATAAAAGAATTTGGTTAACACATACACACACACACACACACACACACACACACACACACACACACACACACACACACATATATATATATATATATATAAAAGGAAATTCAGAAGAAGAGTTTATTCCTAATTGAATATTCTGCCCACGTAAAGGTCAATGTTAAGATGTGATGTTGTATCGTTTGAATTATATTCATATTTAAAAATGAAACAAAATAATGAGATAATTTTTAGCTTATCCAGTTGGTAGGTGTCGTAGAATACACCGACTGCATCTCAGTAGAAGGCTAAGACTACCCCCAAAGAGTGTCCTGGATATGACATTAAACAATCTGATAGTGAGGCTCTAGTAAAGCTGGAGTTTTGGGGAATGCTGAGTGAACCTTCATGGTCATTGCTCCCAGATCCACTCTAGTCCGGAGGGGTAGCAACTGATAGGGTCCTATCTATAGGTCAAATAGAACTGTTTGATATAAAACAAATGATTTATGCTAAATTGAATTGTTAGAAATAGAACTATTTGATCATTTAACTGTGCGTATCTACAAAAAAAGTTTTTTTTCAAATTAAAAATTAGCATCTTTGTATGCAGTTCTGAACATTTCAATTTTTCTTTTCCATTTAAAAAAAAATATTTTTTTTGTATCCATACTAAATAAAGTAATGTATTTGTTGTTTGTAAATTAGGAAAAAATATGATTATATATATTTCAGATATATTATCGAGAAAGATTGAACGTGAGAATAATATAAATTATTCGGGAAAAAGAAACTCACTTATTTGAATGAGAGATTTTGTAACTTTTTAGCACTTACTTAACTAAAAGAGACAAATAAGTTGAAAAAAAAAACCCTGATCTTTGTTTGATTGTATTATAATTAACATTTATGCTGAATCAACAATCTTTCTATGTTGTTTATCATGTATATAAACAAAAATAAATACTGATTTGTTTCTAGATTGTGTTTTACTAACGTGTTTTTTTCACCAATTCTCATGTCTTTCTTGTGTTCATATATATGTTTTTTTTTATTGATTGTACATATACAATGGTGGAAATAACACTGGGAGCCGTCGGGCCCATTAAAATCTTAATAATTTTCTTGTTACTGCACAAATTTCTCTGAAAATTTGTGTGTGGTACCTAGATCCGATGGGTATTTGGATACATATTCGATTTTATAACAAATTTCCATAAAAAAAGTTATTAAGAAAAATACGTTTTTGAGGATGGAAATAAGTATAAGACAGTTTTGAAAATGTATATTTAACAGAAAAATTGTACAAAATTCAATAGTTACATTTATTCCCTTTCAATTGTAATACTTCAACATACTTATTTTGCATTAATAAAGAAGTTTTCTGAGAGTATCTGATGAAATTTCATTCCAATATTGTTTAATGCAAGATTTTAAAATTTCTCTATCTTCAAATTGACGTTTATTTTTGTATACTCTTCTTGACAAAATTCTTCACAAATTTTCTATAGGCTTTAAATCTGTAGACTTAGAGGGCCAAACCAAAACTTCTATATTTTTTGTTTTAAACTAGTCTTTCTTAAGCTTAGAAGTATTATTGGCTGTGTTGTCCTGTTGAAAAATGGTATTATTGGTGTCTAGACGATTCATAAATAGGAAGACTTTTCCAACACATTGATATATTGTTGTGGGAGCCTTACCCATCTCACCATAATGGACTTTTCTCACCGTTATTTGTACTGAGAGATTTCGCTGCCAGAGAGGCAGATTAATATCGGTGTTATCCGAACAGTACGAGACTTCTTACCTTTTCTATGTAACTCTATCTTTCTTGTGTAATATAATCTGTTATCTAATATCCGTGTTTGCGTTTTCATTAGTGACTCTTTCCGAGGCCACAACATATATTGAGCTGAGTTTTGTTTCCCTTCCATATCTACTAAATCTGCCTTTCTAGATGCAGAAAGAGCTCCCCAAACCATAACAGATGCGCCCCCAAATATTCTTTTTGAGAATATGTGCTTCTTCTTTCTTAAATCATGCTAATAACACTGGAAGCCATCGGGCCCATCCAAATTAAACGTTTTCTCATCAGAAAACATCATGGTTTTCCATGTATCCTTTCTCCATGTTACTTTTTTCTTTGGCCAATCAACGCGCATCTTCTTGTGTTAAGCAGCTAAAGCAGAGGCCGTATTCCTGTTTCGATATACGATATTTGGCGATTCATGGAGAAGTTGACGAACTCTTCTTGGAGTGATGGGTAAATTCTGACATTTTTGCAGATTTCCTGAGTTTGATTGTCCCTTAGAAGCTTCTCGAAAAAGTCGACGTCTGGCTGCATTTGTAATTTTCGGTGCACGACCTGGACGTCTCCTGGTGCCACACAATTCAGGGTCCTTTAGATAATTTCCCGCAACTGTTCGGGACCTCGACAGTTCTCTTGTAATGAAACAGACTTTTCTTCCAGTTTATAAGCAGAAATTTGCCCTTTTTCATTTTCATTGAATGGGGAGTTCCTAGGCATTTTGCAGTAACCGTATTCAATTATGAAATATTTAGATAGGACTCACATGGCTTAAAATCATGATAAGAGTCTTTTCAAAATCTGAGCATGCGCTTATACTTCGTTTGACATTCTGAAGTAAACCAGATATACAAATTTTCAAAACTGTCTCATAATTATTTCCACCCTCAAAAACGAAGTTTTGTTAATCACATTTTTTTGGTGGAAATTTCTTATAAGATCGAATATGTATGCTAATACCCATTGTATCTAGGTACCACACATAAATTTTCTGAGGAATTTGTGCTGTAATTAGAAAATTATTAACAATTTAATAGGGTGTCTTATACTTATTTCCACCGCTGTATATATATATATATATATATATATATATATATATGTGTGTGTGTGTGTGTATGTGTATGTATATATATATATATATATATATGTGTGTGTGTGTGTGTGTGTGTGTGTGTGTGTGTGTGTGTGTGTGTGTGTGTGTTATTATCAATGTGCAAGCGTAGTCTGACGAGAGCTAGAACGAGAGAGAGAGAGAGAGAGAGAGAGAGAGAGAGAGAGAGAGAGAGAGAGAGAGAGAGAGAGAACTCATGTATCTTCTTAATATGATTACCCTATGTAAGCATTTTTCTTTGTTTTCGTCGCCGTATTCTGAAATTCGTTATTCTTCTGTTCATAAAAAATTGAAAAAAAAACAACAATATTTCTCTCAGGATTAAATCATCCCCCTCAAAACGTCAAATTCGTACTATAGATTAAACAACTACTTTAACAAATGTTTCGTACTAAATTTATCCGAGCTATGACATTTGCTATGCCCCACCCCGAGTTGCTTCTTTTAATAATACCCCCACTGTCAGTGGGGATTAGAATACGCTGACTGCATCATCTGCAGAGATGTATCCTCCCAAAAAAAAGAGATGCTTCAGTGATACACTTCATCCGCCGGTGAGACTGGGGAGAGTGGAATTTACTTTCATTGCTATTAATCCCGGGTAAACTCTGATCCAGAGGGATTGTACGTGTTAGGGTTTCATCTATGGGTCAAAAACATCTGGTTCAGTTCTGCTTTCTTTGTTTAATGGCATGCCAAACTTGGTGGGTTATGTAATGTCAAGGCTGCTAGAGAACAGCAGTGGTACTATTTCACTCATAGCTAGAAGTATAAAGGGGTTCATGCCTTTCTAAATTGTATTAGTTCAGAAGTGAACGTAATAGCGCGACTAGAGTTCGAACTCTCTTATCATAATGTCATAGTCCAGCACATTAGCTGCTATGTGAACTGCCCCATCCCCCGCAAAAAGATCAATTTCAAGATTATTTTTATTACATAGTAATACCTGATACCATATAGATAAGTGCAAATTATTCGTATTTGAGAGGAATTCCGGACAAACATTGCAAAATTCGATGCTTATCAATCAAGTTATTTCTAATCACTAGAAATATTTCGTTTGCTTATGCTAACATTGATTAAATCTTAAGGAAAATGATCGAGTTGACACAAAACTAATGGGCACTGATTTACAAAATGAAGTCTTGCGAAAGAAATGTATTTTTCTCAAATATAATGTGGTGCACTGTAATTTGAGTGAAAGATATTTATGAAGTAACTTCTCCCCTCAAAATAAATGCTATTCTTAATTATAAAAGCAACAGTAGTTTTAAGCCTTGACCCAACCGTTTATTTTCTCTTCCACGATTCTAATGAAAATTCTAAGATTCAGCATTTTATCATAAGTCAAGTTCAACTATGTCGTTTGTTTAATTTTATTTCTCTTGGGTCTTTGAAATCGTCTGTTATTTGAACTTGTACGGCTACTCCACATAGGCGTTGACAACATACATACATACATACATATGTATATGTGTACATATGTATGTATCAGATATTGGACTTGATCAGAATTTGATTAGCGACAAAACTGTTCGAAGGAATCAGAATAAATAAAATAAAGCAGAATGAGAAAGAAAGAAAGAAAGAAAGAAAGAAAATATTTACATGTACTAGGGTTGGTTAGATTTTACGACATATAATCTCTTGTAAGTTATTTAAGACCAAATCATGTTTATACTTATTAAATATAGATGATTTCGAAGTGAATAGATTGTCGGTAAAACTTGTGAAACGAGCCTGAGCTTATTTGTTTGCACACAGTTAAATGGCTTCAAGTATTGCTATCAAACACCTATAGTTTTATTTGCACACAGTTAAATAGTTTTAAGTACTGCTATTTAACACGTGTAATTCTATTCCTCAATATTCATTCTTTTGAACACTGTTGAGTGGTTGTAAATATTCCCAGCACACACGAATAGTTTTATTTGCACACTGTTAAATAGTTTCAAATATTGCTATATAACACTATAAATTCTATTCCACATTATTCATTTGTTTGTACTGAGTTAAGCGGTTTCAAATATTCCTATGTCATAATAATAATTCAATTAATCAGTCATTTGTTTGGTCATAATTAAATGGTTTCACGTATAAAATATGATTATATATTTCTATTTGATTCATAGATGGGACCCTATCAGGCACTACCACAATAGCCTCGAGTGGACCTGGGAATAATGGCAATGAAGAGGTATTCCACATTCCCCAAAGCTCAAAGACGGAGCCTCATCATCAGATTGTTCATTGTCATTTTCAGGACACTCGTAAAGGAGGAATTTTACCTCTCTGCAGTCGATGTATTCTACGGTCCAAAGTAACTGGGTTTTATATGTATAAAAATAATGAAATGTCTGCAAGAAAGAAAGAAAGAAAGAAAGAAAGAAAGAGAGAAAGAAAGAAAATAACGTAAAAATTGATGCTAGGAAAAAAGAAAAAAGGAAAAATCCCGAGAAAGAAAGAAAGAAAGAAAGAAAGAATGATAACGTAAAACTTGATGCAAGGAAAAAAAGGAAAAAGCAAGACAAAAAACCGAGAAAGATTTTTAAAAAAAGAGGAAAAATTAGAATGAAGGCTGAAGAAACGTTAAAGAAAACTTAAAGAAAGAAAGAAAGAAAGAAAGAAAATTGAATTAATTAGAAGCACAAAGAAGAAAGAGCGCGAAAAGTGGTAAAAATTGCTAACTGAATACAGGAATAAAGTTCTATAATCAGTACAATAACAATTCTGACAACACGAATAACAACAATATCAAGACTGCAGACTCGCTAATGAAATGAAGCTTCTGCGCGCAATTTATTCCATCTGATTCCTCGGGAGTTATTTAGGATCATCGTTAAGGGGAGAGGAGAGATGGATTGTGCTGGGCTATGGTAAATAAGAGACGTTTTTACATCCTTACATTGATAGCACAAGATTCGTTGCTACAGAAACAATTGTCAAAAGAGAGAAATTATAGACATTTGTACAGAGAGACGGCAACAAGTGTTTCTGAAAACGAGGCATAATAGTTTGCTTTTTTTTGCTACGCGTGCGCAATCAGTAACCTTCAATCTGTGAGGTGGATAAAAATATTTAATGAAAACAAAAAATGAAGAATTCGCGATGGCTGCTTCATATTTTCCCCCTTTCAATAGATTATTTGTGTGTGGAGATTCTGTTGATACATTTGCTTGTCAAAAACAGTCCTAGTTGATCCGATGAAAATATATGGCTAAATTCTCTCGAATTCGACTAAATTTATTTTCATAGATTGGTGAAGAGAAATATAAGTGTTGCTGATTTTTATACAATCTCTCCCAGTCATTATATTGTTGGTTGGTGGGTTGGTTGGATAGTATTTTAAGACATATCAACCCTTGTCGGTTACTTAATGCCAAATTATATATATATATATATATATATATGGGAGATTTGTATGAGAATTGTTAGTTGGCAACCATTTCTTTAAAAAAAGTGTTTGCACACAGTTAAATGGTTTAAATATAGCTATCTAATACTATATACAATAAATCATTTGTCTTCATTCACTGTAGAGGTTCATTCGGCATATTCGACAGTCCCAGCTGACCCAGTGAGTTATTAAATGGCAAGGTTCTGAAATCAGTAGACCAGTCCATATACCGCGGTAGCAATATCGACGTCGACTAGCTTGCCACAGCAATCTGATCACTTCTGATCCTGGCCTCATATCTACACCAGCAACCTGTTCAATTATCATCCAGATTCGCTGTCGTCAAGAACAGTTTGCGCTTTCAATATGAACAGGAATTGCCCTCATACACTTTTCTTGCAATTTCTTGCCAAATAAAAGTTAGCTCTTATAATAAACCAACTGTTTTTTGTTCTCCTTACCCAATCATTTCAAATGTTTGCGGGAAGTGATTGACATCATCACAATGATATATATATGTATATCTTCCATGCTCCTAGCGCACCGTGATCAGACTGATCAGTGTGCCATGAAGGATACATCTTTTTTTATTTTTTTAATTTTAAAAGACGTCTTTTTTAGACCATTTGTGATTGCATTTGTGTAGTCCTGTCAGTTACTTCTTTGAGTTTATTGCATCAGGTCCTTTCTATTTTCCTCTGAACCTCTCATGAAAAAAAGATGACCGCTAAAACTGCATCCACTGATCAAAGCTGACGAGTATATACTCCGATCAAATTGCTTTTATTAGGACTTGATCAGTCTTGAGCTCAAAGAGATAGATAGATAGATAGATAGATAGATAGAGAGAGAGAGAGAAACAAAGAGAGAGAGAGATAGACAGACAGACAGAGACAGAGAGAAGTTGGACCAACTAATACATTGATACAGAAAATGGATGAGCCTTACAGACAATGCATTCATACTTACTTTTATCTATTCATTTAGTCAAGAAAATTGTGGAAGAGGCATCGTAGTGTTGTTGCTAACGTGCTGACTGCGGCCTCGAAATTAGCATGTTCAAACTCTAGTCACGTTGTTACGTCCCCTTTTGAATTAGTACTCCTTGGCAAAAGTATGGACGTTTTAATTTCCCTCAACCATGAATTAAATAGTCTGACTACTGTTCTTCTACAAGAATGGCATTGGTATTGAATAACCCTTCAAGATTGATGTGCCATTAAACAGAGAGACTGAAATTGAACCGAAGCGAGTTGTATATGCCTCAAATGTTAATATTGAGACTGATGAAAAAGCTGAGCTTTTGAATGCTGATTTTCAAGAGAGGCATGTTTTCTTTAATTGGAAGACTTAATCTGCTTAACTTGATAAACTCTCTCTCTCTCTCTTTCTCTTTCTCTCTCGCTCTCTCTCTCTCTCTTTACTTGTTAAGTCATTTTCATTATTAACTGGTATTTGTTGGTGTAGGTGTTACATGATTCAATGTTACATCTATAATAACTTATCGTATACTGTAAAAATCTAGTCTGGAGACTAAAATCAAATTTTAAAAATTTCTTTTTCTCAAGGCATTCAGTGAGACTAAAAAAATGTCGGCGATATTCACAAGATTTTTTTGTGTTTGAATGCAAATTAAATTCCGTTATAAGCGTTACCTTTAATTAAAAGCTCAAGATATTCTGGTGTAAAGTCTTTTTTGTTCCGACACAATCTTTTTCATATCATTATCTCTCTCCCGAACACGTGTGACAAATTCTATGTTATACATGACCTTTGAAATAACCCCGAACACAAAGACTAGCCAACAAACAGACATAGCATATCAGATAAATAAAGGTCACGTTATCAATAACCCCATATTAACAGCAAAAACAAAATTGCTCCGTCTCGACATCATCAAAAAAAACAAAACCTCAAGTTGTCGCCAGCAGATATTGATGAAATAGGTATCATCTACCCAATCACAAATTGATGCGGATAAAAACATATGCATTCATATACATCAATATTCTGATACAAAAAAATATTAGGAAAGAAGACTATGATTTAACAAATTATTTCCCAAGGAAGCTGGACGCACTGTAAGATATAATGGCTTAGCTAGCAAGGCTAGCAGCCTATTCAAAAAGATACCGATTCTCACTAGGTACACAATGTGTTCCAATGATTAAGGAAATATTTATCAAAGGCGTTTAAAAAAAGACTAGATCTGAAATTTTTTGTGAATTCAAAAACTCATAAGATGCTGTACAATTGTTGCTTAATTTTTCAAGGTGTCTAAATTTGGATTTCTCTCATTTTCCCATATAGTTGAAATGAACAAGAGAGACATGCGTATCTTCCGGTTGAACATTGTTTTCGGTAATGTGCGCGTAGATATCAGGTATCCATTAACCTTTGCCATATCAAAAGGTTTATGATATTTATAAGTAATATTCCACCCGCTAGACATATCAAAGCCCGCTGAGAGTTGTCGCCCTTTCTGGACAAACACCTTCGTTATCTTTAATTACTGCCATTTCATAAAACTTGAAAGACTTGGATCCACCTCTTATCGATGGGAGAGAATTCAAGTAGATTAAATTAAATATATTATGAAGGAGAGAATTAGGGTGAAATATATATAATCCACTTTTTTGTTACATATATATATATATATATATATATATATATATATATATATATATATATATATATTAAAATGAATAAGACCATGAAGATATTTGTATTCTTAAAAAAATACAAATCTCTTCGTGAATCTATTCATTTTAGGATATTTTTCTCTCTTTGGACTTACAGCAAAAGAATTTTTACACACACACACACACACACACACACGCGTATATATATATACATGTGTGTGTGTGTGTGTGTGTTGGACAAACAGAGTCTATGTTTTTATTTATCTTTTTTTGTTTCGTTTCCAGGGCATGTATATAAGGATTAAGAGAGTCAGAAACTGTAAGAACTCTCCATAGTTTTTTCTTCTAGTTCAAGTATTTTTTACCAGTATCTGGCTATTGTCAAGAACAAAAATAAGACATCATCATCGTCATCATCATCATCATCATCATCAATATGCACTGATGGCACGGATTTCCTTGACTCTCTCGTTCTCTCTCTCTATCCATCCCTGTTATCCATCACTCCCAGCAGGTCTTCCAAACTACATTCCATATCTACACAGACCCAAAGCACATACGTTCTTGCTACTCGGCCAACATGCCCATGTTTAGGAGCCCATAGAAGAACGATATTTATGAGTTCGTCCTTCCTTGTCCATCTGTGCTCCGCATGTCTTGTTCGTCTTACGTGGAGGGTTTTTGAGATGGGAGGTAAATCACTGTACGGCTGTTGTTTCGCGGAGAGTTACTTCCATGATTTGTTCAAACAGAACGTATGCTTCTGTAAAGGATAAGAGAAATATACAAGTACATACAATAGAAATAAGACATAGCGGTTGTGAACTTCAGATGAGCTGGCATCTTGAAGTGTCTTCGATGCCTCTTTTCTCAGATCCTTAGATTTGAGTTAAATCAACGGAATGTATCGGTATAATTGTTTATGTGACAGTATCTCGTATTATATATATATATAATAAAAAAATATAAATTAGATATATACATTTAATTCATGGACTCCTGGGTTTCATGGAGTTTTCTCGCAAAACAACAATCATCAGGCACTTGAGAAAATGAAATGAATCGAAAATTGAAAAAATACAGTCAAAAAACCATTGAGATTTAGTATGATTCTTTATGTGTGGTTGTAAGTGTGTGAGAGTGTGCGTGTGTGTGGATGTGTGCGTATGCTTTCGTGGTTTATAGTTGCCTATAAATATGTTTATGTATTGGTTGGTTTAAGTGAAATAAGAAGATAATTCATGGAGTGGATACAGATTAACTCTCCGGTAATGAAAAAGTTATTGGCGCCGCAGTCCGTAAAGAAGTTTATAACAGCCTTCCGTGATAAGAAAGGATCCATAATTAATGATTTTCTTGAAAATATACAACTCTAAACAGTTTTTTCCTATTAAGAAAAAGTCATCTTATTCCCTGTTTTGGTTTAATTGGGTTTTATGGCATATCGACAATTGTAGGTTATTTAATGCTAAATCCTGTTTATATATATATATATATATATATATATATATATATATATATATATATATATATATATATGATTTGTAAACACATTTAGTTGACAATTTTAAACGGGCCTGAGCTTATTTTTTGCGCACAGTTAAATGGTTTCAAGTATTTTTATCAAATACAATTAATTGAGTACTAATCGTTTGTTGTCACCTAATTAAATGATTTCAATTATTGCTGCGCGATAGTAACTATCTAACATCAGTCATTTGTTTGCACACATTTAAATGGATATACATATGATTTGTAAGTGAATAGTTTGTAGGAAATTTTACTTTTAAATGAGTCAGAATTAATTTGTTTACTCACTAGTATTACTATTGTTTCTAGACAGTTAATCATCATCATCACGTAAATCTGCTTGCATGGATTTCCCTGACTCTCTCTCGGTATTCATCCCAATCATTTATCACTTCCGCTTGGTCTTTTAGACTACATCCTGTTGGCATACAGAGCTGTTGTATTTAAGTTCATGTTGGTCGGCCAACCCTGGCACGTCCGTGTACAGGGGTCTATAGGAGAACATCACTTGTGAATTCGTCCTTGCTTCTCTAGTAGTGTCCCACATACCATGTTCATCTTATTTGGATAGTTTTAGAGATAGGTGGTCGGTAGCCGTGCAGCTGTTGCTTCCAGAATCTGTTCAATATTTTACATATTGACCCTTGACCGAGCCATCAATTAGAGAAGCACCAGTGTAAATAAGCGGAAGAAGATCACGTGATCTCACCGGAAGTAAGTGGGCGTTATGAAATAATATATGCAGATGCCTGTGGCTGTTGAGTGATGGCTAGAGTCAGAGCCAGCTTGAGTCAGTGAGAGCGCCCCGTTGAGGGCCGCTGCCCTCAGCGGTCTCCGGTTGAGCAACCCCATGAGGAAGTGCTAAGTGGGGTCTTGAAGATAACACAGCGTGTTATGGTCAAGAGAAGAAGTCATTGGTCAATATAGCAAAATGTCTTAGTCTGTCCCGGTCACCGTCTGTCTCTCACGCACCACAGAAGCTTCAACCCCTTTTGAGAATAAAGTAAGTAAAGTTGGCGACCATAGTCGAGGGTAACCCGAAGGCTCCCTTTTCGATAGCTACTACACCAATGTGTAGGGGAGGGCGCTACTCCTTCCCTGGATTACTCTACTTTACCCTTGATCCGTACCTTATAATGCTGAGTGTTAAGCAAGGAGGCATCAAGTACCATTTTTTGAGTCTTTGGTATGAGTCGACCTGGGATTGAACCCAGGTCTCCCGGGCCATTGGCGAACACTCTAACCCCTAGGCCAATGTCCGGTACGAGAATAAAGTGCGCGGGTTATATTCTTATAAAACAATGTTGTGGTTCTTCCAACATCCACGTATATTCTATCATCATGAGTATAAAATAAATATAGCTTGTTGCATTCCTGTGCAGTTCCGTCTAGCCTTTTTCTCTAAATGCTTTGTTAGCGTCCATGAGGTGCATCCATATAGTAGAATCGACACAACCGCTGCTTGGAAGAAATTGCGTTTTATTTTATTGGATAGATCAGACTTCCATATGATCGATAACCTAGTGATAGCAGTCCATACCTTCGCATGGCGCATATTGATGTCGAATATGAGAACTTCGTCAACGCCCACATGGAAGCAGCAGCAGAATGTATACCAGACAAACTAAGAGCCAAACATAGAGTTCCATCGGAGACATTAGCATTTAGGAAAAAAAACAAGACAACGTGAAAACAGCATCCATGTGTAATAAAAAGGAATCCAACTAATGCTAGCGCTCAAAAACTTTAGAATGCACAAAAATTAACTCACACCACAAGGACAAATGGAATACAATCAAGGCCAGATCAATAAAATTAGAAACTCGGTTGAAGATAAACAACCTTGAATAGTGTGGCAGACAGTAAATGAAGGGCGTAAAAGGAAGAACATATCAAGAGCTAAACTAAACGTTGCCAACTAAGAAGAAAAAGTACGCATGTGGAAAGAACATTTCAAGAATCTGTTCAAAAACTGCTCAAAAGTCACTGATAAACCTCCCGCAAAAATCATTTAAAACCAACTAGACATCAAACAAGAACAGATTATTTAAAAAGAACCCAACGTATTACTAGCAAAAATTAAAAACAGGAAAGCTGCCGCACTTCACAGTTAAACGGTTTCATTTTTGCTAACTAAAACTATTTGTTTTATTCAAAATAATGATTTGTTTGCCGACAGAAAATTAGCTACAAGTATTGCTATTTAATACTAATGATTCCGTGGAACTCTATTCATTCGTTAAATGGTTCCAAGTATTGCTATGTATCACTAACAAATTTGCTTACCCACAGTTAATTTGTGAAACATTTCTATTTCTAACAAATCGATTTAACACAAGCCATTTGTTTGCACACAGTTGGTAAAATAGTTTTATTTGAGCCATACATAGAATCCTGGGAGCAATGGCAATGAAAGGGTACTCTGCATCCCCCAAAGCCCCAGGGCAAAGGTTTCGCCATCAGATTGTTTAATGTCATATTCAGGACACTGGTTGGGAAACCCTTAACCTTCTGAGAGATGCAGCCGGTGTATTCTACAGCCAAAACTGACTGGGCTATATATTCATTGAATACCCCTCATATATATATATATATATATATATATATATATATATATATTGGCAGCATTTCTTCGTTAATGCAAATTTCATTAAACATAATAGACATTTCTTCTGGATCCGTTCGAATTCCCGTATTACTTTTATCGTATTCGGGGGGAATTGATTTATGTATTGTCCATAGTTGTATGTATCCCTGGTACTTTCTGCCCGACTTTGGGCCATCATCAGGGGAGGATCTATTACAAAAGTGATGTAACTTTTGTTTTAGCATATTACTACTGTGTGAGGGCGTCTTTACCGTTGAAGATTATGGCGTTTGCTTTTAAATGTAATTCTATAATTAGTGCCAGTAGCTAAAGACATTTAAGTACATTAGCACTGGTTCGAAAATTAATTCTATTGAGTGTTGGTTGCAGGTTTCGAATATGTAGTGCTTCGAGAATCTGAAGTTTTTGTTTATTATTTTGATGTTCTAATATTGTTGTGTTGTCGGTGAGAATTTTTCGTAATTGTGTTGTTGGGCATGAATGTTTTTTAAAATGCTGAGCTATTGAACTTGTGTCAGAAAGGTGCATTGTAAGTCTCCTCGACAGGGTAGCTGAGGTTAAACCAACATATATATTATTATTATCAGAGATACAATCTCCTAAAGGACATTTAAATTTATATATAACGTTGGTTTTTTGCAAAACCCCAATCGAGGAAGAGGAATTATTTCTAATGACTAAATTCGAGGTTTTAAACTTATTTTAATAAATAATAAGTTTTAGTTTTTTATTAGGATCAGTGGGGAGTATGTTTTGTGAATCAATGTTTTCAATATTTTTTTCATCGGATTTATAATTGTAGTGCATTTGGTTACAATAAAAAAGTTTGATATATGTTTGTTGACTGGATGGAGTAGTGCACTGTTTATTTTGTTGGTTAACATTTTTGATCATACGTTTAATTTGTTCAGCAACAATATAGTTAGGAAACCCATTATTTATGAGAGCCTGTTTTATGTTTTCTACCTCTTTATAAAATATTGTTTTCGAGGAGGAGATTAGTTTGGCACGGGATATTAGATTATGAATAATTGCTTTTTTATATCTGAAGGGGCATTTACTTTTAAAGTTGAGGGTACAGGAGTTACTACTAGAGGGTTTTTTGTAAGTGGAGGTAGTGAAGTTATTATTGTTGTTAGTATCAATGGGAACATCTAAAAAGGAAATTTTATTGTTTTTGTTTAGTTCATGAGTAAAGTTAAGAACTGAATTGTTTTGAAAGGTGTCTTGTAGTATGTTGATTTCGTTAATATTATTAGTAAGAATAAGGATATCATCAACATATCTTAGGTATATTGGAGGTTTTTTTAAGCTATTAAAAATTCTATTTTCTAGATCGGACATGTAGAAATTACTGAAAATCGGGCCCAGGACAGACCCCATAGATACACCATCTGTCTGAACGTAAATATTTCCAAGATGGTCATAAAATGGAACTTCAGTAGTGCATGTTAGGAGTAGTATATATATATGTATGAACGTAAATTGGAAAAGTACGAAGACCTACGTGAGCAATGTGTTAAGAATGGCTAATCAACGGACATTTTTATTCTTGAGATTGGATGTCGAGGTTTTATTTCGAACGTAAACACTACATTTTTAACCAAACTCGGACTTTCACCAGCAAAGAAGAGGGAATATATAAAAAAGATCCACATCAAGACTGTAACTCTATTTGAGCGATTATGGCATTTGTACAGATCAAACACGATCCAATAAAGTCTAGTAGTATTGTGAGATACTGCTGGGGTGCTCTGGGTTAGTGGTAATGATGCTTCGGCTCCGAAACCATGCCTGAACCCAGGGTCATCATCTGATGAAGACTTTATTGGAAGCAAAACTGCTTTTTATCGGCAGTTCTTATATATATATATATATATATATATATATATATATATATATATATATATATATATATCGATAAAAATCAAATAATTTGCGTTAAATATGCTCAATGGTTATATAGCAGAGTTAATCTAAAGCCTAAAATATCAAAATTATTTTCTCTCTTAATACCCTATCTTAAGGTCAAATATATCTGTTTAAAAATAATTCGTATTCGATGGGAATACTTGATAGCACATAACTGTTAATCATTTGTATGAAGAAATAGTTATTTGAAGCTATAATTCCTTACTAAGAATTGTTATTAATTCCTCGCAGTCATATATATATATATATATATATATATATATATATATATATATATATATATATATAAACTAAGCCGTCTGCAAGAGCAAGATGCTACACAAGGTCAATTTTTAAACTGAGTGTAACAGGTTTGAATTAAGAGTTTTCTTTCTCCTGGACAGGTTGACATACTAAGGTTAAAGAGCCCAGTTTGTCCAACATTTTAACCATAGATAGATGGAGAATAGTTGGATTCATACCTTTCCCAAAAAGTATTTGCGCTATGCGAAATCCAAACTGCCTCGTCAAACATTTGAACTTGGGTCGCTGTGTCCATTTCCCATGACGGTGACTAATATACTACGAATAGCTATTACACCACAAGCGCTTCCAAATAACTGGACAAACAAATGACAAAGTAGAAGTAATTACTTGAAACCCTATAATTGTTAGTATTATATAGGAATATTGGAAACCATAAAACTGATTATTTGTATGAGACAGGAATACTTGGAAGAATATAAATGTGTGCAAAATACCATTTAGAAAGAAATATACGAATAATGTGAATATAGATGTACAATGAAGGTGATTTCCTAACCGATGAGCATAAAATAACTCAAGACGAATTGATATGCCATTAAAATCAATGAGTCAATCAATCATCGAGAACTTTTTATTCTCATTCTCTTTGTCTATTTCCAGCTTCTTTCTCCTTTCTACTTCTGTCCTTCCATCTGTCTTTTTATCACCTTGCCACTCACTATTTTTTTCTCACGTTTTTTCTCTCTTTCGTTTTCTTTCTTTCTCACATTTTTGTCCCTCTTTCCTTTACTTTCTTTCTCACTGTTTTTCTTTCTCTTTCTCTTTCGTTTTCTTTCTTTCTCACAATTTTTCTCCCTCTTTCCATTTCTTTCTTTCTCACTGTTTATCTTTCTCTCTTTCCTTTTCTTTCTTTCTCACTGTTTATCTTTCTCTCTTTCCTTTTCTTTCTTTTTCACTGTTTTTCTTTCTCTCTTTCCTTTTCTCTCTTTCTCACTGTTTTTCTCTCTTTTCTTTTCTTTCTTTCTCACTGTTTATCTTTCTCTCTTTGCTTTTCTTTCTTTCCCACTGTTTATCTTTCTCTCTTTCCTTTTCTTTCTTTCTCACTGTTTTGCTTTCTCTCTTTCCTTTTCTTTCTTTCTCATTGTTTATCTTTCTCTCTTTCCTTTTCTTTCTTTCTCATTGTTTATCTTTCTCTCTTTCCTTTTCTTTCTTTCTCATTGTTTATCTTTCTCTCTTTCCCTTTCTTTCTTTCCCACTGTTTATCTTTCTCTCTCTCCTTTTCTTTCTCTCTCACTGTTTTCCTTTCTCTCTTTCCTTTTCTTTCTTTCTCATTGTTTTTCTTTTACTTTATATCTCCGTCTATTTAATTGCCTCTATTCGTCATTCTATTTTTCTTTTCCTCTCTATTTCTCTTTCACTAGTTTTCTTTACCTTTTTCTCTTGCTCGTTTATTCTTTCTTTTTGTCATTTTCTCCGAATTCTTCTCTGGTCTTTATTTTGTTGTTATCTATTCATTCATTTATTTTTTATGCAACATTAACACGCCATTGAAAAATCGTTTAAAGGAGAAGTGATCGATTTTACTTAAATGAGGTTTTGTTTTGTATTGGTCGTAAATCGATCGTTAATGAGTTCGATTACTAAGCGGCTCCCGTTGTGACACTGAGTCGAACAGGTCGATAATGCTTTCAGGAGATATTTATTTATTTTTCAGCCTTTTATTTTTTATGTTTCTGCTATATCCATTACATTATATTGCTTTTTATTTACTACCGCCTTTCTTTCCCTTTTCTCATTTCCGTTGATGTTCTTCTCTCTCCTTCGTCTCTTTTTATTATTTTTCTCTCATTTCTCCTTTCTCTGTTTTTTCGCCTTTCTTTCTCACCTTTTCCATTTTCTCTCCTTTTTTCCTATCTTTAGTTTTCTCTTTCTCTTTATCATCCTTTAACTTAAAGACGTTTTTTTCAACTCCTCTTTCCAGACACTTTCTTCCTTTTCAGTCTGTCTGTCTGTCTCCTTTTTTCTCTCCTTTTTTCCTTTCTTACAATTTTCTCTCCTTTTCTCCTTCCTCTCTCCTCTTCTTCTTTCTCGGTCTTTTCTACTTTCTCCTTTATTTCCTTTTCTTCTTTTTCTCCTTTCTCTCACTTTTCTCCTTTCTCTAGTTTTCTTTTTTCTTTTCCTCTTCTTCTTTTCTCTTTTCTCTCCCTTTCTCTTTTGTCTCCTTTTTCTTCTTTTCTTCTTTCTCTCCTTTTCTTCTTTTCTCCTTTCTTTCTTCTCGAATCTTCTTTCCTTCTCTCTTTTCTTCTTTTCACTACTTTTTTCTTCCTCTACTTCTCTCTTTATCTCCTTCTCTCCCTCTTCTCCTGTTCTCCTTCTTTTTCTATTTTCTCCTTTCGTTGTCTTTTCTCCTTTCTCTCTTGCTCTTCTTTCTCTCCTTTTGCATTTTCTTTCCTTTTCTCCTTTCTTTAGTTTTCTCTTTCTCTATCTTATCCTTTAATTTAAAGACGTTTTTTAAATCATTTTCCCTGACCCTTTTTCCTCTTCAGCCTGTCTGTCTATCTTTTTCTGAAAAAGATCATCTTGCTTTCTTTCAAAGGATTTCACCTATTTAATTAATGTCTTTTTATATATATATATATATATAATAGATATCAATATGAATAGATAGATTGTGCTAATGCGTGTCTCTAAAAACTCCGTTGCAGTAGTTCGTAATAGAACACATCCATCTTAAACTTCTAAACTTGTAACTTTCGATGTTCAAGTTTACAAGTTTTCCTATGATTTTATTTTTAGTCATCAAACGAGAAAACAATGAGGTTTGGTTTCGTTTCTTTGCTTGATGCTATATAAAAATCTGTGGGTTGTTTAATACCAAAGACATCCTTGTAGAAGAACAGTTGTGTTGCTATTTAACCCATAGATGGGAGGATAATTAGGTTTATATCTTTCCCAAGGGTATTCGTTCGAAAGTGAATGCAATATCGTGACAGAGTTTGAATACATTGTTTTGAAATGTTTGACTGCATAAATGATCTAAATCCATATTTACCAACCAGGCAGGATATGACACAAAGTCAATTTTTAAGTGGAGTTTGACAGGTTTGAATTCAGAGTTTTCCTTCTCCTAGACTAGATGCCTCACCAAGGCTGAAGAACCTAGTTTGCCCAACTATTTACCTATAGCTGGGGGGACAATAATTGATTCATACCTTTCCCAAGGGTATTAGTGCTATGTGAAATGCAATCAGTTTTGTCCAGGATTTGAACTTGTGTCGTCGTGTCCATTTCATATGACGATAACCATTACACCACGGGCACATCCAAAAAAATTATCTAAATCACTTCAAAATATTTGTTGTCAGGCTATTCAGAATAGCTGCGACTAAAGCGGATTGCTCCAATCTTGAACAGCAAACAGTCATAAAATGTTTGGTGGCTAAGAAATGCAAACAATAACAATTTGTGGAAGAATGTGTGGCGTATTTGGAGATGCGTGTTTTAGTTTTTAAAATATTTATAAATAGGCTATACAAGGTTTTCAAAACTGATTTGAAAAGACTCTCCATTGAGCAGAAATACAATGATTCGCACGAAAGAAAAAGTTCACAGCGTAACAGTTTGTAATAAAGGTGCTGCAGATAGTCTTCTAGGATATGAAAAAACCAAGATTATTGATTTCCTTGAAAAAGATACAAATGTGATAAACAGTCCTTGAATCAATTAAGGAAAATTTTTATAGGAACACCGTAAAAATTACTTACTCTTGTACAAACAATATGCATAATATCTTTAAAAACCACCACAGGCGGTTACTGGACGGATTAAACAGGACTAGTAGGGGACCATATAAGGTGTCCTGTAACTGTAAAAGAAAAAGTTAATGCCCCTTGGGCGGAGCATGCAATTCGAAGAATGTCGTATACCAACCGTACATTTCCCCCATGGAACACTATAATGATAGGGAGAAGGTTTATATTGGTATCTCCGCTGGGAATTGAAAACAAGGACTGTAAAACCACAGAATTCTTTCTCGAATCCGGGATATAGAAACCCAACCGCTCTATCTAAATGTTTTGGAACCTTAAGGATTAGGGTCTAACCTGTCAAAAAAGTGGAAAATAGTCAGACAGTCTTCAACCACGAATAGCTTCAATGTAACTTGTGTATCGATGAAAAAATAAGTATAATTAATTTTAAGGATAACAGACTACTGCTTAATGAACGTAACGAAATTGTGTTTAAATGTAGACATAAAATTAAATTTAAATTATCCTGATTGAGGGACACCGAGACTCCAACTCTAGATAAAAATAAGGATATTGATTTTGGATGATTTTTCATTGGAAATAATAACATTTATTACAGTAGGTACAAGTATTATATGACGGGGGTGTTGGGAAGGAGATTCTTGGAACTTTAGATATTAATCCGCAATTAGAGATTTTTAATTTCTGGAGTAATTAATTCCCTTTGGCCATTTCTAGGTTAATTAAAGGCACCTGGTGGGTACCGAAACGTTTTTTTAGGAGGAAGATGGTGGCCCCATTAACAGTGGGAATTAACACATGTATAAGGAATAAACAGAAAATTATATGAAGATCATGGTTTAGTTTACAATCGTACATTATTCCAAAAAGTCCACCTGCTACGAAAAATCAATCTTATGTTCAAATTAGGATGGGTTAACTTACAGGAACACCCTTTCCCTGGATTCTTAATTCTTTTAATACTTTATTTTTAAGCCCCTTTTTTTCATATATATTTGCTGCTTTTCAACCTCAAATTAAACGTGTGAAGACATCTGATGAGACGAAGGGTATAATGATATTATTCACCGAAATAAATTTATAATGACAATTTAAACAGGTTTAAGTTTCTTCTAGTTACATTGTATACACTCTGTATGTAAGTTTTATTATATAAAACTGGAAAGGGAATATATAACAATAGCCAAACATCGAGTATTTCCATAGATTTATATGAAATTCCTCCTATATTCTATACACGAATGATACACACCTATTGTCTTCGGATGCTGACAGGTTATTACTGACACACACACACAGACAGACAGACACACACACACACACACACACACACACATATATATATTTATATATATATATATATATATATCCCTGAGGATCTTCAAGATAGAAGTCTAAGTCGTGAGTTTCTAGCCCGTTCTATTATCTCATTTTATACTTGAAATATTTTGTGACGAACCTCAGAGGATATATATATATATATATATATATATATATATATATGTGTGTGTGTGTGTGTGTGTGTGTGTGTATGTGTGTGTGTGTGTGTGTGTGTGTGGTGTTACCCAGAAATAAATGAACTCCAGCTATTTTAAAATAAAACTATTTAACCAAATCATGGACATTTAGCTGAAAAGATTTGTACACACTATGCAAAATTATTTTTAGTAAGTATATTTCAAACCAAAATTGATTTTTTTCTTAGTTTAAAACTTTCTATCCTGTAGAGTTCAGTAATAAATGATGACTTATAAGATGTACCATTTTTAAAGTCTGGGAATGAACCTCTATCCACTAGGCCAATGAGCCGTACATCAGGTCATTGGCCAAGTGATTAGAGTGTTTGCAAATGGTCCGGGAGACCTATGTTCAATCCCTGGTCGCGTCATACCAAAGACTTTAAAAATGGTACTTCATACCTCTTTGCTTAACACTCAGCATTATAAGGTACGGATCAAGGGTAAAGTGGAGCAATCCAGGGAAAGGAGTAACGCTCTTCCCTACACCTCGGTGTAGTAGCTATTGAAAAGGGAGCCTTCAGGTCGCCCTCGACTACGGTCGCCAACTTTACTTACTTTTTTAACATGCGTTTTTATTATATATTGCTCGACGAGAAATAAAATCATGATGTTTTTGGTTAGCAAGAAAATTGTTTTATTTCTAAAAATTAGTAAGGATTTCCTCAATTATGTGTGATACACTGTATGCAACTAAAATCCTTATATATATATATTATATATATATATATATATATATGTGTGTGTATGTGTGTGTGTGTGTATGCGTGCGCGTACTGTAAGCCTGCAAAAAAGCCATATTATGATGATGGTTCTTGTTCGATGATTTATTAATTTTAATGGCATATAAACACATCGAGGGTAATTTTATGCCCATAGGTGAGAGAATCGCATTTACTGGAAGTTCATATTTACATTTTTGTGCAATTGTTTCCAAAGAGATTTTTATACAGTCCAATCTAGTATAAATAATTTTTACTTATTTGACCCTTAGTTGAGATCCTAAAAGATACTCTCACTCCAGGTAAGAGTGGAACTGGAAGTATCAATGAAGAGGTAATCAACACTCCCCAAATATACAGAACTTGGGCTGCACCATCAGGTGCAGTTAAATATCATAGCCCTTTACTGTTAGCACATTCTATGCTCTGTATACATTCAAAACAAAACAAAAAAACATACATATAAGAAGTCTATATGGGTAAAAATTTAAAAACCAATCTTAACTCATTAGTTGAGATGACCATTTGCTCTAAATAGAGGTTTACAGACGAAAAATATTTGCGATTTCAATCTTTACTGACAGTCCTATATATTTCACCCTGAGTCAAACTAAATATTTTTTTGTTTACAGGTATACACATAAGAGAACCATGAGTCGTGAGTTCACTCTTATTGCTTTTTTTTTCTTCTACCTGGCCAAAGGCAAGTACGTTAGCTTGGCTATGCTGTCCATTATCGACAACTCACTTGTTGCTCTGTGATCTTTGATGTTCATTATTACTATTTCTTACGCTCAGCGCATAATAGTTTCTGTTCTGTCGTATCAAAAAGGAAAAAAAAATCAAACGGACAGAAAAAGAATGCAAACAATGAACACCTTGCTTTGGTTTAAGAGAAGGTCACGTGATCAGCTATCGAGCCGGAACTTGGAGCGTAAAAGGCTCACAACAATGGTGACATATTGAAAGCGTGGGGACGACCTGTCGATGATACTAACAACACCAAGAAGATGAAGAAAAAGAATAAATTTAATGAAAGAAAAAAGAATAAAAACTAAAAAAAAAAAAAAATAATAAAATAAAACAAAAGCAAACAAAAAATAAAAGAAATACTAACTGGCAAGCGAATGGTGCTAGAGGTCAAAGTGACTTGAAATGACCTGATGTAATCTTTGATAACAGAAATAGAAAGCTGAAGAGTAAAAAGGGACTGAAAGAACGAAAGATAAAGAAAATTGCTTTTTTTTTTTACCGAGAGTTTTGCGCTATCGACCTACGATACAGTGAAAATAGACATGGAAGCTCAAACCTCGTAAACATTGTGAGCTGCATTTTCCATTGATACAAAGATTGTAACATTAAACATTATCTTATGTAAATGTTATCTATCTTTTTTTTCTTTCCACTTTAATTTAGATAGGGTCAAACAAGTGCCTTCCTTGGTTTCTAACTAACTCAATGAATACTGTTTCGTAAAACTCGCAAACTAAACAATTGGTGTAAAATACGTAATAGTATAATGCTCATCTCTGTAGCTAATCATCAGGAGGTTTTATGAGGTTACTGTTTTATGGCATATCAACCATTCAGGGTTATTTAACGCTAAATCCTGTTCATACACATATCATATATATAAATATCGTTTGTAAGCCAATAGTTTATTGCTAACATTTTTAAACGTACCAGAGCTTGTTTGTTTGCATATAGTTTAATGAGTTGATGTAATGCTATCTAACACTAACAATTTTATTTAATATCAATCGTATGTATACACACAGTTAAATGGTTGAACCGTATTAGGTAATACCATACCGGGTCAGAGTGAACCTGGGAGCAAGGGGTTCTCCATATTCTCAAAAGCTCCATTACTGAAGCCTCAACCTCACATAGTTAAATCTCTTATCCAGGATACACTATCAGCGCATGGGCCAAATGGGCTTGAATTATTTAATTTTTCATTATAATATGAAAGCTTCACTTTTCTAAAATATTCTAAACGTTGCAATCATTGACTCACATCCTATTCAAAGTACTTATAATCTATTGCAACTAAAAAGGGAAGTACTCGATAATGAACATTTAATAGTTACCACCGTTGAGAAATTATGATAATCAAATTGAAATCATTTCTTTAAAATCCATATGATACTAATTTAATCGCAATTTGCGCAAAAAATTGTCTTATCCTCAAAGTTAGATCTTCTGAGTTGTATTATGCTTATAAGAAACAAGCTACAAACAAACATTTTTTGAAATTATATTTACATATATTAAAACAAGTTAAATCATTATGATATAGATGGCCCAGTCGTTTGGGGCTGTAAAATACACCGACTGCATCTCTGCAGAAGGGTAAGACTCCCTAATGAGTGTCCTGTGGCCCAGTCGGTTGGGGCTGTAGAATAAACCGACTGCATCTCTGCAGAAGAGTGAGACTCTCCCAACGAGTGTCCTGGATATGATACTTAAAAATCGGATGTAGAAACTCCAGTAATGCTTAAGATTTGGGGAATCCGGGTTCCTCCTTTCTTGCCATTGCTCCCCGGTCCACTCTGGCCCAGAGTGGTAGTACCTGATATGATCATACCAAGGGGTCAAAGAGAACTAAACTGTGGTTATGCTAAACTGAATTGTTTGAAATAGAACTGTTTTGACATTTAAACTGCGTACTTACACTAAACTAAATTGTTTGAATTAGAAGTGTTTTGATATCTAACTGTGTAAGCAAAAACTGTACTTATGATAATCTGAATTGTTTGAAATAGAACTGTTTTTACATTTAACTGTGAGTAAATAACTGACAGTCATTTGATGGAGTTGTTAGTGATACATGGCAATACTTGGAACCATTGAACTTTGTTGACTAAACCGAATAGCTTGAAACTGAAATATTTTTTGACATTTAAATTGTATACTTATGCTAAAATGAATTTTTTGAAATAGAACGGTTTATATGTATAAAAATGGATTTGGCGTTAATTAACCTTCAATGATTGATGTGCCATAAAAGTAAACCAACCAAACTATAATATAGATTATTCTGGTAACGAAATTTAGCTTTCCAAAACGGACATAATAAGAAAATTAAGTTTTTAAATTTCGTATCATTTGATGGAAATAAAACCCAGACTAGACTCTGTATTGCACACACACACACACACACACACACACACACACACACACATATATATATATATATATATGTTTGTGGGTATGTACAGATGATAAAAATAGATTTAAAAATTAATTTTAAACTCATACTGTCAGTTTTACGCTTACAAGGTCATCAGACGATAAGAAAACATTGTCTAGCAGTATTTACTTCGACAAAATTCAACAAAGAATGAAGCGTCACGTTGGTTCGTTTGGTTTTCTGGCACATCAACCTTTCTGGGTTAGTTAATGCTAGATCCTATTTATACATATATATTATACTTATGATTTGTAAGCCAATAGTTTGGAGGTAACATTTTTAACCGAAACAGAGTTTAATTGTTTGCTCACAGTTAAATGCTTTTAAGAATTGCTATCTAACACCAACATTCTAATTTTACATTAGTTATTTGTTTGCCCACAGTTAAATTGATATACATATGATTTGTGACTCAATATTTTTCGGTATTTTTTTCTTAAAAAAAATTAGTGCAAATTTGTTTGCTCATGGTTAAATTGGAATACCAATCATTCAATGTTTTTGAATACTTGGTTTAAAGTATTCTACTATAATTATCAAATTTGGACACAGTTAAATGTTTACAAGTATTTCTGTGAAAAATCTATGATTCAGTTTAACATCAATCATTTTTTGTACACAGTTAAATGGTCAAACAGTTCTATTTGACCAATCGATAGGATCCAAACAGTTAAAGCTACTCTGGATAAGGTTGAAAGAGTTAAAGGTTGAAAGAGTCAACATTCCCAAAGCTTCAGGACTGAAGCCTCGCTATCAGATGGTCTAATGTCATTATCCAGGACGCTCGTGCAGTGATGCAGTTAGCGTATTCTACAGCCCAAGCCTATCAGGGTGACAAGCAGTTAGCGTATTCTACAGCCCACCCCTATCAGGGTGACATTAATGATACACACACACACACACACACACATATATATATATATATATATATTAACGTGAATCTGTTAAATAGATCTAACAATCATTATCTATTAAAAGAACCCAAATCTTCAAAACTGAAACAGAGCTGATATCAATCCTAAAAACGTTGGCAATGAAAATTTAATGCCTTTATTACATGTTTCCTTCAGTGTTCTCAGCCCAGTCTGCTGTGGCTGCAGAATACGGTGACTGAATATCTACAAAGGAGTATGACCCACCCCCAATGAGTGTCCTAGACATGACACTAAATCATCTGATGGTGAGGCTCCAGTCCTGGAGCTTTACGGAATATGGAGTAATCCTTCATTTCCATTACTCCCAGGTCAACTCTTTCTCATAATGGTTTTACCTGTTATCTATCGGGAAAATAGAAGTATTCAATTGTTGACAATACTTGAAACTGTTTAACTGCGTGCAAACAAATGACTGCTGTTAAATTTGATTATGAGTATTACATAACAATACTTAAAACTATTTAGCTGTGTGCAAAAAAGAAGAAGGTTTAATAGAGTTATTGATGCTTGATAGGAATACTTGAAACCATTTAACTTAGTGAAAAAAATGAGCAGTCTCGATTAAAATAATCTTACCTACAAACTATTCATAAACAAATCTTGTATTTAATATACATATCAGCCCAGTCGGCTGGGGCTGTACAATACACCGACTACATCTCTACATAAGATCCACCCACAAAGAGTGTCTTGGATATGATAATAAACCATCTGATAGTAAATCTCTTGTCTTGGAACTTTGGGGAATGTCAAGTATCTCTTCACTGTCATTACTACTCGGTCTTCTCGGACCCGGAGTGGTAGTACCTTTTAGGGTCAAATCATTTAATATACTGAAATTATTTAACTGCGGAAAATAGAACTATTTTTTGGAGTGCTGTACTTGAAACCATTTAACTGTGTGCAAACAAAGGAACTCTGGCTCGTTAAAAAATTGTTACCTACAAAATTATTCGTTTCCAATATATATATATATATATATATATATATATATATATATATATATATATATAGAGAGAGAGAGAGAGAGAGAGAGGATTTGGTAATAAATAAGCAACCATGGTTGATATGCTGTAAAACACAACCAGTCAACAATTAATAAGTATAAATGTATAAAGAGGATTCAGCATTAAATAACCTACAGGGTTGATATTCCATATAAGTAAGTAAAGTTGGCGACCTTAGTCGAGGGCGACTTGAAGGCTCCCTTTTCCTTAGCTACAACACCGTGGTGTTGCAGAGGGCGCTACTCCTTACCCTGGATTGCTCCACTTTACACTTGAACCGTACTTTATGATGCTGAGTGTTAAGCAAGGAGGTATCAAGTACCATTTTAAAAGTCTTTGGTATGACTCGACCTGGGATTGAACCCCGGTCTCCAAGACCGTTGGCGAACACTCTACGCATTAGCCCAATGGCCCGGTTTGATATGCCGTATAATACAACCAAACAACCAACTCATAAATGAAAAAAAAAGAGAAATAAAAGTAACGAATTAGATATTAAGCTATCATCCAATCACTCAAGTTATATTGTTTCTTTAAAGCAATCTTTTGATGGTTCAATGGATGTCATGGTTATCAAGATCGATAAAATCTGCCGCTGCCCAGCGACATAAAAGAAGGTTTTAAGAGTGGAAATCAGCCATTTATTACTTTAAAAAAATCTGTGATAACCACGAATGATAAACAAATGACGAGTACAAAGCACCAAATCTTACCAGTTTTTCCGTCGTCTTGACAGATATTTAGTCTGAAAAGTTCGCAAATCTTGACTTTTAAGACGGTGGTTTTTGCCGACAGTTTTCAGGCGCCATCAGCCATGCCAATCTGGCGAACTTCCTGCCTTCTTACGCTGTTTTAAAAGGCAAGCCTAAAAGGAAGACGAAGAGAGGAATGTGTCCGGATGTTCCATTTCGGACAGCGTCCAGCCACCACGTGCGGCACGTGGGCGAGTCTAAGAATAGGTGCCGACAGTACAGCGGAGAATGACAAGACACTTCCGCGTAGGCCGGTCGGGATTTCCTCTCCACGAATTCTGCCCTTACCTCAACCTCAGACGGTCGTTTTTATACACGCCGTTATATCTTCTTTTGTTAGTTTGGATCTATTTCAGTCATATCTATCTATCTATCTATCTCATTTTATATTCACGAAAACGTAATAGCCACCAAGACATGTAGTCCAGGGAAATTTCGTGTAATGATGAATCAAATTTTTTTTTTCTGTTATTTTTCATTATTTTATCCTGGGCTGATGAGCAGTATTCAGAATTATATTCGGCTTGAAGAGAAGAATTTCAAGATTTATTTTCGGAAAAAAATCAGCCATTTGAATATATATATATATATATATATATATATATATAAGCTGTTCCCCTTTTACTGAGCTATGAGGGACAACCAGTTAGGAAAAGGATTTTCCTAAATGTAGTTAATTACATAAATTCAGGGACCGTGTTATAATAATATTAAATAACTGCAAACAAATAGCTCCTGCCGTTGAGAGGAGAACGTTTTTAAAGGGCTTAGTCTGCGCAAATAATGACGGAGCTGGTTAAGAAAACAGTGTTAGAAAAGTGTTGACGGTATATATATATATATATATATATATATATATATATATATATATATATATATATAATTTCAACACAAAAGTGGGTTAATTTTTGGTAAAAAAAATTGGCTTGAAATTAGGTAAAAAAGGTGATTTATCAACCAAATTACTTGGCTAAGATATCGAATTTTTTTATTTTTGGTCTAAAAAGATTTACAAAATTATTTCTAGTTTATTCTTTAAATTTTTCGCGGCAAGTCAAATATTGTCGTCTGCGAAGTATCTTGAAATTTAAAAACTCGCGGGAATTCGCCGGTTTGTTAATAATGCAAAAATATACATACAAAAATTACAACTTCCCATGCTTGATTTCTGCACAAAAATTAACACATTTTTAAAATGGAAATCTCTTGAGTTCCAATATATATATATATAAAATGTAGTTTGCTATATACATCAATTTAGAGTGCTACTTGTCGGTGATTGAGCATATACATCAAATTTAGGTCATTTGGCAACAGTCAGTTTCTTGCCTGTTGATCATCAAACTGGCACACACACACACACACACACACACACACACACACACACACACACACACACACACACAAATAACAATATGCTCAATCAAATTCATTTCTGGAGAATTAGACGCATAAAGTTCCCTGGGTTTTTGAAGTATAAACGGATCACCTCAGCTCAGTTTGATTACCAGGCCTAGTGAAATTCAACAAAAGAAAAGAGAACCTGCCGAATAATTAACTTTTCTGTTCCGGCAGACCACAGAATAAAAATTAAAGAAAGCGAAAGGGAGGTAAGCAACAAAACCTTCCCAGAAACCTAAAAAAAACTATGGAACATGAAGGTGACAGTGATACTAATTGTGATTGTTGAGCTTGGGGCAATCTCCAAAAGAGTGATAAAGGGACTGGAAGACTTGGAAATAAGAGGATAAGTGGGGACCATCCAGACGACACCATTATTAAAATTGGCCAGATTACTGAGAAGAGTCCTGGAGACATGAGTAGACTTGCTGTCGCTCAAACTCTAATGCTGGTGTGAAAAACTGTGAAAGGGGTAAATGATAATATTTTTTTGGCCCGCTGGAGTGTAAGAAGAAAACTAGGTCATATCTGTGACAGGAGACTAGAAAATTATCAACCTCTGGGTCTGGTGTAGCTACATTTTACTACCCTTGAATAATGGCAAATCCAAACCTCTAAAAACCTGGGATTCAGATCCCCTGACTCAAATAAAAATGCTTGATTCTGAAGAGCAAGAGCCCCCCACACCCAAACTGAATTGAATGTAGAATTAATAAAGAAAATCATGACTGAAAATTAGATTACATTTCCATCTCTCAGAAATGAAGACTAGAATTATTAAAAAAATTATTACCAAATATCCCAACGGACAACATCACAGAGCTAAATGAGTTGATTTAGGCTGGAGCGAAAATAGTCTGGATAATAGATTGTCTGAAACTAACAAGACACCAACAAACAATAAAATTCATCGCAAAAGTCATCAAAAACCTGGAAATTGGAATTAACAACAGGAGGAAAAACTTTAGCAGATGTAAAGATCCAAAGAGACATTTTCCCGGGAGATACGGCTTTACCATTACTATTTATTATAGCAATGATGCTGCCTAACTACATACAAATGAAATGCACCATGGGGTTAAAAATTTATAAAGTCTCAAGAAAACATCAATCACCTTACGTACAAAGACAACATCAAGCACTTAGTAAAAATGAAAAAGAATTGAAGAAACTGATAAAGAAATAAGAATATAAAGCCAGGATATATAAATGGAATTTGTTATAGAAAAATGTGCCACTCTCAAGATGTGAAGTCAAAAAAGATAAATAACGGAAAGAATAGAATTGCCGAATCAAAAAGAATCAAAACGCTTGGAGAAAAGGAAAATTTAAAGTATGTGCGAAAGTAGTTTATGTGAGGAAAGAGATAAAATGGTTGATCTCATCATAAACAAATACTGTAAACGAGCACAGAAAGATCACAAGACATGACAGAGTCCAAAAGATGATTCACTGTCAATTGTGCAAGAAATTAAAAGTTAACCCAACTATCAAATGGTATACGCACCAACAAGAATCCTTCCTAAATAATGAAACATAAAATTCACTGGGATTTTGAAATACAAATCTATCACTTAATCCTTAGCCGAAGCCCAGACTTTGTGTTAATTTACAAGAAACAAAAGAAGTTGTCATTTAGTAAATTGGGCTATTTCCGGCTGATTATTGAGTGAAAATGAAAAAAAAAAATGAAAAGAGAGGCTTATACTTGGATCTTGCCAGTGAATTAAGAAAATTGTGGATGACGGTTATATCAATTGTAGTTGGTGCGCTAAGAACGGTCTCCATTGGTTTGGAAAAAAAATGAACACACGAGAAATCAGAGGAAGAGTTGATACTATCCTGAAAACAGCATAGTTCATATTGGCCAGAATAGTCAGAAGAGTCCTGTAGTCATGAGGAGATTTGATGTCACTCAGAATCCAGGGAAAAACAAATGACTTATAATAATAAGAATAAGAATAAGAATAAGAAGAAGAAGAAGAAGAAGAAGAAGAAATTGAATGAGAAATGTAAAACAAATTCATTGTTAGTTAAGAATCCATAAAGAAAGAACTTTCACATATGATGACATGGAAACCGATACACATAGGCAACCTAAAGAGATAAACTGAATCTCTCTTAAGATGACGGTGATACCAATGGGAAGTGAGACATTGGAACAATCCTCAAGAATCAGAAGTTTCTGTGTCAAATGTACATCAGTCCATCAAGACAAAAACACAATTTAAATCAGGTAGAATGCTTAGAAGAGCTCAACAGTTTGAGGTGGTGTGAAAACATGGGAAGAGATTGAAATGTATATATATTACAGTCTTTCAGTGTTTACATGAATAAGTTTTGGGGCAACGGTCTATAAATTGCAAAAATAGTTTTGATTCATTTTACTATAATTGGTTATAGACCATCTTAGAATACACCGGGATCTCGTAAAGTGAGAAGAGACGATCTCGTCTTGCTGACTATTTTGCGTTTAGTGAGATCGATATTTACTTTAAGCTTTCCACACGAGAACATTGTTGTTTCAAATTGGGCAGAGCGAATATGTCATCATTATTAAGTCGTATTGGCCCTCCTGAGATATATTTTCATCTGCCATCGCTCCTGGCAGATCCTTTAGACAACACCCGTTATCCGTACAAAACTAATGTATGTAAGTCTTTGCTGGTCAGCTACATTGATGCATCTAGGGTAGAAGTCCTTAAGAAAATGTCACTTATAAGTTTGCTTTTACTTCCTCAGCAGATCACTGCATGTCTAGTTCATCTTAATGTAATGGTTTGTGAGATGGGAGGTAAGTGGCCATACAGCTACTGTTTTGTGGAGTGCGGCTTCCAGAATTTGTTCAAAACACCACGTTGTGTTGTTGTGCAGTTCTCATGTAGCCTTTTCGCCATACCTTTTGTTATAGTCTAGGTGGCAGATCCATACAGTAGTACCGTCACGGCTACTGCTTAAGAGATATATATCCCTTTTTATTTTATCACATTTCCATATGATTCATAACCAGTCATTAACAGTCCATACCTTCCTAATGTCTATGTTGACTTCGCTTTCAGAAGATGAGATATTGCTGCCGAGGTATGTGAAATAAGAGGACGGTCGACGATTTTCAGTCTCAACCACTTAGAGTGAAGTTAGAACAACCTTGTTTAAAACACATGAAATCTGTTTTATTTGTGTTCACATTGAGGTTAGTTCTTCCAACTGCTTGCTCAATGCTATTTAGTAGGTGTGGTTTTGTTTGGTTGTATGGCATATCAACCATTGTTGTTTATCTAATGCCAAAATAAATTTTTATACATATAAACAGTTCTATTTCAAACAATCATTTTAGCATAAGTACACAGTTTAATTTAAAAAATGTTTCTATTTCAAACTATTCAGTTTAGTCAGTAACGTTAAATGGTTCCAAGTATAGCTATGTGTTACGTTTTTACGTAAAAATAATTCCAGAACACTGAATGAAAACACGGAACAGGGTGCCAGAAATTTAACAAGGGTTTATTTAAAGTAGGGTAGAGAAGAAATGCTTCTACCAAAAAAACTGTCACTCAGCTCAAGTCTTGTTACGACCAAATGATGTCAATGTGTCTTCACTGCATCTGTCATGGCTGCCAACTGTTTCCAGTGTTGTCCCCTGAAAAAGTAACTATCAAGAAAAATATATGTTCCCTCTCAATTCGGAGAGTCGCAACACTATATTTTTGTTCGTCAGGTGGCCTCTAACACTATGTAGCTCTAACAATTCATAAAACATCAGTCATTTATTTACACACAGTTAAATGTCAAAACAGTTCTATTTCAAACATTTTAGTTTAGCATAAGTAACCTGATAATTCTCTAACCCGTTGTTAGGACCCTATCAAGTGCTACCACTCCCGGTTACAGTGGACCCGGGAGCGATGTTATTTAGTATGGATCTGGCAAGGTTGGAATACTTGCAATGAAGCGTTCGAGCATCTGCATAGTCTGCAACTTTCAAAGTTTCTCAGGAATAGCGTTTGTTCACACCTGAGTTTTATCCCATAGTGCATGATCAATCAATTTAACTTTTTATTGGCATTTTTATGTAAATGGAGACTGAAATATACGAAAACATATATATATCGGTATTTATAGCTTGATTTTAATACATATGAATTAAAATCAGTCTTTATGAATAATAAAGGAAATTCACGTTATTGGTACACCTCGAGTATTTTGTGGTGTTATGTATCCTCGAAGAAAGTTGCGGGAGACATAGACGAGATGAAGAAATGACAATGAGTTTACATCAAGAAAATGAGAAGTCAGACACGTGGTCGCCAAAAAATACCTCTCACGTGATCATAGGTATGGCAACCACCCTCTTGACAGATCTCAAAGACACACACTCGCAAACACATAAATACATGCAAATATATAAACACTAACACACACACACACACACACGCACACACACACACACACCTATTTATAACACGTTTTTGCTAAGTGTAATTGAAATTTAAACCAATAACTTTTCGCTGCCAGTTCGGTAATTTTTCGGATGGTTTGGTTACTCTTAGTTGTTTAATGGCATATCAGTTCATTATGGGTTATTGAATGCGGAAATTTCATTTATTCGTAAATTTTTAAAATCATATTTTCATTATTTGGTGGCATTTCTTAATATAGCAATTTTTATTTGTCTATTATCATTTGTTTGCTCAAATATATGTAAATCAAATATTCCTATTAAACACAAATAATTTGCTCACAGTTGTATGATTTCAACTAGTCTTATGTATTAATAATTATTTATACTCAAGTAACAATTCCAATTTTCCTATCTTTTGTTTGTGTAGAGTTATATAGTTTCAAGTAAAGAAGAAGAAGAAGAAGAAGAAGAAGAAGAAGAAGAAGAAGAAGAACCTGGAATCCGCCCAGGAAAATAAAACGCACAAAGTTCTCTGGGATTTTGAGTGAAAACAGATTACTTAATCTCGGCTAGACTACCAGGTACACCTGACCAAGCCGAAACACTTCTGCATAGTTTGGAACGAGCAGCAGCAAGCATAGGCCTCTATGTTAATGCACACAAAACGGAATATATTTGCTATAACCAAACGGGGGACATCTCCACTCTAGAAGGAACCCCACTTAAACTAGTAGACAAATTCACGTACCTAGGAAGCAGCGTCGAATCAACCGAAAAGGACATCGAAACGAGGCTAACGAAAGCATGGACAGCTATCAATAGGCTATCGATTATATGGAAATCAGACCTAACCGATAAAATGAAACGCAGTTTCTTCCAGGCAGCGGTCACATCGATACTGCTATATGGATGCACTACATGGACGCTAACAAAACGGCTGGAGAAGAAACTAGACGGCAATTACACAAGAATGCTGCGTGCAATCCTGAACAAGTCCTGGCAGCAACACCCCACAAGACACCAACTGTACGGCCACCTGCCCCCTATCACGAAAACTATTCAAGTTAGACGAACCAGACATGCAGGACACTGCTGGAGAAGCAGAGATGAACTCATAAGAGATGTACTCTTATGGATCCCCACACATGGCCGCGCAAAAGCAGGGCGACCAGCTCGAACGTACATTCAGCAGCTATGTGAGGATACAGGATGTTGTCCTGAAGACCTACCTAGGGCGATGAACGATAGGGAGGAGTGGCGAGAGAGGGTCAGGGATATCCGTGCTACCAGCACGATATGATGATGATGATGAGACTACCAGGCCTAATGATAATGAACAAAAAAAGAGAACCTGCCAAATAGTGAACTTTGCTGTCTCGGCAGACCACAAAGTAAAATTGAAAGAAAGCGAAAAGAAGGATAAATACCTTGACTTTGCTAGAGATCTAAAAAAGAAAAAAGAAAAAACTACGGAACATGAACGTGACTGTGATACCAATTGTAGCTGGCGCACTTGGCACAATCTCCTAGAGTTCTTAGAGAACTAAAAACTATGAAATATGAAGGTGACAGTGATACTAATTGTGATTGGTGCGCTTGAGAAAATCTCCAAAGCATTGGTAAAGGAGCTAGAAAACTTAAAAATAAAAGGACAAGTGGAGACCATCCAAATCCAATTCAATTCTGCCTTCCAAAAATGGGCCGTCCCCGTACTTCCATCTGTCTTGCTGGAGGGAGACACATATCCGTTTCCGGTGGTTCCACACCTACGCAGATTTGGAAACCCCAGATTTTTTTCCAAGTGACTTTTAATTATAACAAATATTTGGCCTGGCCGTTCGGAGAGTATTTTTTTTTATTTCAATTTCAATTTTATTTTTCTACGAGCAGTTCAATTACGGTACACATCAAATCTAAAGCATTTTTAAAATCGCCGAGAATACTGAGAAGAGTCCCGGACACCTAAGGTGATTTGTTATCACACGAACTCCAGTGAAAGACCATCAGCTTGCACTAATGGGAAAAGCTCGCAAGAAATAATAAATTATGGAACATGAAGGTTACAATTATACCAATCGTTGTTAGTGTTTTTGGTACAGTCACCAATGGATTATTAAAGGGACTGGAGGACTTGGATGTAGGAGGATGAGTGGAGACCATCCAAACTACATTATTGAGAACGGCTCTAATACTGAGAAGAGTCCTGGAGACTAGAGGAGACTTGCTTTCATTCAAACTTCAATGAAAAACCATCATCTAAAACTGATGTGAAAAACTCTACGGAGTAAACAACAACAACAACAACAACAACAACAACAATAATAATAATAATGATAATATTAATAATCAGTTATTGCTTTAATACCTATTCTTGATTAAATAAGTTGCAAACAGTTATATGATATGAAGTACAATTATCTAATACAAATAGTTTTCAAACAGATCTATACATGGGACTCTAACTAGTTCTCTCATTGCAATTCAGAGTGGACCAAGGTCAATAAAGATTTGCCTCCTCACTCCCAAAAGTTTCAGAAAGTTTAGTGTAATATTTAGAATCCTTCCTTTTGAGGTAGCCTTAGCTTATTGAGGTGAGATGTTGGGTGGTCAATTGCGTTGACAACCTCTTTAATAACAATGGAGAGGGTGATGAGATACTAGATTGTAATTTTTTTTCTTGGTGTGGATATGACTTTAAAGTCCCCCAGGAACTAGATATTTTTATGGGGGTTGGGCGAAATTTTGGAAGGACAGATATGTTGATGCTTCTGATACGATGTCACCTCTTGCTTTGACCTTGAAACAACTGATTTTCTGATGCTCCCGTGTCGCAAAAAGTTGGAGAATAAGAAAAAAAGGGGAAGGAGGAAAACCAACTGTCATTGTTTTTGTGGGGGGTTGTTGGGGGAGGGTTAATTGTTGCTTGTGAGGAGATGAGAGATTGAACTGTTCCAGTTAATTTGTTTCTCTTCTTTTGAGGATGGAATAATTGAATCCTCATTATTATTTTTTTAAAATTTTATAATTTTATATTTCTTTAATTTTTTATTTTGCTTTGTTGTTGTTTTGTCCCAATTGTAAATGATGTTTTCTCTTTGCGGTGGTGCTTCAGCCTGAGAATCATAGAGGTACATTTTAGTTTTGTTTTAATTTATGAAATAATGACAAAAAGTTTAGGGGGTGGATGCATTTGGCGTATACTAAGCCCCACTGACAGAGGAACTTGAATGGTCCGGGAGACTTGGGTTCAATCCCAGGTCACGTCACACCAAAGACTTTAAAAATGGTACTTGATACCTCCTTACTTAGCACCCAGCTATATAAGGTACGTATCAAGGGTAAAGTGGAGCAATTCAGGGAAAGGAGTAGCGCCTTCCTCTACACTTCGGTGTAGTAGCTATTGAAAAGGGAGCCTTCTGGTCACCCTCGACTACGGTCGCCAACTTTACTTTTTACTTTTACATCGTTTCAGGGAATAATAATACTTTCTACATTTCTTAGCTTCAAGTAACTAATCTTATTTCAAATAATTTGCATGTAATTAAATTGTTTTTAGTATTCCAATTTAATATTACAAATTCTACTTAATAATGATAATGTGTAAAAACTCTCCAAGGAGTATAATAACAATAATAATAATGATAATGATAATAATAATTGCAGCAGATGTAGATTATGTGGTGAAAGAAGCAAAACGATAAAATCACATTATAAGCGAATGCAGTAAATTAGTACAAAAAGAGTATAAGACTAGACATGTACAAGACATTTAAATTTGACCACACGAACAAATTGTATAGGCACAACCCACAATCCCTCCTGGAAAATGAAATGCACAAGGTTCTCTAGAATTTTGAGAAACAAACAGATCGCCTAAATCTCGGCCAGACGACCGGATCTAGTAATTGTCCGCAAAGAGAGAGAGAGAGAGAGAGAGAGAGAGAGAGAGAGAGAGAGAGAGAGAGAGAGAGAGAGAGAGAGAGAGAGACTGCAGTTCTGGCAGATCACAGAGTTAAACTCAAAGAAAGCAAAAAGAGAGATAACTACATAGACCTTGCTAGAACGAAATTTGGTACATGAAAGTGACGGGGATGCCAATTGCAACTGGTACAATCGGCACGGCCAGCAAAAGGACTGGAGAACTTGAAAATAAGATGACGAGTCGAGACCATTCAAACTACAGCATTGTTGAGATCGGCCAGAATACTAAGAAGAGTCCTGGGGACTTGGGAAGACTTGCGGTCACTCAGACTCCCATAGAAAATCATCAGAAAACGATAAAGTGAAAAACTCTCAAATGAACAAAATAATAACCACAACAATGATATAATAGTTATGTTTTTGCACAATCTTATCCAGAATTCCTACATATGCTAATATCTTTTAAACAAATTTATATGACCCACAGATGGGACCCTAACAGGTACTAAAACTTCGGGTGTGATCGCGCGTGAGCGTAATGACAATGAAAGAGTGAAGCCATACTAGCCGGATTTCAAAACTAGAAGCCACACCAGTTTTATAAATTGAATTTTATTTGAAGAATGCATTTAGAATCTATTGAATTATGGTAGTTCAAAATCATTCTCAACACAATCTCAGACATTCCAAGTTGATCCATAAATAGGACGCTGAGTCAGTTTGGTTTAGTTTTATGGCATATAAACCGTTGTAGGCTATTTAATTCCAAACCTCATTTAACACATGCAAACAGTTCTATTTCAAACAATTCAATTTAGCATAAGTATATTGTTTAGTTCTATTAATATCTGTTGTAAGTAAATATAACTGGGAGAGAAAAAAATGTCCACTTTGGTTAAGTTAAAAATTTAGAAATCCACCACGACAAAGACATTCTACTTGTTCAGCTGATATAGAACATTTCAATTATCTCAGCCAAAGAGATTGTTTTTGAGTGGTGTTAGTCGGGTCAAATCTTTGTCGTAGTACAATACATGTGTTCCGAAGACATTCTAGCAAATCATTCAGCTGATATAGTATATTTCAAAGATCTTAGCCAAAGGTCCCACTTTGAATCATTGACATTGCATTTTTTCATGGGTAGTTTATAATTTCCACACCTGTCAGATGTGACCAAGTACAATTTAAAAAAGAGGTCTCTAAAACTGCTCGTGGTGGATTTCTAAATTTTTAACTTAACCAAAGTGGACATTTTTTCTCTCCCAGTTATATTTACTTACAACAGATATTTTGTTCTTTAAACCCTGAGTGATTAAGTAGCATTCTTGTATTGTGATTTTGGCTCTGTTTTTTTTAAGAATATCATATCATTTGTGTCTACCTATTACTGATAAGTGGTTTCGATTAAATGGTTAGTCACTTGACTTGGAATATTCGTCTATTTTTCTTTTATATAAACAACGCCTTTTTGTCTCCCTTTTAATTACCATTTCAAACTATTCTAATGTTATATCAAATTCACATGAACTATTTTTTATATTTAGAGACAAACTAAGTACAAAAGATCAAAAGACAATCCTGTAATTCTTTCCGATTGTACAGCAAGAGAATTTTAAATGACTATTTACCCCTTTATTTATTTATTTAAAAAATGATCACAGGTAATACAGCAATCTTTTGGCTTTTTTCCTTTTCTTCCTTCCAGCTATTATTACGTCTATCTTCTGAAGAGTCGAAATTCTGTCTGAGTTTTTTTAAAGATTATTATGATTATTAATAGTTGATATTGTTTACATAATTTCAGGTATCAAACTATTGTGCTCATATCGAGTTTTATATTCACGACGTTTCAACAGCTGTACCACCAGTTTTCTCCGGGGGTCTTTTATCGTTGTACGCCTTAGGGAACTTGAACCAAACTCTTTATTCAATCCACAAGATCAGATTTTTGGACATGGCTAAGGAAGGGAAGCATTAAGTCTCTTTCGATGGCAGCATAAAACAATGCCATCAGGACTATGTCAAAGCAAGTGTAAAGTTTATCGACGAAAGAAATGAATATGGCAACATGAGTTCAAACCCTGGACGAGGCTGTTTAGATTCCCTATTGCACTAATACTCTTAGGAAAGGCATGAATACAAACTATTTGCCCTCTAAAAATTGGTAAATTGAAGAGCAGAATGTATTTTTTAACCTTGGTGTAGCAATCAGTTTAGGATAAGGTAAAGTTCGAAATTCCGCTTAAAAGATGGGCCTTGTGCCGGACCCAGATCATATCGAAGGGTTGGTAAATACATATACTGCTTGTGAAGTCATCTGGATATGTAGTTCCTTATAATACGAGAAAGCTATGTGTGACTTGGCACTCATTGTCCGTACATGTAAATGTCTGCCGCCATTTTTTCAACAGTTCCAACACCTATTTAATCACTGTCTCCCGTATATTATTGACCTGGATGTTTGCTTATTCATGATTGGGATCTTCATTTGATTTGCATTGGTAATTTCTGTTTAAGGTAGGAAACATCACTTATTGATTAGTATTGATCGTGTCTCCATTCAAGCCTTAGTGTCTTCCACTTGTGTCAATATTCCTTCGTTTTGTGGCACAGCGCAATGAATATATGCTGTATTTGTCACCATATGAGACGCATGTCTTAACTAGACTTTTTTTAACTACTGCTGATAGCAGGTCAACTTAATCCTATAGCCTGCAGCTCTAAAGATCATACGTTCGGTGATCGTTCTCGCATTCATAATCTAGTTCTGTCGGTGCGTCTTAGTGGGTAACTCCACCAAAAAAAAAAAAAAAAAAATTAAATAAATAAATAAAAGAGGTATCCTGGGTGGGATATTAAAATACATCTGACGGTGCAGCTCCAGATTTAGAGCTCTGGAAAATGAAGTGTCTTTTCATTACCCTTTTCCCAGGTCCACTCTGACCCAGAGTTGCCAAGTTGCCTGGTGTTGTAGAATACACCGGCTGCATATCTGCGGAGAGGTAAGACTCCCTAAACAAATTTCCAAGATTTGACACTAAACAATCTGTTGGTAAGGCTCCTGTAATGCTGGAGCTTAGAGAAATGGGGAATACCCCTTTATTGCCATCACTCCCAGGTTCACTCTTGTTCTAATTGGTAGCAACACTGATTAACACATTCTCAAGGAGAGCAAAACAAGACGGAAAATATATAGCTATCACATTGGGCAACGACAAAATTCATACGATATGATCCTACAAAGTTGGATAATGAAAATTTACAAGACAGCCAACAAAGTCATAAGGTTTATAGCAAAAACCATAAAAACTGGAGAGTGGAATTGACAACAGGAGTAACAGAGGCGAAAATCCTGGGAGGTATCTTCCAGGGAGATGTGCTATGACTATTACTATTTGTGATAATGATAATACCACTCAATTAAATACTTAGGAAATGCACTGGCGGCTACAAACTTACAAAATCGAAAAAAAAAAGATCAATCACCTAATATACACTGACGGCGTCTCACAGTCTTCCAAAAATGAAAAAGAATTGGAGACCCTAATAAAAACAATAAGAATAAACAGTCAGGATATAGAGATAGAATTCGGCAAAGAAAAAAAAAGCCATGCTTATAATGAAAAGTTGAAAGCGACAAATGAAGGGAGGAATAGCACCACTGAATCAAGAAAAAAATCTGAACTTTCGGAGAAAAAGAAACTTACAAACAGTTGGGAAAATTGAAAACAGATACCATCAAGCAAGCGGGGATGAAAGAAAAAAAATTAGAAAGAATATCTCTTAGGAGATATAGGAAGCTATTAGGAACCAAACTATATTGCAAAAATCTTATCAAAGGCATAAACATCTGGCTTGTCGCCCTTGAAGGATAATATGAGCCATTATCAAAATAGACAAAAGAAGAACTTAGACAAATGGACCAGAGAACAAGAAAATTATTGATGACGTATAAGATTTTAATCTAAGAGATGATATAGACAGACTATAAGTAACAAGAAAAGAAGGAGGAAGAGGACTTACCACCATTGAAGATAGCGTCTATACATCAATACGAAGACTTGAAGACTTCGTTGAAATGACTAAAGAAAGATTAATTACAGCGACCAGAAAAAACCCAAGGATCAACGAAACGCTCATAACTAGAGAACAAAAATAGGGAGAAAAGCAATTGTATGGATATTTCAAGCCAGGAAAAGGTGAAATTTCACTCGAGAAGACTTGGACATGAATAAGAAAAGGAAATCTTAAGAGTGAAACGGAATCTCTTCAAATAGCAGCACAAAACAAATTCCAAATTGACCGACTGTTTTAAAGCAAATGCAACAAATTAATTCTAAAAGAGTAGAAGACACAACAAGACTGGGTGGGAAATTATGCAAGAAATTTAAAATTGACCATACGAAAAAGTAATATGTACAAAACCCAGAAACCGTCCTGGAAAATCAGAAGCATAAAATTTTCTGGAATTTTGACATGAAAACAGATTACCTAATCTCGGCTAGACGACCAGACCTAGTGATAGTTAAAATAAAAAAAAGAGAACCAGCCAAATAGTTGACTTTGCCGTCTAGGCAGACCATAGTGTAAAATTAAAAGAAAGCAAAAAGAGAGATAAGTATCTCGACTTTGCTAGAGAATGAAAAAACTATGGAACATGAAGGCAATGGTGATATTAATTGTAATTGGTGCACTCTTCAGATGATTGGTATCGAGACTGGAAGACGTAGAAATTAGCTGACTAGTAGAGACCATCCATACTATAGTGTAAATATCACAACAGTTCATTAGAAATTTAGTCAGCTATGAATGGGATTGTAATATTTGCTTAAAGAAATTGATACTTTTATTTACTTCAGGACTTGAACCGTACGAAGTGAAGCTCAGCAAAGGACGATTGCCAGACGTTATCAATCAGCCTTTGTTATAAATGCAATCTCATCACTGTTTCAGCAGGGACATTGTGTAATGGTTGAAGGTAGCGAATTCCCAGTTATCAGACCTCTTTTCTTGATAATAATCTTCTACCAGACGTTATCTTTTCAGAATAAATCTAAATTGAAAAACAATTATATATAGTGAAAAATACAATAACTTAACTGAGAAGTGACAACACCATAAACTAATCAGGATTCCGTTTGAAATTCATGATAAGTTATCAAGTGGGATAAATAAGTTATCAAGTCGGATAAATAAGTTATCAAGTGGGATAAATACCAAAGAAAGATTAAAAGATACACCAGCCAAAAATGTTGAGATAAAAACAACAATGATGTGGAAATTAATCTGAAAGAATCTTCGTAAATTCCTAATTTCGCATCTTAGAAATTCAGGCAGAAATTGATTAAAAAACAAATTTATGAATTTGTTTTTTTCCTTTTTGTTTTCTTAGTTAATCATAAATATATTTCGATAAAAAATAAATTTGAGAGAGTGTTTCGGATTGAATTACAGAACTACAACCAAGTCACCATTCATTTAGCTATGATTTGACTTCCCTACAATTCTGAAATAAAAAGAAAAAAGTTGCATCGACTCTGCTATAATAAACCTCTTCAAATAGGCCGTTAGTTAAAGGTAAATCCTTTCAGTTTCTATTCACTTTTTGTTTTCTAATATTCAATTTTGTTCGATATGAAAACGAACCCAAAGTAAATTGCTTTTTCGATCGGTCATCTGATTCTTGTGTTTGTCGGTACCACGCCTCTTGACTGACTGATCGCTTGTCCCTCGGGATTTTTTTACGACGATGACTGTTTTGCAATTGTTTCGGTTGCTGAAATCATGTGACCTGTACACGTGTCTCCGTGTTATCGCACTTTTTAGTAACTTAGCCAGCTACTTTAAGCGAACAAAATTAATACGGATCGAACAGTTTTAGAATTGTGTTGAATTTTTTTTCTAACTAAATTCTTAAATATTCATTTTTATTTGTTGGGTTTACAAAATTGTATTGTAAATATATATGGTGATTGATAATTGTTGTATCAAAGCAACCGTCTCTCAGATTTCCTCTTTCGATATTATTCTCTTTCTCAAATTGTTACTCGAAACGTTAAGATTTTGATATATTTAATTAAATATTGTGAAATCATACCTTAGACGATAGAGTAAAATATATTTTTTGTGATGTTATATTACGAGAATAAATTTTTCAAGCGTGGTACGGAAGGAAGTTTAATTTCAGCAGATTTCCAGAGTAGTCAAATTTTCAAATAGGTCCAGAATTTTTAAGCATATGACACTTTTGAAGATCGAAGGGTGATAGGTTTCTTACTATCTGAGTTCCCGATTACAACTCAAACAACCAGGAATGTCACCGGGGTTTACGAATCAGTCGGCCTGAATCCATCCAGAACTTTGTGATGGAGGAACTGAGTACTTAGAATCGCTGTATCTTCTGTTAGGTACACTCTAATCAAAGATATCCGATTTAACCGGTTCAAGATCCAGCAACAACAAACCCAGGTTGATAAGTAAAAGAGGATAGTCATGTGCCCGTGACTTTCACAAAAGATCGACTATTACACTGAATTTTTGAATGATTGGTTATCCGATGGAGCCAAATTCCTCTCGAATGGTCATATTAGCTCCAAGATCAAGGTGCTTTATAGAATCGGGAATCCTCAAAAAGTCGTTGGACGCCCTCTGCATTCAAAAAAGGGCTGCCATCTCGAAGTTTGGCACTATTGGAATATTTTTCTTTGAAGATGATCGGGATAACGCAGACACAGTGACAAAAGAACTTTACATTCCAGTGCTAGAGCAGTTCTGGGGAGAGATGGAGGAGCGTGTGGACCTTGATGAGGAGGAAACGTTGTTACAACAGAATGGAGCTCCTCCTCACACAAATGTTACAATGGCAGATTCTCCGTGAAAAGTTTGGGTAGCGTCTCATCAGTTGCAAAGCTGATGCATAATGGGCACCTCATTTGTTTGACCTGAAACCCCTAGACATATTCCTTTAGAGGTTCCTCGAAGACAACATCTACCAAGGTAATCCTCTCACCATTGCCGCATTGAAGCAACTTTCACCGAGAAAATTCAAGCGGTCAACCCGGGCGAATGTGCACGCGTTATCTACAACTTTGCATTCAGCATTGCCTTCAACTGAACGGCGGATATCCGGAGTAAGTACTCTAGTGTTCGTTTTTGGACTTATACTTTTGAGAAAGTTATGAAACTATACATTTCTCCAGCCAAATAAATCGTGCCACTGGTGTAGTTCTACAAGGATGACATTGTCATTAAACAATCCTCGAAGGTTGATATGCCATGAAAAATAAGGAACCAAACTAAGCGAAACCAAACTAAACTAAAAACCAAGATATGACCCGACTAACACCACTCAAAATCAATATATAATCGAAATATACAATATCAGCTGTATTACTGGAATGTCTTCGGGATACATGAATTGTAATACGACAAAGATTTGACCCGACTAACACCTCTCAAAAACAATCTCTTTGGCTGAAATAATTGAAATGTTCTATATCAACTGAACAAGTGGAATGTCTTTGGAATGCATGAATTGTTATATAGAAATTTAAAATATAATAACATTCTGATGTAAATCGGAGTGAATTAATATTTTGAATTTTAGTGGAATCAAGAAGCAGAGTATTTACTCAGAAATGGTTTATTATTTAAAACATCCCAGATAAAAATAAATATCAATCTGTTAATGCAACGATTTAATTCACATCTCTGATTTCTGCTATGTTTTAGATAATATAATTTATTCTAAGCCAGGAATTGTCTGGTGACTCTAATGGATTATTTTCTGATTATTAATTCAAATAAACAATGTCCTTTTTTTCTTATACTTTGAATGTGAAGCCACCATTTTATTTCGATCAGAGTCGTAAATAAATACGCACACGTATTCAAAGACATGCATCAGCAGACCTGCTGTTTATGTGCACTCATGTTGTGTCAACCAAAAAAGATAATTATTATTTCGATAAATGAATGTGAGATCACACATATTCTTTGATATCGTTTCGACTATTTGTAGCTGAGCGTCACGCATGAAATTATGAAATTGATCAGGATCAATATTAGTTCGATTAATGCGAATTCATATTGGAATGATAAAACTTAATTATTGATCGATTTTAACACCATGTCAATCCGTCAAATGTTATCTCATGCCAAGTGGATAATGAATAACATACGTGGAATATTTATTTTTATATTTTTGTGTAATTGTTTCTTATGTTCTCTGGCGCCCTTGTTTTATGGTATAATAAACTTTGGGTTATTTAATGCCAAATCGATACCAGTAGAAGACTAGTAGTTGTTCTATTTAACCCATAGCTGGGAGGGTAAGGCGGGGTCATAACTTTCCCAAAAGTATTTCCTTTAAAGTGAACGTAATAGCACGACTGGAATTCGAATTCTTTTACTACGATTCCGCAGTTCAAAACCTTAACTATTACACCGCAGGTAAACACTCTGGTTGATTCGTGAGAGCTTTATATATATATATATATATATATATATATATATATATATATATATATATATATATGATATCAAGTATTCCTATCTAATAAAAAATAATTCTAAGGTTTCATGTATTCCTAATTCAAATATTTATGTGGTTTCAAGCCATTATTTCTATTCAATAATATTCATTTTTTTTTTCACTCTGTTATATGGTTTCCAGTAGCTAATCATAATCCTATATATAGCTTCGAGTAATTACATTGGTTTACAAAGAAATTGAGGCAAGCACAAAAATACCCGTTTTTACCTAATTTGAGGGTGCTGAATTCAAATTTGAAATCCATTTTTACTCATCACCTCTACTTTTTTAGATATGCAGAGTGTGCATTTTGTGCATATACGGTACATAAAGGCGTATATGAATTCAGGGTTAATTCTAATATTGTGAGATTTATGGCTTATTTTTTAGTTATTATGCACTAAATGTAAGTGATAGCATTACATTATATATATATATGTATATATATATCAAGACGGATTTTTACAGTTAAGGCAGCAGGTCTCAATCCACATTCTGACAGTCATTGGAAGAGGTTGTCTCGCAGGCGGCGCAGGAGGTTGGTGTCCCTCAACTATCGTGTTACACATCTTTTGGGTTACTAAATATTAGTATTACATTTTCAAATGCACATTTAGTTTTACTTTGTTATATTTTCAGATTCTCCAATGGCTTCAAGCATGTCAAAATGTCAAGGATGCCTCAAGAAGGCCAATTCTTTCTGCTACGTGTGTGAGGACTTCACAACAGTTGCACAGCGTCAAACCATCACTTCCCTCCTCAGAACCGCCTACTTTCACTATTTTGACAGTAAAATTGTTGATCAGGACAAGTCTTGGGCTCCACGCATCTGTTGTAAACCCTGCTACAATGGAATAACTGCATGGTTTAATGGCAAGAAAGCGGCTTTCAACTTTGCAGTCCCGATGGTTTGGAGAGAGCTGCGAAACCACGCAGATGATTGTTATTTTTGTTTAACTAATATAACTGGTTTCAATGCATCTTCTAAGAAAAAGATCAAATATCCCAACCTTCGATCTGCTATGAGACCCGTTACCCATTCAGATGATCTTCCTGTAGCCACACCTCCAGTATATAAGGATCTTCTTTCCTCATCAGATGAAGAAATGCCTTAAAGGGAGGATTCTGCCGAGTTAATATCTTTGGAAGATATTGAGTTTACATATTCAGGAACAAGTGGCAGTGAGCCATACTGGATCACGCAAGAAGACCTGAATGATATAGCTCGTGATTTGTATCTGTCAAAACAGTAGTCAGAGCTCTTCGCTTCTCGGCTTAAACAGTAGAACCTAGTCCAGGAACATGTAAGGAACACCAGTTTCAGGAATCGGAACAAATAAGGTCATTTGTCTTCTTATAGGTATGCAAGCGGGCTTCACAAAGTACTGTTGTTTCCTCTCTCTCTGGCATAGTCAAGCTGTATACCCAGCATTACAAGCAGAAAGACTGGGGGTTTAGAAGCATTTTTGTTCCTGGCGAACACAGCCTCAAGGAGAATCCTCTGGTGGACATGAATAAGGTGCTTCTTCCTCCTCTTCACATCAAGCTTGGTTTGATGAAGAATTTCGTGAAGGCGTTGCACAAAAATGGTGCTGCCTTCCAACACTTGTCTACTGTGTTCCCAGGTCTTAGTGCTGATAAGCTCAAAGAGGGCATTTTTGTCGGCCCTCAGATCCGAGAAGTGCTGAAGGATACTGATTTTGAGGAGCTTCTTAAAGGAACTGAGAGCATGGGAAGCATTCAAGTCAGTCTGTAGTAGCTTCCTTGGTAAGACACGCGTACTAGATTACCAAGCCTGTATTGAGAAGTTGCTAAAGTCTTACGAGGATATGGGGTGCCGAATGTCACTCAAGATTCATTTTCTCCATTCCCTCCTCAACTTCTTCCCGCCAAACCTTGGAGCAGTGAGTGATGAGCATGGAGAAAGATTCCACCAGAACATTACGAAGATGGAGAGCAACTATCAAGGCAAATGGAACCCCGGCATGATGGGAAACTTCTGCTGGATGCTCTTGCATGACATCCCGGAAGCAAAATACAATTAGGTGTCATATTCCCATTGGTCAGCCAATCCTAGTTCAGGATTATATCTTACAGGTATAGGGAAAACCCCTTTTAGATGCTTTGAGCAATGGGAACAGGTTTAGAGCAATGAGGTTGAAGAAAAATGCTCAGCCTCAACTGACTGGATGAGCCATGCCCAGCTCATTTATTTAGGGTGGAGCAAAATTAAATCTTCCTTTTGACATTGACCTTCAAGATAAGGACTAGAAAAATATGTTTTACAAAATGACCCGTTTCATCATAGTGATTGATGAAGTTAGCCGACAACTGAAAAATTGAATAAATTTGCTAGCCTTTAAAATCAAAAACAATTTTCTGGCACTTAAATGACCTTTAGAAACGATAAACCAGCTTTTTAGGTCAATATAAGACTCGAACAAAAAGATACTTAATTTAAGGATCTTTTTGTTTTTGAAATATATTTTAATTTTCATATATTTCATAAATTCTAATTTTTACATATTAATCAAGTACTTAACCGCACGTGGTGTCACACTGTCACTCAAACTCCAGTGAGAAAACATTGGCTAACGCTGATGTGAAAAACTCAAAAAGGAGAGAAATACTACTACTAATAATAATATTAATTGGTTATTTGGTGATAGAGACGAAACCGTCAATCACTTAATAAGCGAATGCAGAAAATTAGCATAGAAGTAGTATAAGACTAGACACGACTGGGTGAAAAATGTGATCCATTCGGAGATGTGCAAGAAATTTAAATTTGGCCATACGAACAAATGGTATATGCACAACCCAGTATCTGTCCTAGAGAATAACACACATACACTCCTATGTGATTAAGAGATACAAACGGATCCCTTAATCTTGGCCAGACGATCAGATGTTATAATAATCCTAAAAAAAGGGAACTTGGAAAATTTCGGATTTTGCTGTCCCAGCAGACCACAGAATAAAGATGAAAGAAAGTGAAAAGAAGGATAAGTATCTTGAACTTGCTAAAGAATTAAAAAAGAGCAATGGACCATGAAGGTGAAAATTATACCAATCGTGATTGGTGTATTTGTGAGTCCCCAATCGATTATTAAAGGGACGGGAGGACTTGTAAGTAAGAGGATGAGAGGAGACCATCCAAACTTTAACATTATCAAAAACGGCCAGAATACTGAGAAGAGTCCTGGAGACTTGAGGATACTTGCTGTTACAAAAACTGCTGTGAAAAACTCTCCAGATTTAATCTATAATAATAATAATAATAATAATAATAATAATAATAATAATAAAAGTGAGAAACCATCAATTAATGCTGGTGTGAAAAAGCGAATGCAGCAAATTGGCACAGAAGGAGTACAAGGCTAGACACGGCTGGGTGGGCATGGTGATCCACTGGGAAATGAGCAAGAAATTTAAATTTGACCATGCCAACAAATGGTATATGCACAACCCGTTACCTGGCCTAGAAAATGACACGCACAAACTCCTGTGGGACATTGATATACAGACGGATCACTTAATTTCGGCCCGAAGACCAGACCTTATAATAATCAACAAAAAAAAAAAAAGAAAATCTGCAAAATTGTCGACTTTGCTGTACCGGCAGACCACTGAGTAAAACTGAAAGAATGTGAAAAGAGAGATAAGTACCTCGACCTTGCAAGAGAATTGAAAAAACTATGGAACATGAAAGTGGCAATTATACCAAATTGTGATTGGTGCTTTTGGCACGGTAACTAAAGGATGATTAAAGGGCCTGGAAGATTTATAAGTTGGCAGCCGAGTGGAGACCACCCAAACAACAACATTATTGAAAACGGCCAGAATACTGAGAAGAGTCCGGGAGACTTAAGAGGAAATGCTGTCAGTCAATCTCCAGTGAAAGACCATCAGCTTACGCTAATGTGAAAAACTCTAATGAATAATAATAATAATAATAATAATAATAATAATAATAATAATCGAATATAGCAAACTAGCAAGAAAAGAGCATAAGACAAGACACGACTAGGTGGGCAAGGTAATCCACTGGGAGATGTGCAAGGAATTTAAATCTGACCATAGGAACAAATGGTATATGCACAACCCAGTATCTGTCCATGAGAATAACACACATAAATTCCTATGGGACTCTGACACAGAAACGGATCACCTAATCTCGGCCAGAAGACCAAACCTTATAATTAATAATCAAACAAAAAATGTGAACTTGCAAAATTTTGGACTTTGCTGTCCCGGCTGACCATTGAATAAAATTGAAAGAAAATGAAAAGAAAGGTAAGTACCTTGTCCTTTCTAGGGAATTAAGATAGACCATCAGCCAACTCTCATGAGAAAAACTCTCGCGGAGTAAATAATAATAATAATAATGATAATTTCTTTACCGGACACCTCGACCTCGGGATAATCAACACCAAAAAAAATAAAACCAGCCGAATAGTGGATTTTGCCATTGCGGCTGATCAGAGGGTAAAACTGAAACCTAGACCTTGCAGGAGAACAAAAGAAAAACTATGGAACATGAAAATAACAGTGATATCACTTGTGAAGGGCGCACTTTGTACAGTCACCAAAGGATTGGTACAAGGACTGGAGGACTTGGAAATAAGAGGTCTTTCCGTCATTCAAACTCAAGTGAAAAACCATCAGCTCGTGTGAAAAATTCTCAAATGAGTAAAATAGTATAAATGAATAACTTAAAACTGGTGTGAAAACTTCTTAATAAGAAAAGTCATAAAAATCTATTTGCTCACATATGTTTTCAAATATTATCATCCAATGCAGATGATTTTCAAACATATCTACTTGGTCCATATTTGACCTTAACAGGTGCAAGTAAATCGGTTCTTAATCGACTTTCTGGGTATTGACCTTGTGTAAAGACCTGTTTGGTGGCAGGCAGAAACAAAGATCTACTAAATCGGGTCTGAGTGATAACAATAAAGGCATACTTTACACTCTTTAGATTTCTAGGAGAGGAACTAGATGCAGTTTAGAGTCTTACTTAGGACACCTCTTCGGAGTGTTGTATTTTGACCTTCGACCCGGGCAAATATGCCATTCCAAAGTGATGCACCGGAAGGAAGTGACACATCCCAATTGCCAGTAATCGAAAGAAATCGCTTAGGCGGAAATTGGCTGATGAAATGGGACAAGGCAAAAAAATTCCATGGTACACTCATAGACTAATGCATCGGAAGAGAGTGACCTGTGAACTGCATGACAGTTATTTCCGCTTGATGACGATCAAACATGCCATTCCAAAGATTGAGTAGGCGATTGAGTGGACGTTGAACTATTATATAACTCAGTCAAGACCATAAGTTGACTTGGAGTTGCAGACAAGATGTGGTAGGGAAAGCTACGCCAGGTCGAAGGGGCCCTCGGGGCCACCAGTAGTTTTGGAAACCCGTTGGTGACAAGATGTGGTAGAGAAAGCCAGCACTCAGCAGAAAGCTGAGCCCCTGGGCCTCCGGTTGAGCAGCCCTGGAGAACGAGAAATACACAACGTTGACGGCCATAAGAGTGGGGGTCAAAATATTGCAGTTCTGTTCGGTCTCCAACTCCCTCTCACACGCAAACCTTGAGTAACCCTTTTCGGACCCTTACAATAAAGTGAGAGGTTACATATTTTAAGAAGTCTTTGCTCGTCCTTTATCGTTGTGTCGTTGTGATTCATTCTGCATGAATTTGCGTATGACAATATAACAGGAGGAGACAGAGTATTCTAAGCCCAATCGACAGGGTGATTAGATTATTGTGTCAAAATTGTTATGGCGGCGATAGAGAAATAAATTGCATAATAAAGTAGATATTTAAAAACAAATATAACATAATCTTGTTGAAGACATTTTTTAATGGAAGGAAATAGTGTTCAGCCTGAGTAACATTACAAATAGTTGGAGCGTTGTATTTGGCTGAAGATCTGAGCAAATTCTTTAACTCAATAAAGTGATGGTAGATGAAGAAATGGACGAACAGACATTCAATTTACAACAATGAAAGAGATATACATATATTTGCTTGGAGTTTTTTTTATTGTTATTTCTATTTGTTTGAATGTTTATGTTTGTCAAACTAGTCAGCCGTTCAATCATCTTTCAAAGCTCGACGCTTGAATGAACAACGACTGTATAAGATCAAAATGAACAGAGATCGATGAGAAAATTCAGAACGAAATCTTTTGCTTCTTTGTTAAATATTTGGTAATATTTTTCTTTCTCATAAGAATGTGATAGAATCGATAAGAACGTTTTGAATAGAGTTTTCAGCCAATTGAAAAGAAATCGGTGCAGGAACAGAAAAAGAACGACAGAGAGAGAAAGGATATTATTGATATTAAGAAGAAAGAGAAACAAAGAAGAAAGAAAAGAGAAAGAAGGAAATTATGAATAAAAGAAAAAAGGAAAAAGAGAACGAGGAAAAGTACAAGAAAAACAGAAACTTCAGTTGGCTAAATGAAATAAAGAAAACCAAGAGAATTAAAGAGGGTGTTATAGAAAGGTAAGCTTTTAATTTGGCCTTTGGACGATAAGTAACTATTCTATAAACAATAAGAGAAGAATTTCCGATATCTGCAATCATTATCATTTCAAGAACAATATGAAAGAAACCAAAGTTTGTTTTTAAAATCTCCCAATTCAACAGACTTAAGATAGTTAATTCGAGAAATTCAAGTTTGCTTTTTTTATATGGCATTGTAATATAATGGCCGGATTTCGGTTTATGCCTTTGGGTTTAGTTAGGCTGAGGACCTTTCGGCTCAGCACATGGGTTAGTTAGGTGCAACATTAACACAGGTGTTCACGCGCGTGCACAGAGCGGACGTGTCACTCAGGGATGTTACAATAGCCCAAGATGGGAAATGGAGGCTAGCGAGTGCAAATTACGTCACGCACCGGAAGTGCGCAGAGGATTTTGGGAGATTTTGAAAAAGTCAATGAGTAGAGTTAAGACCTGCATCGGGAGAAGACGGTTGGCTTTCGCTTGCTCGCGGAGGCCTTTGGCAGGTGTTCCTGAGATGGGGGGGGCAGATGTAAAGGGCGGAATCGAAAGATTGTGCCTCTCTCCCCTTATGACGAAAAACCTTTAAACTCAAAGGTAATAAAAAGTTTCGTACCTGAACTGAGAAGTCGTTACGTGTTTTTCGAATTTCGAGATTCCTATGTTCTATCTTTATGGACATTCGATGTACGTTTCACACATAGCCATATCATGGCTATGGTACAGCATATCAAACTTCATGAGCTATTTAATGCCATAGCCATCCTTGTAGACGTGCAGTAGCGATATTATTTCACCCATAGCTGCGAGGATAAGAGACTTTATAGTTTGCTCAAAGGTATTACTCCAACATCTTCATCATCATGTAGCGCTGCCAGCACGGATCTCCCTGACCCTCACTCGCCATCCATCTCTATCGTCCATCGCTCCCGGGAGATCTTCAAGGCTATATCCTGTATCAGCAAAAAAGCTGTTGTATATAGGTTCTAGCTGGTCGTCCTACCTTTGATCGTCCATGTGAATGCAGGAGTATGTCGTTTATGAGTTCCTCCTAACTTCTCTAGCTGTGTCCTGCATGTCTGGTTCGTCTAACTTGGATAGTTTTCTTGATGGGTGGCCATATAGCTGCTGTTTTGTGGGGGTGTTGCCTCCAGGACTACTTCAATACTGCTCGCAACATTCTTGTGTAATCGCCGTCAAGTTTTTTCTCCACACGTCTCATTAGTGTCTATGTAGTGCATCCATATAGCAGTATCGATACGACCACCGCTTGGAAAAAAACTACGTTTTATTTCATCGGTTAGGTCTGAAGTACATACGACTGATAACCTATCGATAGCTGTCCATGCCTTTGCTAGTCGCATGTTGATGTCTTTTTCGGTTGATGAGACACTCCTTCCTAGGTAGATGAACTTGTTCACTAGTTTCAGAGAACGACTATTTAGTGTGAAAATGTCGCCTCTTTGATTAAAGTACATGTCTCCCGTCTTGTCTGCATTGACATGGAGGCCTATGCCAGCAGCAGCTCGTTCTAGACTATGTATGTAGCAGGGTTTCAGCTTGGCTGGGTGTATTTGCCAGAAGCGCTATGTCATCGGCGTAGTCCGCGCCCGTAATTGTTTGTGAGTGTTATATTTTGCTTCTTTCCTTTGCCAGCTTAAAACCGTAATCTTTCATTATATCAATAGACGTTCCAACAGTGAACGTAATAAAGTGACTCGCTAACTATGATGTCTCAGTATGTTAGCCACAACTCTATGGGGGCTCCCTCAGGAGAAATTAACTAACGAAGAAAATAAGTTAAAGGTTTTATAAGAAGCAAAGGAATGTACTAGCAATTATTTCCTAAACATGAATTAAACAATTTTATCAGCGAACAAAAGAGACGGTTTTTATGTTTTGTTTTTGGGTACATGCTTTGTTATATTTGAGTAGTCACTTACTGATTACTGTTTAGCACAGGGATAGAAATATGGGTCACTCAGTGAGAATCCAACTCTCTAATAATGATCTGCAAGAATAACTTGTTAACAATTACACTAATCAATATGCCCTTGGTTCAATGCGAATAATTGTGTTCAGAGCAAGCAAACTAAGATAATTGTTCTTTAGATATGTGTAGGGGATGGGTTTGATTGCGGGAAAAAGTTTAAAAAAGAAAAGAAAAAAATGAAGAAAATAATAGAATAAAATAAGAGAGAAAATATTCTAGAATATAAGATTACTATCCTTGTTACTGAAACTCTCCAATGTTTTTAATTAGAATAAATAGTTTTGGAAAAAAACCTAAACAAACAAAAAAAACAACACACTGAAAAAACCGAACCAATTTTTATCATTGCCAGACATCTTAATGAAACTACATTGGCTTATACACACATAGGAATTGATTATTTTCTTTGATTATTGTTGTCAAAGTTTCCTGAGTCGTGGTGAAAATACCAAATTTTCTAAAAAGAAAATTATCAGAGATTTTCAGAAATACCAAAAAATTGGAAATTTCTAAGAATTTTCTCAGAATTTTCTTTTCCTAATTCGCTATTCTAATTTGTGATTAGTCATTTGTTAATTGAGTGTTAACAGTAATCATTGCGTTAAAAGATATGAATAATATTAATAATATGAAATAGAATTATTAGTGTTAGTTTGCAATACTTGAAACCGAGTCCTGAATATGACACTATGATGAGGCTCCACTCTTGGAGTTTGGGGAATGTGGAATACCAAATCATTTCTATTACTCTCGGGTCCACTCTGTCCGTAGAGATAGAACCTGTTAGAGCCCAATCTATCGGTCAAATAGAACTGTTCAATCATTTATAAAGGATTATTTTTAGTTGTTATTTGAAATCATTCAGAAGTGTGCAAATTGTTTGTATTTGATAGAAATACTTGATAAACAGAATTACTTATATCAAATAAAAATTCTAAAACCATTCAAACGTGTAAGAACAAATGACTGATAATAAATAGGATTATAAATGTTAAATTGTAAAACTTGAAACCATTTAACTGTGTTAAAACAAATGTACTCAAAGAATTCGTTTCTAAATAAAGTTACCACCAAACTTATAAATAAAAAAATTATATATACGTATAATACACACACACACACACACATATGTATAAACATGATTTGGCATGAAGTAACCCACAGAGGTTGACATGTGAAAAAACACCACAAAACGAAACCAAACCATTTTTTAAAGGATTATCGGAAAAATGAACGATAACTGCTGCAACCGGAGTTTGAACACGCTTCGCTGATTTTCTACTCAGTATCATTAACCTTTCGGTTACGATCAGGTTTATTTCCATGCAGTTGAATGATTTCAAGTGTTCCTATTTAACCCTGATAATTCTATTTAATATTATTCATTTGTTTGAACACAGTTAAATGGTTTCAAGTATTGATATCTCGTACTAATTATTATATTTAATATTAATCATTTATTTTTACATACTTAACTGGTTTCAGTTATTGTTAATTAATAGTAATAATTATATTTATCATTGATAACTTTTTGCACACAGTTTACATGGTTCGAATATTGTGCCCTTGGTGTAACTGCCTCAGAGTCGTCGCATTATATATATATATATATATATATATATATATATATTGAACTTAGTGATTATCTGTATCTATTATTCCCGATTTCCAGTCCTTTTCAAAAAAAATAGAAAATGTGTTGAACCGAAGACTGTTAAAGGAAACTCTCTGAAAAACTCATTCCAATTCATTGGGATCATTCTTATGGTTGTCTGTTTGATGATAATCTGGTGTACTAAGGAGGCACTTCAAGGGCTTTGGACATCAGATGTCCCAACAAATTGCAACGAATAAAAGTTTTTCGTAAAACAACTGTTACCGAGCCAGTTTCCAATAGTTAAACTACCTAGCAATGTTGCAGGGGTCTGTTGTCGATTTAACCAAGAAGGCAAAATAACATCTAAAATAAATAACATGTCACTTTATTACGGAAACATTTTGTTATGTCACACAGTCTTTTCCCATCACATCGGTCTATTCAATTTGAATATTACATTTCAATATAAATGTTACATTGCTTTTTAGTGCTTTAGTTAAGGAAGCTAGTAACTAAGGTCAGAATATATCTATCTCTTCATCGATTGAGCCGTAGCCGTGCATTTATCTTTAAATGAATACGTTTGATATCGTTATATATATATATATATATATATACTTTTATATCGTTAATAATACTTTTATATCGTTATATATACTTTTATCTGTTTAACTCATTGAGAGTAATCCTCAATTGGATCAAATGTCAAATGATCAATCACGCTTTTCTTCCAACTGTTATTCAACTCTTTGCTCTATTCCTACCGTAAATAGGTCTTCTCTCAAGCTGAGAGAAGGCCCCGAAGCTAAGTAAAGTCTTTGGTAGCCGGCCAACACTGGCATTTTAATGTGTCCACAAGATAACGTAGATTATGAGTTCGTTCTTGCTTCTCCAGCAGAGGCCGGTCCGTCTTTTCTGTCTCACTTGTATGTTTTGTGAGATGGGAGACAAGTAGTCATGCAGCTGCTGCTTTGTAGGATGTTGCTCCAAGAATTTATTCAAGAAAGCAGGTAGCATTGTTGCTTAGTTCACATCTAGCTTCTTTTCAAAGCGTTTCATTAGCGTCCATAGGGTGCATCCATACAGTAGTATTACAACAGCTATAGTTTGGAAGAAATCTCGTTTTATCTTATCGGATAGAACAGATTTTTATATGATTGAAAATCTGTTAATTGCAGTTCATGCTTTCCCAATGAATATGTTGACATCACTTTAAGTCGATGAGATGTTAGTGCCGAGGTGTGTGAATTAAATTGGAACAGTGAATTAATATTGAGGGCCTTATGTTTATCCGTGCCTCGCACCCGGCAAGATTTGACACAAGGTCTTTTTTATAGTAGGGATAATTATTTTACCAACCTCATCAAACAGACAGGATGAAAAACAAGGTCGATTTTTAAGCTGAATTCAACAGGTTTGAATTCAAAGTTTTCCTTCACCTAGACTGGGTGGTTAACTAAGGGTACAGAACCCAGTCTGTCAAACTATTTACCCCTAGCTGGAGGGAGAAGGATTGGATTCATACTTTCCTTATCAGCTTCGTCCAGGATTTGAACTCGATTCGTTGTGTCAATTATCTACGATGAAAACTATTACCCTACGGGCAACTCTAAATTTCAGAGACATGCCATTTAGACTTGAGATGGCACCAGGTTATTTAAAACACATACACTCTGTTTTATTCGAGTTCACATTGAGACCAATTCCTTCCGCTGCTTGCTCCATGTTATTGAAGCGGGATTCTGTTTGGGCCGGTGCATTTGTGAGAAGGGCAATATCATCTGAGTAGTCTGTCTCTGGCATAGCTTCGGCGGGATATCGTTTGCATCTTGCATTTTAAATGTGGACTTATTATCTTTTATGAGAGCTATGTATGTTCGAAGTACGAAGTCTAGGCAGACTATAAACCAATATGCTGTTAATGTATCTCCTAGCAAGACTCTATCGACAATGTTGAAGAAATCGGTCTCTCTATCAGTTCATGTTTTTTAGTGTCATTATCATTGCAGTGGTGACAGTTTCTCTGGGAAGACCCTATGCAAGTAGTAGTAGTTGCTCCATCTCTCCTCTGTGTATGAAATCAAATGCCTGGAAAAATCTACGAATAGTAGTGTTGCCACGAGATTCTTTTCCCGTACTCCTTCGATGATTCGACGGATTGGCAGAACCTGTGAGGTTGTGGAGTGATTCCTTCAAAAACCGTCCTGCTTTTTTCCAAGAATTTTCTCGATTTCTGGTCGAATACAATTGAGAAGCAGGGCATTGTTAACTTTAGCAGCTATCACTGTAAGAGTTAAGCCTCTGTTGTTCTTTATGAATCTGAGGTCTCCTTTCTATGGCAATGAAAGGATACAACTTTTTTGTCCATTGCTCTGTTGTGTTTTCGTATAATCGGAGAAATATTATGGTAACTTTTCCTGTCTTCCAAACTCCGGGAAGTATTTCGTCGAGGCTTGCAACTTTTCTGCTTCTATTTTTTCAATACTACATCAAGTTCTTTCTCCGTAAACTGTCGTTGTTTGATGTCTACTTAGCCATTAAGGATTTTTGATAGGTTTATCAGTGATTTCAGGAGAGTTTCCGAGCAGATTCTTGAAATCTTTTTTCTACTTTTGTGGTCTTTCTTCTTGGTTGGTAGCTTTTAGTTTTGCTCTTGTGGTGGGCTTTCTACCACTCACTTCATTTACTGACTGCAATGTTAATCGTAATTATCAATCTTCAACATATTTTCTGATTGTATAGATTAAACCTTGAATTTATTCATTTTAATTGTTCTTTTAAGTATAGGCTGGTTAGTTTTCTCTGAGTTTTCTTGGATGTCTGCGCGCAGGTATTTGTTGGTTTTCTTTTATTAAGTAACGAAGTTTGTTTTTTTTAGTTAAGTCGATTTTTGTAACTACAGTTGACTCCAATGGAACTCTATTTTTGGCTCTTGTTTTGTTAGTTATATATATTCACCTGTTGCTTTCAAATGGGCGGTAACAAAGTTTTCAGATTCGTTATTCGGAGTATGTCATTCAGTTGTCTCCAGAAGAATATCATTTTTTTTATTGTTATCATATGTTTATTGCTTATATCACAATTAGTAAGTGGTGACCAGTTATAATATGTGGTTTTAACTGGATGTTTCTTATTTCATTATTGAGACGATACTGCGATTTGAAGATACTCCGTCAAAAGAAGAGTATGCATTACTGTTCAGAGCATTGTTTATCAACTTCTTATTTATGATCATATAATCTTGCTGTACTTCACTGCTATTTGGATGGGTACAGATCCATAATTTTCTCTCCCAGTTTAGTAATTTTGTGTTTAGGTATGAAAGACTTCTCGAGTAAAAAATCTGTTAGATATTCACCATTTCTGTTTTGCAAGTTGTGTTAGCTAAAACTATTATTTTCATCTTTGCTTGTTTAGACATCCGTATCTCCATCGATTATTAAAATGTTGTGTTTGGTAGTGAGCCGAAGAAGGGAAAATAGCTCATTGTAGAAAGTTCTGATGTCCATTTCATCACTGTTTGTTGTAAAACTGTAGGAAGAGACGATTGTTGTGCTGGGGTTGCGATTAAATGTACACACATAATTCTTGATTGGGTTCCCTCGATGGTAGTGAGTGATTTTAAGGCGTGAGGACCGTGAAGTATTCCCACTCGTAGTATGGCAGCATTAACGGAGTTTTTCCATTTCGACCAAAGACAAATGTCCAACCATTACCAGTATCATTGTATTTAACATCTTATTCACGATCGTAATATCTATGTTCTTGTCCACATATAATGTTTTTATGTCTATGCTCTTGACTGTAAATATTGTATGCTCGGGTAGTAAGTTTATTATGACCAAAGTCCTAATTTCAAAAGCAGCTAAGTCGACATTTTTTTGCATCTATAGCTAAGTTAAAAAATTTTGGCATCTGTAGCTGATTTTTCGAACAGTGGGACTAGATTTCCAACATTTGTTTACCTGCGTGATAAGCGATAAGTTTTGGATGTTTCGTTTATATAAGGGTCATGGTATCCTTTCGTTGACTGGTTATTTCATAACAGACGTCCCATCTAGATATGATTAGTAATAGTTTCTTGATTGAACTATTTGCTCTAGGCCGTTCAGCAATGAGTTTCTTCCGTTCAGCATCTGGTGAAGCATGCCGCTGGCCCAGCTTTGGATTTATTCCTAAACTTTTACACCTACAATGCTGCATCTAATGGCTTCATTGTTTCATACTTGTGTGGTTCGCAAGATACTCTCCTCTCTCAGAATCTTATCCAGTGACAAGCTGCAAACGGATATTTGAGTGATTATAGAAGCAAGGAAAATGTTCCCCATTCATTAGGTTAAGCTTTAACTTAGAAAAGTTACACTAACCTATTTTAGTTTGATTTAGTTCTATCATTATGCTTGGACAAAATTGATTTGAAGAAATTGATACGTTGCTTTCTGATGTAATAGAATTATTTGTATTTTCTTTTTTGTTCAGCCTTATTTCTTATTTTATAACAAAAGTATAGCGAGCATTTTCCTAAGCAAGAGATATAACTGATCTTATTCACGCAAAATAATTACGTGTATTTCACTATTAGTCTAAAGTCGAACTCTATTTCATACCTTTGACAGGAGTGATTTTTAGGAAGGGTCAAGTGCTGCTAATATATATTCAAATAAATAAATTAAAAAACAAATAAGCAAGTATTGATAGTTCTTCTACACATTTTCGATTCTTGTCAGCGGTCACGTTTTGAAAGCTTAAAATTTGGTAAAATGCACCTTGTTACATTTCAAGCTACGCTTCACACACACACACACACACACACACTATATATATATATATACGCACATTACTAGTCAAAAAAATTTGGCCAACCTCAAAAATTCTGATTTCTCATCCTAAAAGTGTTATTTCTAATGAAGCTTGTATTTAGTATAATAAATAATGCCATTGTGGTACTTAACTTGTTTCATTTAAATTTAGACTTTTAGGATGAAAAATACATTTTTTTTTTTGCTTGGCCAAATATGTTTGGACTAGTAGTGTATATGTATATATATATATATATATATATATATATATATATATATCAGCGGCATTCATGTTCGAATGATTATCGGCGTAGAAAATTAACACGATGAACCTTATTTAAATCATGGAGAAGGCAGTTTGCATTTCACATAGCGTTAATATCCTTGAGAAAGGCACGAATCCAACTATTTTTCCCCACAAGCTATTAGGAAAATTTTATAGCAGACTTGAATCTTTAAGTCTGGTATAGAAACCGGTCTAGAAGTGTGGTTTGGTTATATATACATATATATATATATATATATATATGTGTGTGTGTGTGTATGTGTGTGTGTTTGTGTGTTTAGGCGTATTTTACAGCTCTATTGTGATTTACTAAGGTTAGTTTAGTCCAAATATATGTATTTACCCAATATCACCGCTGCGGACAGAATAAAAACAAATTCAATTAAGCGTAGTACAGCCAATTCGAATTCCGAGTCTTACTTCCCATGGACTAGTTATCTTCTTAGATCACAATCTGCTCTATTGTCTACTCATATTTGGAGGGAGAACGTCTGGATTAATATATATATATATATATATATAATGATGATGGTAGTAGATGAACTGCAAAATTGAAAAGTTTTCGTATTAAAGATATGCTCGAAACTATCATGGCAAAATCTATAAAAAGTAAAATTATGGACGCTCTAAATCCGTTTCATGTATTTTAAACAATCTTCAGACAGAAATGTGAAAAACAAGCCACATCATGATTCTATATAGCGTGAGTTAAAGTCACATGATAAGATGCTAATACACGTGACATCTACTCAGAAAAAATAAAAATGAAACATTTTTTTAAATGAAAAGTAATGGGAAGATTTTATTACTCATGACATTTAAACGAAAGAATATTTTATGGCAATCTGAAATAGAGGAGGAGAAATTATGAAAATATGTAATTTATTTGTTTATTTCATTTTAACTTTTATTTTCTTGTTTTTATTTTAATTTTTCCCAGGTCGAGTCATACAAAAGACTCAAAAATGGTACTTGGTACCTACTTGCTTGACGCTCAGTATTATAAGGCACGAATCAAGGCTTAGGTGGAGCAATTCAGGGAAAGGAGTAGCGCCCTCCCCTACACCTTGATGTAGTAGCTATTGAAAAGAAAGCCCTCGAGTCGGCTTTACTTTTATATATATATATATATATATATATATATATATATATATATAGAGAGAGAGAGAGAGAGAGAGAGAGGGAGAGTCGAGGCAGTACAATAAAAACGTATTGCAACAAATTGTTTAAATATCATTAGGCAAAACTAGAGTAGAAAATGCGGAGTCTCCAGATCCTACAGTTTTTAGATACTTCAAACTTTGAACACAATAATTATGTATCTATTTTTCTATCGTTATATATATATATAATGCTGAGGGCAATTCGAACAGCTTTTAAACGAACATTGTTAACATTATAAAATAAAATGAAATACATTATTTTTAATTCTATTTTATTATTGTCATCAGTCATAATTTATAGTTGAAACGGCCTTTTGTAACCTCCCGGGTAAATTTCTAATTGACAATAAAGACTATAAAATAAATAATGTTTAGAAAAATAATAAGATTCTTTTTTTATAATAGTCTCTTAATCTTACTGTATCGGTGATCTACGCTATGACCTTTTTACCTAGCGTAAAAACTACTTCAGCGAGAAACCGTTGTTTTTTTTTAAATTCTATTTATCATTTTCGCTTAACTTTGAAAGTCACGCGACCTTGAGGATTGAATTTCATAACAGTCGGTGCCCAGTCGGCTAGAGCCGTAGAATACACTGACTGCACCTCTGCAGAGGGGTAAGATCCTCTCCCCCAACGAGTGTCCTGATATGACACTAAACAATCTGATGGTGAGGTTCCCGTGATGCTGGAGCTTTGGGGAATGCGGGGTACCCCTTTATTGCCATTGCTCCCAGGTCTACTCTGGCCCGGCGTGGTAGCACCTGATAGGGCCCTATCTATGGGTTAAATAGAACTAACGGCATATTTATACTAAGCTGAAGTGTTTGATTAAACTGAATTGCTTGAAATAAAAATGTTTTTGTCAATCAAACCGTACTTACATTTAAACTGTGTGCTTATGCTAAACTGAATTATTCAAATAACCTACAAAGGTTGATATGCCATAAAACCCAACCAACCAACCAACCAACCAACCAACAACAGTCGGGTCAAATCGCAAGACAAGCTGTCTAACAAATGTTCGATGGTAGAAATTATATTTGGTTCATTTAAAGTTATATTACTTTAAAATGGTTCTGGAGTATCCAGTAAAGATCGCTTTGTCATCTTATAGGTATTTTCTTAATTCATCTGTTTATGACACAAGGACTCAAGTGCCTGTCACCTAATTAGGAATAAACCCATTACTGTTATAAAGGTCTGCTGAATTAGCTTTTCAATCTACAGAAAGGCAACATTTTGCCGTAACACAACTTTCTTATCAGTGCATGAGGAAACGTGTTTCGACGATAGACGATTTTTCGTCATTTATACTCCAGAAAATTATATAAAAAATGATCTACAAGCCGTAATTTAGAAATATTCTCAGTACCTTGTTTTTCCACAAGTTTTCAAGATTGAATTCTACTTTACATATCTATAACTTTATATATATATATATATATATATATATATATATATATATATATATATATATATATATATATCATCATCCTCATGTCGTACCGCCAGCACTGATATCCCTGACCCTCTGTCGCCACTTCTCCCAATCGTTCATCTCCTCTGGCAGGTCTTCAGGGCTACACCCCGTATCCTCACAGAGCTGCTGTATGTATGTTCGAGCTGGTCGTCCTGCTTTTGCCCGGCCATATGTGGGGGTCCATAGGAGTATATCACTTATATATATATATATATATATATATATATATATATATATATATATATTTACTAATCTAATATCTACCAGCATTCACGGTACCAGAAAAAAAACAAAAAAAACCTGCCGGGAACAATAGATAAAAGTATCTCGAATCACTGCCCGGGGGAAAAAGAAAAAATTATAGGTCAAAAAGAAAGAAAAGACCAATCTCGTCCGACCCCTTGAAAAAAATCAAGGGATACGCAGTCAGTTGGTCAAAAGAAAACTAAAAACCTTCCGCGAATCCTGCAATGCTACAATTACAAAAGTGCTCAACTCAAGTGGAGCCAATTATAAAATTAACTTACGATTTCCAACCCGCGATTTAAGTTAATTTTATATATATATATATATATATATATATATATATATATATATATATATATATATATAAGTGATGCACTCCCCTACCCCCGAACAGTTGAGTTCTCTGGCGAAGAAGTAATTGTGTTGCCATTAGCGTTTATTGCAAGCCTCTTCATATATGAATTGAGGTCTCGGTAGCCACTGAACGGATGTATGTAAACAATAGTAATTGTGATTCATAACTGTTTAAAATTTATTTCGCTGCTAATGGCTTCTCGTGGCTGAATGGTTGGAAGCTTGGCTTGACATTTGAGTCAACTGGGTTTCGATCCCAGCTACGGGAAGCTAATGTCTAGCCACACTGATGAGTTCTGATAGAACGAAACAGATCTGTCTGTGGATGACTATATATATATATATATATATATTAGGTATTTACAAGCTATACCTAACTATGATACAAAGTCAAAAGTTTGGAGCCCCAAGTAAGAATAAAACTTTCTTTCATAGTTGTGGCCAGTGGCACTGGCTTGCTCTATACCAAGCAACATTTCGGCAATCTATTACTGCTGCTGCTGCAGCTTCTGTCACTCCTGGAAAAATTATTGAATTAACCCACTGGTTTTTATTTTTCATTGTTTTATTTAGGTTCTACCTTTCCTTTCAATTAGATATCCCCAATCTCATATTGAACTATATTTTAACTGTAGACGTATTTGCATATCGAGGCTATAGCAGGTATTTGTTTTTGGAATGTAGACTACAAGATGATTCCATATTTTTTTCTTAACATTGAATTATTCAGTAAGAAAAGAAACCAAAACGGGGCGGCAAAATAAAGCCATGGCATAGATTGACAAAAAGAAGGCCTATGATATTACCCCGCAAACGTGGTTAATAGAGTGTGTGAAAATGAATAAAATATCTGATAAAAGTATACCCCTCACTACAAGTGCCATGAAAAACATGTGGATGGAATTGCTAGTGGGATGTTAAACCCTAGCAGAGATAAAAACATACCGAAGCATATTGTAGAGAGGCTTACTCTCACCAATGATACTCGTTAAAGCAACGATGCCACACAACCGCGGATGAAGGAAATGTTTGGGGGCAAAAAAATCATCGGAAAAGATTTATCATCTTATGAAATAAGCAAAAGAAAAAAAAAAAGAACTGGACACCCTGATAAAGCGATCAGAATATAGAGCCTGGATATAGAAATGGAATTAGGCATCGAAAAATGTGCCACGTTTATAAGGAAAAGTGGGAAATGGTATTCAGCAAAAGGAACAGATCTACCACATCAAGAATGTGTTAGGACGTTTGGAGAGTAGGAAAACCACAATTATTTGGAAATATTGGAAATGTAAGATACTGTGGACCATTCTTAAATGGACAAGGGTGAGACTCAGACAAATGGATGGAAGGGCAAGAGTCGATGACTATGTACAAAGCGTTACATACGAGAGATCACAAAGAAAGATTTTATGTTTCAAGAAAAGAAGGAAGAAGAGAATTCGCTAGCATTGGGGATTGCGTGGATGCATCAATAAAAAGACTCGGGGACTATATTATTGAGAAGAGCAAAGAAAGATTAAATACAGTTGCCAGTTGGAGCCGTACAAAAAATAAAGAAGCAACAAAAACTAGGTAGTAAAAATGGGAAGAAAAACGAATGTAAGGATATTTCAAGAGCTTAACTGGTGAGGTTGCACACAAGAAGACAGGGACATGGTTGAAAAAGGAAAATCTCAAGAGAGAAAATGAATCTCTTCTAATAGCAGCACAAAACAATGACATAAGGATCAATTATATTAAAACGAAAATCGATAATACGAAACAGAATAGCAAGTGTCGGTTATGAGGAGAAAGAGAAGAAACGTTTAATCGCCATAGTATACGAATACAGCAAACTAGTACTGAAGAAGTAAAAGACGAGGCACGACCATGCGGGAAAGGTGATCCACAAGGAATTGTGCAAAAGATAGAAATATAACCAAACTATCTAATGGTATATGCAAAAATCAGTATCCACACTTAAGAATGAGACGCAAAAAACTCTTTAGGATTTTGAAATACAAACGAATCACCTAATCTCGGCCAGATGACCAGGCCAAGTGCTAATTATTTAAAAAAAAAGAATCTGCCGTCAATGAGTTTTTGCCATTGCAGCGGACCACTGAGTAAAAAACAGAAATGAAATTATCCTTAGATCTTGCTGGAAAAATAAAAAAAATGTGAGACAAGCAGGTGACAGTGATACCAATCAAAATGGGTGCACCTGGAACAGTCCTCAAAAATAATGGAAAGAGAATCAGAACGGTTGGAAATTGGAGTAAGAATTGAGATAATTCCGATTTCAGCATTATTGAGATCGGTTAGAATACTCAAAATACTCCCGGGGATCTAAGCTAACTTGCAGTCACCTAGACTTCATTGAAATCCTACAAGCTAACTGAGTGAAACACACGCAAGGAGTATAATAATAATGATAATAATAATGATAATAGTACCTTTTACAATCACTATCTTAAACGCCGTTCATCGTAATCCACCTACACCCATTACCTTCAAGATATCTAAAAAAATTGATTACAGCAATTTTCCCGCCTTTTTCTTTTGTCTGTGTTTTTTCTACAATCTGAATTGCGTCTCTCTTTTGCTCCGTTTATCTTTTTGTTGTTTTTGTTTGTTTGTTTTTGGTTTAGTTTTGTCTTTTCGTTTTTTGTTTTGTTTTGTTTGTTTGTTTTTTTTGTGGGGGGGAGTTGTGCTTTTTTTTATCAATTTCATCCAACGTTGTCAAAATAGGAGAAAAACAAAATGAACAACATGAAAGAAACAATTTTCGAAAAGAAAGTAGGCTGCCGTATTCCGTTCTCTAATTATTACGCCACTGCCTGATTGTGAGACTACGCCGTCAAAAAGAGACAGAAGAATGAGAGGGAGAGAGACAGAGATAGAAGTCGTTGGAAGCGCCTTGTCTGGCCAAGATAATACATTTTCTTCATTTGCTTCGGGCCGCTAATCAACTAAGCGAGAAGAGCTGTTGTCACTGCAATGTGACTATGCTCGTTGGTTCGCTTCTGAGAGCCTAATTAATTATTCAGGTTTGTCTATACAATACACCAGCATAAATAGTCATTGGTATTTAGTTATATGCGTTCACTTGTATAACAGTATTGATGCAACCACAATGAAGTTAATTTTGATAGCAATGAGACTTTTTCAGGTTGGCAACATTGATTGAAAATCAGCAGATTATTGTTGACTCTGAACACTTGTACAAACGTTTACTTCATGTTCTCGCCTAATTCGCGTTCATTTGAGTAAGATTGGATTAATTCAACTGTCTTTGACTGAATCCCAAAAGTAGAATAAGTTCAAAATCTATGTCAAACTTTGGAAAATTTCCACACAAACATTTAACAATTAACACAGGCCGATGAAGATTTAATTCTATCGAGGAAACCTTTGAGTGGTAAAAAAATATGTATGACAGAGAAACTGAGGAAAATGGTTTTATGAAATATCAACTTTCGTGAGATATTTAATGCTAAAACTATTCATGGAAAAAGGTAGTTGCTTTACGATTTAATCCGTAGGAAAGGGATAAGGAGGTTCATGCCTTCCGCAAGGGCATTAGACCGAAAGCAAACGCAGTAGCGTGAGCGGAGTTTGAACTAGCTCATTTGCAATGTCGTAGGCCAGCACGTTAACAAATACGCCACGCGAACCCTCCACCATAGGGAAGAAGAACATCTTTGTGGCGACCGATCACTTTAGAAAAGTGACAAAAATGAAAACGCTTATCAGATGTGATCGAGGTACGTAGTGCCTTCTATAAGTTTCCAGACTTTTTTCTACAGGCATTTAAAATTGTCGTAGACTCTTGAAAATTCATTATGATATTGCTATACATCTTATGAGATGAATGACTAATTTTTATTATTTCAGGTTCAAATGAACAGCTACTGCAGCAATTGTAATACACTCTACTAAAGCCTGAGAGTCACAGCTGGTGAATTTCAAAAATGTAATCCGGACGTGAGGACACTTTAGAAGAACGATATGCAATAGAATTGTGTTTTAAACTAGGAAAAATGCCACAGAAACGTATGGAATGCTTTAAACTGCTTTTGGACCATCTTGCATGAATCGAGCATCAGTTTTTGAGTGGCATAAGAGATTCAAGGAAGGTGGGGAGTCTTTGAGCGATGATGAGAGGTGTGGGAGGAGAAAGGAAGTCAATACACCAGAGTTGATTGGCCAAAGGGTTAGGGTTAGGGTTACTATGTTGAGGTTTTAAGGGAGTTCAGAAAGAGATTCCTTGGGAAGAGGCCAGCACTCTTCAAATCGGGTCAGTGGTATTTCCACCGGGACAATGCACCAGTCGACAACTCCATCCTTGTCAGAGACTATTTGACCAAGATGGGCATCAAGGCAGTTCCTCGCTTTCCCTATAATCCAGACCTTGCTCCCTGTGACTGTTGGTTATTCCCTAAGCTCAGGGACTGTCGTCATGAGACAATTGAGGAGATGAAAGAGCTGTGACGAAGGTCATTGACACGCTCACACAAGAAGTTGTGCATTATAAAGATGATAATTTGTAATCGTGGCATTAAAAAATTATCTATTTAGTTGTCAACTCTGATAAGGAATCAACTAGTAAATGTTGTCCTTTAACAAGTTCTAAAAGTCATTTTCTGTTTGCTACCCTGTATTCCCACTCAACCGGCTCATCATCATCATCATTATTATTATTTGGTCAGCAGACCACACGGATTCCTTTAACTCCTTCTCAACATCCAACCCAATCAGCCATCGCTCTTGGTAAGTCCTCTAGACAGCATTTAATATCTTTGAAGAGATAATGAATGTAAGCATTTGATGGTCAGCCAATAGTGGTGGGTTCTTGTGTTGGAGTCCATGAGAGAAGGTTGCTCATGAGTTTTCCTCGTTTCTCCAGCAATGACCAAAACTGTTTTGTTTTTCTTATTTGGACATTTTTTGTAATAAGAGTAAGTGGACGTTTAGCTACTGTTTTGTAAGAGGCTCACTCTAAGATTTGTGCAAAACAGCCAGTTGCTTCCTTGAGTAGCTCTCGTTTAGCTTTTATCAAAGGGTGTCATCAGAGTCCATTTGGTGCAGCCTTACATTAATACTGACACATCTACAGCTTGGAAGAATTCCGATTTTATTCTATCAGAGAGACATTTCTATATGGTTGTTAACCTGTCTATAGCATTCCATGCTTCCCTATGTGTATTTTCATATCACATTTAGTAGATGAGATATTACTGCCGAGGTCTGTAAACTTGTCAAATAATTCCAGAGGCCTGCCATGTAACGAGGAGATGAAATCATCTTAATTAAAACGCATAAAATCTATTTTAACTGGGTCCATGTAGAGTTCAATGCTTCTTACTGCTTTACTCCAGGCAGAAGAGATTCGGCTCGAGCAAATGTATTTAGAAGAAGTACTTGATCCTCAGTATAGTTGGCATGTGGTTTAATTTCTGTGGCTTATTGTCTGTTTCTTAACTTTTTGATGTGACACCGTTTTCTTTCATTAGATCTTGACGTTCATAGGAAGTAATCAAGACAGATTATAAATTGAGGTAAATCTCCTTGTAGACTTCAACGACAAAGTCAAAGTAGTCAGTGCCACCATCAATTATTGTTTGTTTGGATTTTATGGCAAATCTAACTTTGAAGCTTATTTAATGTCGAATCCATTTTTATACAAATAAACAGTTATATTTCAAACAATTCAGTTTAAATGTCAAAACAGTTTTATTTCAAGCAGTTAAGCTTAGCATAAGTACACAGTTTAAATGTCTAAACATTTCTATTTCAAGCTATTCAGTTTAGCATAAGAGCACAGTTTAGTTCTATTTGACCCATTGATAGAATCTTATCAAGTACTACCACTCTGGGCCAGAGTGGACCTGGGAGCGATGGCAATGACGGAGTACTCCACTTTCCCCAAAGCTCCTGCATTACTGGAACTTCACCAACGGATTGTTTAGTGTCATATACTGGATACTCATTGGTGGAGGAGAGAGTCTTACCCCACTGCAGAGAAACAGTCGGTGCATTCTACAACCATAGCTAACTGGACAAGCCATCAATTAAGTGGGACTTGGCTATTGAATCCTTTTAAAGCATCCTTATAGTGATAACAGTTTCTTTTGAAAAAACTATTTGCTTGTAGAATTTGCCCCATCTATTCTGCGTATGGAATCAAATCCCTCAAAGAAGTTTCCAAACAAGTGTTTCCTCGAAATTTATTTTTGTTCGTATTTCTTGGAGGATTTAACGAATAGTCATAATCTGAGAAGTTTTTGATCGATTTCTCCGAAACTTCTGATTTTTCATGAAAGCTTTCCCAATTTCACGACGGATACGACTGAGAAGAAGGGCAATGGAAACATTTTCAGCAATACTTAGATACCTCTGTTTGTTCACCAATGGTCCGGGAGACCGGGGTTCAATCCCAGGTCGAGTCATACCAAACACTCAAAAATGCTATTTGATGCCGTTTTGCTTAACACTCAACATTATAAGGTGAGGATCAGGGGTAAAGTGGAGCAATGCCGGGAAAGGAGTCGCACCCTTCCCGACACCTCGGTGTAGTAGTTATTGAAATGGGAGCCTTTGGGTCGCCCTCGACTCTAGTCGCCGTCTTTACTTACTTTACTTCTTGGTTATTTCAAGTCGCCTCTTTTTGTAAGTAAAGGATGCAGCCTTTTGACAATTTCTCTATTGTGTTGTGGTTATACACGGCATTATATAATTGAAGAAGTACCTTATCAAATTTCCTTGTTTTTTAAACTTCAGGAGTTATTTCATCAACGCCTGCTGCTCTTCACCTTTGAATTGCTCTCAAAACTATATCAAGTTTAATGTTTAATTCGTCATGGCAACTCTTTTAGTTAGTTTGTTTGTGGCATCAGAATAATTTTCAAGGAGATTCTTGAAATGTTCTTTGCACTTCTGAAGTCTTTCTTCTCGTGTGGTAGCTTTTAGTTTTGATTTCGAGGTGCTTTACCTTCCATAGAATTCATTTACCGTTTCCATGCTAACTGAGACTAATTATCTTCTTCAAATTTTCTGATTTTATTAGTTTGACCTTGAATATATTCCATTTGTTCTTTTTGGCATGTTTTAGTTCTTTCTCAGCTTTCGTACGTTTCTGCGCATAGTTTTTGGTCGGTTTTCTTCTTTTAAATAACAATTTTCAAGTGTTCCCGCTTTTCTATAACTGTTTCTAATTTCCAAGGAACTCTACGTTTGTCTTTTAGTTTGGTTGGTAGAAACTCTGCTGCTGCTTCCACGTGTGTGGTAACTAAGGTTTTATATTCATCATTTAGAGTATGTATTTGCCAACTTCTCTTCACGGACAGGATTTGACAAGAGATCGATTTTTAAAAATTTAACATGTTTGGATGCAGAGTTTTCCTTCTAGACTGGCTTCCTAACCAAAGTTGGAGAACATAGTCTGCCTTATTATTTACCCATAGATATAAGGAGAATAAGTGAATTCATACCTTTCCCACGGGAATTAGTGCTTTGTGAAATGTAATCAGCCTTGTGCAGGATTTAAACTCGGGCTGCCGGGTCGATTTCCCAATGGGCGTGTCGTTCAGATGTCTCCTGAAGATTATCAAAACTGTTTCTTACAATTATAGACTAGTGATTGTATATATTATTATTGGCAAATGAGGACTGATTATATTGTAAAGCCTTATTTTTTTCCTTCTTATATCTACGTAGACTCAAGCGTTTCTTTAGTGTAACAACTCTGCGATCATATGATTCTCCTTCAAAAGTGGAGTATGCTTCACAGTTCATTTTACTGCTTATCGACATCGTGTTTATTATCAAGCAGGGCTTTTAAACTATCTAGGTCGATATACATATTTACCAGTCCCTTCACTCGCGCAGGATATGACAGAAGGTCAATTTTTAAGCGGAGTTTAACAGGTTTGAATACAGAGTTTTCCTTCTCCAAGACTAGTTGCCTCATCAAGGCTGAAGAACCCAGTCATCCCTACTATTTACCCATAGCTGTGGACGGCATATGTGATGAGTCCCATTAGGGTATCTTAAGGCATATAGGACAGCTTCCAGAAATCAGTGTCGTGCTCGCAGACAAACATTCGAATGAGATGATCTCTTCTTTCAAGGGAAGCTATCCTTTGTCCTGCCAGCAGTAAGCAATGTGTTTCTAAGTTGGGGAAAGAGAAGCCATCTTCGATTACATAAAAATAATAGTCTTAGGGGTGTCAAGATGAACATCAGCGGATCACCCTTTTATTGTTTTGATTAAGCAGGTTGTTTAAAACAAAGAATTCGAACCATTTTTAGACTTTTTGTATTTAAATCTTTTCGAAGCTGTACTTTCAAAATTTCGCAAGTTCCTCGTGCTGCGTTTTGCGGTGAAAAATGACTGCTCTAAAAAGTTTTACTTACAGCGATTATATCACCAGAAAATGTGCTTATAGCAAATTTAAATGTTATGAACCCGTTTTTGGAACAAACACTTTGTGAATAAACTCAATAAATTTGCAACCTTGCTGAGTAATTGTACTTTTCTATAATTAGCATATAAAACAATGAATAGACGTGGTTTGCGCCCAATTTTTACATTCACAAATCTCTTTCAGATACTCAAAACGTTAATATAATAGTTTTCAATCTGACACAAGAAATTTAATTCCATTTCAAAACTATAACGTAAAACTATTTAAGAAAAGCATCAAACAAATATAAACACTCTAGACTTTTAAAGCAAGCTACTAGACTATTAAGAACTGAAGTTTACCTGGGTTTCATAGGATAAATATCCTGAGTATGCCCTTGAAGATGAGTATTGACGATGGAAAAGGAAATATCGAATTAAACCAAACGACGTCAATTCGCAGATTTAAAAAAAAGTTGCTAAGCCTGAGGCAGGGTATTTGACATCTGTGCCAAGAAAAATACACATTGTAAACGTTAAGACATCGCAAGTATGGTTGAGTTTATCCTACTGGTCCAAAGACTTATCAATGAGCCCCAGCAGTTTCCTGCTCCCATTTGTGGATCGAAAGATTGTAATACCCAGCATGTAACCTCCAATTCCTCCTGATTTGAATCCTCTTAGCTTTTACTTCTGAGATTTCTTCGATATAGAGACCAATCATCAGCCGCACAATAACAAGACTTTGAAGGCCACTATTATTGGCTTTTGGTCCAACATGAACCAGAAACACCTCATACAAGTGTTTCTAAGTCCATTCTTGAGTCTGAGGGTGATGTTCTTTCTTCCCTGTTTTTTTGTTGTTGTTTTTCTTTCATTTTTTTTTAGATATATATTTTTTCAAACAATTGTTTTCTTTATATCATATACTATATTGAAATGTGTTTTCTATTAGCAGTGCGCGCTGTCAATGGCATTTAGAATACACTGTGTCTCTTACAAGGATTTAAACCACACAAAAAAGGGTATCCTAGGTATTGCACTAAATTGCATTTGAAAGTGAGTCCCCTGTTCTTGAAGTCTGTGTGTGGAGGACCCATTCCTGACCAGGTCTAATCTGACCCGGAGTGGTAGAAACTGTTAGGATCCTAATTATGGATCAAATGGATTTATTTAAAATCATTCATATTTGATAAGAACACTTTATATATAACCATAAATTATTTGCATAAGGAAAAGTAAATTAAAGATATAATTGTTTGCTTGGCATTATTATTACATACTCAAAACCATATAATTGTGTGCAAACAAATGCTTCGTATTATATAGAAACAATTACTTGAAACTCTATATTTTAATATTAGACATGAATACTTGATATCATATAAACATGTGCAAAAAAAACCTTTAGGAACAACTGAACAGAAATGTAAATATAAATATACAATAAATGGGATTCCGTAACTTTTAGGCAGAAAATAACCATTGACGAGTTGAAATACCGTTAAAACCAATCAACCAATCAATTGCTGTACACTGTAACTCTGTTTGATATCATACATGAAGTTTCCTTTTTGAATGTTAATCGAACCCAATTACTGCGTAATTGGAATCTTTGAAATTCCTCAAAAAATGACCTTCGTCTTACATTTGATCACATTAAGTATATAGACATATTTAATAATATAGCCATAAAAAAGGTCTGTAAAGGATAATAACTATGATTTTACTTGAACTAAACACTTCAATCTATTGTATAAATAATGTTTAAAACACCCTCGTAGCTTCATTTAATTAATATAATCGACGGGGATTTAAAAGTAAATGTTTCCTCAAACTAAATACGCCCACTTCAGGCTAAAAAAAAAAGATTTAAACATTCTCAACAAATTAATATGAGAATATTAACTTAACCAGCTCCTCTTTAAAAAAAAACATTCGGTTAGATATATACAGGGTTTTAATTTTTAAAGCATATATCCAAACGTAAATGTTTATATCATGTGACGAATGTGTTTTGTTTCAAGCATTTATTGCACTTGGCACTAAAAGTATCGACGAAGGACACAAGAATGTACAAAACTTATATATGCATTTTCGAATATATCATTTATACATGGTGATCCTATACATCGACGTTGAGTAGCCAGTGTATAACATAGTAGCAAGTTCAAACTCCAGACGTTCAATTACGTTCGCATTTGAATTAGTAACTTAACGAAATATATAAACCACTTTACACCTCAACTAAGAGTTAAATAATACTAATATAGACATGTATGACTTTGACATTAGATTACTCATGAAGGTTGATATGCCACTAAAATAAGCCAACCCAACCAACTATATGAAATTTGCTTTTCTTTCAATTTGGCTTACTGTACTTTTTACTCTGATATATATATATGTATATATATATATATATTGCAAGTTTCTTCGTATTTGAATTGAGATCTCGGCGGCTGTTTGAACGGATGTATGTAAACAATAGTAATTGTGATTCATAACCGTTTAAAAATGTACGTCGTAGCTAATATCTCCTCGTGGCTAAATGGTTAGAAGCTTTGGCTTGGCGTTTGAGTCAACCGGGTTTCGATCCCAACTACGAGGAAACACTGTCTAGCCACACTGATGAGTTCTGATAGAACGAAACAGATCTGTCTGTGGATGACTATAGATATATACTCCCCTATCCCCGTAGGGTCGAGTTTTCTAGCGAAGAAGTAATCGTGTTGCCATTAGCGCCTTTGCAAGTCTCTTCGTATTTGAATTGAGATCTCGGCGGCCGTTGAACGGATGTATGTAAACAATAGTAATAGGGATTCATAACCGTTTAAAAATGTACTTCGTAGCTAATATCTCCACGTGGCTAAATGGTTAGAAGCTTTGGCTTGGCGTTTGAGTCAACCGGGTTTCGATCCCAGCTAGGGGGAGATACTGTCTAGCCACATTGATGAGTTCTAATAGAACGAAACAGATCTGTCTGTGGATGACAATATATATATATATATATATATATATATATATATATTAGTTTATATTTATATTTAATTGCAGGGATGCTTACCTGCAACCATTAGTTTATTGCTGTTTTTATGCGACAATCATCAGGCAGAGAAATAGCTCTTTCACAGATATTGAGCACACTCTAAATTATACCGTATTTGGTCAAAATACGGTACAAAATACAAACCTACCAAATGAGATAGTGACAACAATACACCGTTGTAATATATATATATATATATATATATGTGTGTGCGTGTGTAGGTGTGTGTATTTAGCTTGAAATTTTCCTTTCAAAATTGTTTTGTTAAGAACTACAGAAAAAAAAAATCTCATATTTACACATCCTTTCTTGTGACCGAATATGATTTCTTAATTTCTCGAAACAAATTTTCCACCATTTTTCCCTTGGGGTGTCCGTTATTATAATCGATATATATGGGGATGGATAACGTGCCGGACAGTGAAATCGTAGTAAGCCACTTCGAACTCCGGCCGTGCTTTTCGGACAAATATTTTGGGGGGAAAGCAGTGAACCCCTTATCAACTCTAGTTCTGTGCTAAAGAGTACCATTAGTTTTTCCCCAATGATGATTTTGGCATCAATCCACTATGGTTGATATGCCATAAAACAAAGAAACATTTTTTCTGTATCTTTTTTAAAGTTAAAAAAAAACTCTGGCTTAAAAATACTAGAAAAAAGTTACAAACAATTTTTTCTTTTTAGCTTTTTCAAGAAATCAACTTAGCTAATTTGAATATTTAGAATGAACATCCTCATTAAACCTTTGAAGGTGAGCATGAATGTGGAAAAAATATCAGACTGAATCAAATTTAAAAGAATGTTATAGAACAAGAATATATATATATATATATATATATATATATATATATATATTGTCGGCATTTCTTCATTAATACAAATTTCGTTGAATATAATAGACATTATCTGTTATACATATTTTCTTGTTGATCCTTTCATATTGCCGTATTAATCTGATAGTCTTCCGCGGGAATTGATTGATATATCTTCCATGATTGTTTATTTCCCAAGTACTTTCTGTCCGACTCTGGGCCATCATCAGCGGAGGATGTATTACAAAAGTGATGTAACTTTTGTATGTACATTACTACTTTGTAAGAAAAGGAGCACTTGGGCCGTTGCAGTGCGTAGCGTTTACTTTTAAAATTGTTCCATAAATAGTGTCAGTAGCTTAAGACATTTAAGTACATAAGCATTGGTTTGAAAATTAATTCTGTTAATTTTGGGTTGCATGTTTCTAATATATAGTGCTTCGAGAATCTGTTGGTTTTCTTTGTTATTTTGATGTTCTAATATTGTTGTGTTTTCGGTGTGAATTTTCCGTAATTCTGATGTTGGGCATGAATGTTTTTTTAAATGGTGTGCCATGGAACTCGAATCAGAAACTCGTATATATATATATATATATATACGCATATATATATATGTGTGTGTGTGTGTGTGTGTGTGTGTGTGTTTATGTCGAATCGACACTCTCAATAATTTTTTATAGAATTTCATTTACTTCTAAATCAAAGAGACGAAAATTTTTATTAGTTCTAGCAGGAAACTATGTCATCAAAACGGATGTCATCACCAAACTTTACGACATTGTAATAACATATAAGGTAGAACTTATTTTTTGAATGATGTATGGTTTGGTTTCTTTGTTTTAGCTGTGCGTTATCATGGATTGTTTAATACCAAAGCCATCCTTGTTGAAGACAATAGGGGTAAGGAGGTTCATGCCTTTCCCAAGGGTTTTAGTCCGAAAGTGAACGTAATACCGCGACTGCAGTTCGAACTTACAATGTGAGAGTCTAACATGTTAGCCATTACACCACCGTGACTCCTTCTCTTTTTCCTCCTCCGCCTCAATATTTTTGTTTTGAGAATTTTAAGTATACTTACAACGCATCATTGATTCCTACTCCAACTTCCACCTGTTTTTCCTTTTTTATTTAATACATCCCCCACACATTCATTCTCTGACTCTCTCTCCATCTATCTGTCTCTATCTATCTGTCTGTCTGTCTCTCTCTCTCAGTTTTTTCTAATATGAAATTTCCTTACTAAAAACTTCCACTTCCATATCTTCTTACCTTCTTTTTTCTTGTGCTTACATTCCTCCCCTTCGTTTAATTATGATATCTCTTTCTAATCACTCGCTCTACTCTCTTTTCAATTCATTTTCGTTTCTCCTCCCACACATTTTTCTCTCTCTTTTCCGGTTTTTCTTTCATCGCTCGCTCGTTCACGTGTGCCTTTTGTCGAATCTGCTTTGACTTGGACTTAACACCATTGTTCTCTTTATTTTTCGCTGTTTTTTTCTCGGTGTCAATGCAGTATTTCTCTCTCTCTCTCTCTCTCTCCCTCTCTCTCTCTCTCTCTCTCTCTCTTCCACCTCTCTCTCTCTCTCAGTTATTGATGACAGAACGATATTTATCCCTGCAGAGGAACGAACGCCTACATTGCTCATTACAGTTCTCGAGATAAGTACACATAATTTACATTGTGAATTGCAGCCGGTCGATATTCGATCATGGAAAGCACTTCTTGAAAGTAGTCGACACAAAAGACCTTCGTTTGAGTAAGCGTTGGTGGGGAATAGACTATGTAGTTTTCTTAGTCACACAGCGCTGAACAATCAAGTAAAATACAAAATACAACTTGAAGGTTTCGTATGTTTATCATAATTTTCTAGATGTGATGTAATCGGTAAAACTATTCACTTATTCCTTTTACAACAACGGTTCGTCCAATATTGTGAGGAACCAATTAAAGACTGAATTGTTAAGTCTCCAATTATCCTTGCGCAAGGAAAACACCATGGATCTCAACCCTCAAAAGACTCGTTCTGGCTTATCATAATCTCTTTCCTCGATGCAATAGGTGTACGAAGGATAAGCGGACTGTATCCCGTGCCAAGGGATAATATCACCTACCACCAACACCAAATGAGATGTCCTAGGTATGAGAATAATCTGTATCTGATGATGAGGCTCCAGCTCTGGAAATCTGGGGAGTATGGAGTACACCTTCCTTGCCATTACTCTCAGGTCCACTTTGCCACAGAGTGGTAGTACCTGTTAAGGTCGCATCTATGAGTCAATTAAATATGTTTAAGAATTATTCGTATTTGATTGGAATACTTGAAACGAAATGACAGTGTGCAAGTTGTTTATATTTGAGAGAAATAGTTGATATGATAAACTAGGAACAAAACTATTAAGAAAAAATGAAGTGATTCCAGAAAATCTTCACATAAAATAACCCTAGACGAGTTGACATGAAGTTAAAATCAAGCTCATGCCTTTCTCGTTTTCACATAGATTTGGTGCAGCTAAGAATATGCCGACTAAATCCACAAAAGAGGATTTAGATCTGACAACAAAAGAGGATTTCCAGGGTATGAAACTAAATTGCTTATGAAGGTGAAGCGCCAGTCTTGGAGTGCTGTGGAGTGTAGAATCATGCTTATTTCTCGTTAGTAACTAATAGTGACAAATAGATCTGTACCATTTACCAAAGCTTTTTTCATTCCTCAGTGAAACTAGCATGGGGAAAATAGGCCTAAAACAATTTCGGCTTCAGTTTACCCTTAGCGCACTTTTACACTGTACAAATTAGTTTGGTTTGGTTGGATTTTACGGCATATCATCTATTGCAGGTCATTTTATGCCAAATCTTCTTTATGCGCACACACACACACACACACACACACACACACACACACACATATATATATATATATATATATATGTATGTATGTTTTGTAAACACATTTTATAGATAACATTATTAAACATGTCAGAGCTCTTTTTGGCTCACAGTTAAATGTTTTCAAGTATTGCTATATAAAAGTCACAATTTAATATCAATTATATATTTTCTATTTGGCCCAGAGATAGGACCCTGTCAGATGCTACCACACCGAGCCAGAGGAACCTGGGAGCAATGGCAATGAAGGGGTACACCACATTCCACAAATCTCCAGGCTGGAGCCTCGCCATCAGATATTTAATTTTATACAGGACACTTGAAGAGATGCAATCAGTGTATCCTACAGCGTCAGCCGACTGGGCAGGCTAATTAGTAATTGGTACTTTAAAAATATAGTTGATTAAAAGAAAACTGGCTTCGAAATTAAATAATTCTGGAAATGATGATATGACCACCAACCAGTTGACTGACAATGGCCTTGGAGAAGAGCTCGTTCACAATCGTTTTGAACAAACAACGAATCTAACATATTGACCCTCGACCGAGCCGTCAATCAAGAGATGCACCTGTGTAAATAAGCAGACGAACAGCGAAACTGGTGCATCTGGTCGAAGATATCAGAATATCACCTTGACCTGTGGACGTGGTTGAATTTGGTGATGGTGGCAGATGCGTATGCCCACAGGAAGGAGATGAACGTCAGACAATTATATAACCAGGTGCCACAGACGGCTTGGGTCAGTCAGTTCCAGTTGGAGATAGGATGCCAGTGGAGTGAGAACCAGCTCCAGACAGAGGAATTGGGCCCTCAGTGACCCACGGTTGAGCAGCTCAGCCAGAATGCGAAAGAAGTGCTGCTACGGTCAGAAGAACTTGGGGTCAATATGTAGCAGTCTGTCCCCGTCTCCAACTCACTTCTCACACACAAGAAACATCCCCTCTCGTGAATAAAGTGTGAGAGGTATATTTTTATAAGGAAATGTGCTCGTTCGTTCATTGAAGTTCGTCATTATTGTTGACTATGTTTCCGTAATATAGTTGTATCACGGCTATACAACACGAAGACGATCTTTTTGTCCAAAAACAATTATGGCTTCCAATTATATGCAGTACAAAAATGTATCTTCACAGTTATTAAAACAGGTAAACATTTCATATTTGGTTAAAATATCAATGTTTTAAGAACCAGTGAATTAATACAGTTCAAAATAATTTTAAAACTTTATTTAAAATAAATTTCTTTGATATGGAACATTAGCAAACAATCACCACATGTTTGTATCTACCTGGGAGAAAAATCAACACTTTCTAGAGGCCAAGAACTGGAGTCTTCCCAGGAAACACACACACACACACACACACACACACACACACACACACACATACATATATATATATATATATATATATATATATATATATATATATATATCCTGTGTCTATTCTGAATTATTTTATCCATAAGATCTGAAGAAGTCCTGTTAATTTCTTTTGGTGTTTTTGATTTATATCAAAAACCCATAACAGGATGGAAATAAATCTATAATCCTAATGTGACCGTTTTTTTTTCTTAAAGATATATATATATATATATATATATATATATATGTGTGTGTGTGTGTGTGTGTGTATTCACAGAAACTAGCAAAACCAACAACAAAATTAATTAAAATTTATTAAAAATAATCTTGACAGTCATTTTTAACTTTGCCGTTCCGATTGACCACAGGGCAAAACTGAAAGGAAGCAAAAAGATAGATAAGTACCTTGACCTTGCTAGAGAACTGAAATAACTAGTGAACATGAAAGTGACGGTGACCCCAATTGTAATTGGCACAATCAGTACAGTCGCTAAAAGATTGGTACAGGGACTGGAGGACTTGGAAATAAGAGGACAGGAGTGTTAAGATCGATCAGAATACGAAGAAGAGTCCTGGAGAGTTGAGGAGACTTGCTGTCATTCAAATACCTGAGGAAAGCCATCAGCCAACGCTAGTGTGAAAAACTTTCTTAAGAGTTAAATGATAATAATAATTGTTGGGAATTGTGCAAGAAAATTAAATTGGACCCTGCAAACAAGCCGTATATGCACAACCAAGAATCTACTCTGGAGAACGAGAAGCACAAAGTTCTCTGGAATTTTGACATACAAACAGATCACCTAATCCTGGCCAGATGACCTGATCTAGTGATAGTAAAAAAAACAAAAAAAAAAACAAAAGAGAACTTGCCGAACAGTGGACTTTGCCGTTTCGGCAAACCTCTGAGTAAAAATAGAAGAAAACAAAAAGAACCTAGACCTTGCCAGAGAGCTTCAAAAACTATAGCAACTGAAGCTGACGGTGATACCGATTATAATTAGTGCTCTCATATCCATATTTACCAACCCATCTGCTCGGGCAGGATATGACACAAGGTCAATTTTTACGCGGAGTTTAACAGGTTTTGAATTCCGAGTTTTCCTTCTCCTTGAGTAGTTGCCTCACCAAGGCTGAAGAACCCAGTCTGCACTACTATTTACTCATAGCTGGAGGGAGAATAATTGGATTAATACCTTTCCCAAGGGTATTAGTGCTATGTGAAATGCAATCAGCCTCGTCTGGGATTTGAACTCGTGTCGCCGTGTCCATTTCCTACGACAATAGTGCACTCATTTCGATCCCCAAAGGATTGAATCAGGTAGAGCTGGAAGAGTGGTAAATCAATGGATGAGCCCAGTCCATCCAAACTACATCCTAATTATCAGAATACTGAAAAGAATCCTGGAGACTTGTGGAAACTTGCTGTGACTCCAGTGAAAAACCAACGAACACCGTTGAGAAAAATTCCTAAGGAATAATTACTAATTTAATGTAATTTTTAATTCTAATATTATATTCAAATTTAACTCTTAAACATTTTAAATCTATTAATTACAGTTTTATTCATTTATCTGTTTTTACTGGTGTTGGTATTTGATTATTAATTCAAATCCACGCAAGAAATCTGGCTGTGTTGCTAATGTTTATTTCTGTCCATTCTGTATTTAAAATACGTTATAACCAAAAAAGAGTTATTAAGTAAATAGTTCAATAAAAGTTATTTGTACTTTATTTTTCCTATTTTTATTCAAAATTATATGATTTTTGAAATGTGAAATATGCTTGTCCGTTGAAAGAAACGGTCGAATGTTGATAAGAATTTATTAACATTCAAAGCATGGGGTGTTTCAAATATATATATGGAGCCCATGTGACTGTTAATTACTCTTCTAATAATGTTGTGTTCTTTTTTTTTGTTTCAGATTTGAAAATAGTATACTATAACAACAATTAATCCTCGATCACAATACCTTGGACAAGAAAGAAAAAGTATTTTGCGTCACAATTTATTTGGAGACAAAATCATTCAAAACTCTCTCAAAATAGATGCAACCCATTAATATGATAATGATTTATTACTGAGACAAGACACTCAAAAAAGATTGCATGTCCTGGAAGCTGATATAATAGCTATAAAAAAAAACACATTGATCTGATGTCTCGAGCTCAAAGAATGGATTTTTTTTTTTGGAAGTGTTCCAAATAAACGGCATTGCGCTTGCCACAGTAGCAAATCATTATCATATTAATGGGAATGGGTAGTATCTATTTTGAGGCCCCCCAAGTTTTAATGCAGATTTTTTAATATTTAATGTCTGAATTTCATGCATTTTATGAATTTTATTATATCATTGAAATCTTATTCATTTGCAGAACTATTTAAAATTATTATTAGCATTATAAGTTTGTTAATTAGAGTTTTATTCATTAGTTTGTTTCGCTAATGCTTTTATTTATACGGGAAAGTTTAATGCTGTTACTGTTCATGGATTTGGAAGAAAAGAAAGAGAAAAATACCGGAAGTGTTTTTCCTTTTTTTTTTCTTCATCTAAATGCAGGGTTGGATAAATAAAGGAATGAAATAGACTTTAATTAATCATATTTTCAACCCGAAGGATAATATATATTTTCTAAACTTCAACTTTACGAATTTTGTATGCGTGTGTATGTGTGTGTGGGAATATTTATCATATTTATTGAAAGAAAACTCCGCCAACTCCTAACAAGCAACAGTAATATCAACTCATCTGTTAATTTTTTTTTCTTAATTACTCAAAATTTACTTCTTTTTTTAATGTCAGAATTGTGCATAGGATGTGTGTGTGTTTGTTTGGGTGTGTGTATGTTTGGGCGTGTATGTGCTTGTGTGTGTGTGTGTGTGTGTGTGTGTGTGTGTGTGTGTGCAAACAAATAAATACCAATCTTATTAATATAAAGTAAAACAACATTTCTACGAAATTAAGATAATTTAAATTTCTTAGTAATAACAGTTATACCAGAATAATTTTCACTTCCTTTTTCATTTATTTATTTATTTATTTATCTATTTTTCTTATATCAGTTTTTTAGTCTTGGGCAAAGCAAAGAAGAAAAATAAAATAAAAATACTATTTGATATTATTTAGGATTAAGTTATAACGTTAAACCTATTTTGATTGTTTTTCCCCACCCCTCATCTATGGCATGAAATATTGTTATGGTAGAGTCCGTTGGGACTGACAAACTATTTTGTTTTTTCTTTTTTTCGGAGATTTCAGATGGCACGTCGTATTTCTTTGAATTTGAAACGTATAAATAAAATCTATAACATACCAAATTCTCTCTCTATGGATATCTTATCAAAATGATAATAGAATATTTTGCAACTGATGGTATCAGCAAAACAAAAACACCTCTAGGCATTAATAATAAAATGCACCAAAACCGTATATGAAAACTTCTCTTTATGACACTCTACGTATTGGTTTTACAACGGATAAAAAAAGACCACGTTTCCCAAATGATGAACCAAGTTGAGATGGAAAAATCAAAAACTGGAGGGAAATTCTCTACTCATTTCGTTAATTATCAGAACCGCGATACCCCCGCGCTAACCTACCAAGATCTTCCCTAAAACCAGTAAAAATAAAAACACAAGGAAAAAATGGCCCAAAGTGGAAAATCATCTATGTTCTTTTATGCAAATAACAAACCATTCGGAAGAAATACAACTCAAGAAACCTTCAACATACGATGAGAAAAGGGACTTAATTTACAGATCCACATTTAAATAAACGTGCCAATGTGAGAAGATATATCATTAACAGCAACCGTTTAACAGACGCTGAAGTAGATAATATCGAAGAAGAAGTAATTGCTGATACCCAACGAAATGAAACTGTATCACTTTAAATGAATGCTGTTAATAATGAAACGGATTCTAGATAAAAACAATCAAGCTATTATAGAATGAAAATTCCAACAGAAACGTATGGAATGCTTCAGACTGCTTTTGGACAATCTTTCATGAATCGAGCATCAGTTTTTGAATGGCATAAGAGATTCAGCGAAGGTAGGGAGTCTGTGTGGGATGATGAGAGGTGTGGGAGGAGTAATGAAGTCAATAAACCCGAGTTGATTGGCCAAAGGATTAGGGATAGGGTTATTATGTTAAGGTTTTAAGGGAGTTCAGGAAGAGATTCCTTGGTAAGAGGCCAGCACTCTTCAAATCGGGTCAGTAGCATTTCCACCAGGACAATACACCAGTCAACAACTCCTTCCTTGTCAAAGACTATTTGACCAAGATGGGCATCAAGACAGTTCCTCAGCCTCCCTATTGTCCAGTCCTTGCTCCCTGTGACTTTTGGTAATTCCCTAAGCTCAGAGGCTGTCGTAATGATGTAATTGAGGAGATGAAAGAGGCTGTGACGAAGGTCATTGATAGTCTCTCACAAGAGGACTTCCATGGGGCTTTCCATAAGCTGTTGGAACGGTACAACAAGTGCATTGCAGCCGGAGGAGAGTGCTTCGAAGGGGACTAGAGTTTCATGTGTTTACTATTAATAAAAGTGCCCATACGAAAAAAGTCTGGAAACTTATCGTATGCACCTCGTATATTCGATTGCTAGTGTAAAATGCCCCGTTATCATAAAAGATAAATGAAATAGTTTAAATCATCCCAAATAAGAATTACTGATACAAACAGAATAAGAGGAATATTGAGGAGAAATATCAATGCTTGATGAAATGAGTTTGGGTGTCAAAGTAAAAATTAAGAAAACAAAATAATTAAAAGAAAATATTAGATAACATCAATTAATAAGATCATAAGATGACCCCCCCCTAAAAAATAAAACAAACAAAGAAATAGGAAAAAGAAACAAAAGACGAAAATCATTTCCGAAATAATTTAAGAAGATGAAAAAAATACTTGATTGGCTTACAGAAGAAGTAACATACCTACGACTGAAAACAAAGGGCACAACTTATGCTATTAACTACCGACTATTCATATGTCTTCCCACAGAATATTAAATTATAACAACGATTCTAAAGAAGCGAATAGTGAAATTAATTGAATGTAAGAACATCTACCTTTTAAAAAAAAGATGCAAAAAAGTTTCATATAGCTGCAAAGATCACCTCCTCATAAACAAGATTATCATGGAGAACTGTTGAGCCAAAAAGAAAAGCCTAATTTTAGCTTGGATTGATAGCGAAAAAGCTTCTGATATCGTACCCAACGAATGGCTTCTAAAAGTTCTAAATATTTTAAAGATATCCCCAAGAATAACACTCTTAAAATACAATAGGTAAAAGATGCATATTAACCTAATACTAATCCATGAAAAAGGCATCAACGAAATCTATAACCTGAATATTAACAATGAAATCTTTTAAGGAAACTCACTTTCCTCTCTTCTTTTTATATAACTCTATTACCTCTTTCCATACACCTAATATACACAGTCTATAGATATAAAACGGCTACTAAAAATAAGCCACCAATTCTATATAAACAATTTAATGTTATATGAAAAAATAATGACAATTTAGAAGGTCTACTAAGCACTGTAAAAAGATCTAGTGACGACATCAGGATGCAATTTGGCCCGGAAAATGTGCAAAAGTCACATTTAAAAAGATTCGCTAATAAAGTCTAAAAACATCGCTTTAGATATAAACACGGAAGTTACAGCGTTAGAACATAATCAAACCTTTGTATATTTAGGAATTAAGGAAATGAATCGTATCAATCAAACAATAAATAAAGAAAAATACAAGAAAATAATTCTATAGGAAAATAAGAGTGACATTAAAAACAGAATTCAAAGCAAATAATAAAAGTTATTGCTATTAACACTAGCAATATTAATGATAGAATAAACTTTTGATTTAATAAACTGAACGTTAGCTGAAATAAAAAAAAAGATGGATACTCAAGTTAGGAAATTAATAACCTATCACAGAATGCGTCACCAAAAAGCTGATATAGGACGTCAATAGGTCAAGAGATAAAATGACGAGAGAGGATTTATTCAAGAAGTTTTTACCTATAAAACAACTTCTGTAAAATTAAAGACATTCTTAGACATCAATGCAATGATTTGAGGAGAAAATTAAGAAGAACAAAGAAAGAAAAATGACAGAAGTCAGTAACAGCAATGACAACATAAAAACAAGCTGAAAATCAACAAAGCAAGAAAACAAAAATGGGAGTAAAAACAACTGTTAGGATATTTCAAGCAACAAACTTATGAGATTGCACATAAAATGAACTGAACAGGACTAAGAAAGAGAAACTTCAATAGAGAAGCTGAATATTTTTTTAACAGCGGCATAAAACAATGCCTTAAAAACCAACTATGTTTCGGCAAAAATTGATGATAAGCAACAGAATAGCAAGTCTAAATTAAGTGGAGATAGTGACGAAAAGCTTAATTACATAATAAGCAAATGAAGCAAACTAGCCCTGAAAGAGTACAAAACTAGGCATAACAGAATACGAAAGACAATCCAAATTGAGAATTGTGCAAGAGATTAAAATTTGACGATACTGCCTAATGGTATATGCATAAACCAAAATCCGTCCCAAGAATTGAGACGCATACAATTGACAGAGATTCTGAGATACAAACGGATCACCTAATCCAGGGCAGAAGACCAGATCTTGTGTTAATTAGCAAGAAGAAGAAAAAAAGGAACCTATCATCTAGTAAATTTTGCCGTCTCACTGGTCCACAGATTGGAAATAAAAGAAAGTGAAAAAAAATAGATAAATACGTGGTTCATGACAGAAAGTTAAAATTACCAATGGAAAATGAGGATGATTTGAAAAAATTACGAGGAGTAAAATAATTATCAAAGTAACACACCTATCTAATTAAATTTCAATGCAAATTCTTTCTCAAACTGTTTCGTATTTTTTGAAAAATGTGATTACCGTCATATCGAATTGCAAGTTAATCTTTTTTAAAGAAATTTTATTTCAACAATGCATTCTTCTTTTGCCTCAACTTTAGTACGGACGTGCGGCAATCGCCTTTGCATGATTAAAATGGCTTCTTTGCGAGTAAAGAAAAATATCAATAAGGACATCTCAATTGAATCTGAAATGTAAAAAACATCATATTTAAGCAGATATCGGTACTTCATATTATCAAGAGTAGATGGAGATAATACCTTTTTTAATGCAAAATCATGAATCAATACACACGCTTGCAGATACATTCAAGCCTGAGAATCAATTATATATATATATATATATATATATATATATATATATATATATATATATAAAACCACCTTATCGGCAAGAGCCGTAAAATACGCTGCTTGTTCTACGGAGGAGTAAGAACTCCCGAACGAGTTCCTTGGGTAAGACACTAATCTGCATCTGATGGTGAGACTCGATTCCTGGGGTTTTGGGGAATATGGAGTACTCTTTCATTGTCATTACTCCCAGCGCTACTCTGGACCAGATTGGTAGAACTTGTTAGGGTCCTATCTATGGGTCAAATAGAACTGTTTAATAATCTACAAAGCATTGTTATTATGAGTTTTTTTTTAAAGCCGTACAGTTATGTGTAAATTATTTGCATTAGAAAGGAATACATGATAAATGGAATTGCTAATGTTAAATAGAAATACTTGGTACCATCAAACGGTGTGCAAGCAAAGGATTAACATTTAATAGAAATTATTTGTGCAACCATTTGACTGTGAGCAAACATGATTAATTTTAATTGAATTATTATTGTTAGATGGAAATACTTGAAACAATTTAACTGTGTTCAAACAAGTGAGCTCTAACAACTCGTTCGAAAGTAAAATTAACGTATAAAGTATTCGCTTAGAAATTATATATATATATATATATATATATATATATGTTTCTCATAAAGTTATGGATTTATTGATGTAGTTAGGTAGGCTGGTTGGTTGGTTGGTTTAATGTTTATGGCATGTCAACTAATGTGGGTTATTTAATGATAAATCCTCTCTCCCTCTCTCTCTTTCTCTCTCTCTCTCTCTCTCTATATATATATATATATATATATGTGTGTGTGTGTGTGTGTGTGTGTGTGTGTTTATTTCTACGTCTCTTCTCATGTGTCCGGGCGATATTCTCGATATTTTAGTATTCCTTGTCTCAGACGCGTTGACGACGAAGTAGGTAAACAAACAAAGATTGATAATTCGTCCTATTTATCCGAATTGGCTCGTAAGGTATGTCTCACGGGTTTTAACAAAAAATGCTGTAAACAACAGGTTGAAGAATTATTGCACAAAAACAATGTATCAGAATGACTAGCAAAATAAAAATAAATGCAACTTCGATTTCCGCAACATAAAAAAATACATTTATTCCGTTGGCATTCAATTTACAAAATAATATAAATATATAAGAAATATATGATGAAGATTTATATGAGGAGCGATGGTTAACGTGAAGATTCGATATGGACATGATAGAAAATTATGTTCTATCAGGCATCTTCTCTAGTCTCCTTTTTCTCGCACGTGATCATATATTTTCGTCCCAGTTGCTCGTGCCGCGTTTCCCTTTTCAACTGTCCTGTTTCAGCTATCCCACTCCGCGTTTTAGCTCACGCCAGCTAGGCAAAAGGGGTCTCATTCTTTTTCTCCAGGGGCTTCCGTTCGACAACCTCCCATTACTCCTCTTCCAGTGTGTCCGCTAGCTGCTGCTATGTGATCGACCCAAGTATACTGTACGTCATGACATGTATGAAGAGGATATTTCGTTAAATAACCCACAATGGTTGATATGCCATAAAACCATAAACCATCCGACCTAAATACATCAATAAATCATGAAAAAACAAACCTGTTCCTATTCTGTCAACCGTTTACTTAATTCAGTTGTAGTGACCGAGTTGGAAGGGTAATGGATTTCATATTTAGCCATAATTTTAAACAAAAAAATAAAGCAACACCGATGGAAGACGTCTGTGGACCGTAAGGGTGACTATGTTGAAAAATAAACTTCATTTGGTCCTTAAGAGTATCTTGGTAAGCCTATGGACTTTTCTTCCGACCCATATATATATATATATATATACAAAAATAATACAGTATATATTAGTTTATATATATATATATTTAATAGCATAGATGCTAATCTGCAACCAGTGGTTTCATGCCGTCTTAACACAGCAGCCTTCAGGCAGAAAAAGTATGAAATCACTGGTCGCAGGTAAGCATCCATGCTATCAAATATATATAAAAAAAACTAATATATATTTAATTATTATTATATTAGATAATAGCTCTATCTTAGATATTGAGCACTCTCTAAATTATACTGCATGTGGTATAACCCACCAAGGAAGATAATGATAGCCATATACTGTTGTAATCTCTCTCTCTCTCTCTCTCACTATATATATATATATATATATATATTCGTGTATGTGCATAATATATGTATTGCTATATGTAAATACAAACAGGACTGCACGTGGTTAAGTTGCATTCATTTTTCTGATATCCATCAGTCTAACTAGACTAAATCTCGGTAGAGGCCTGGACAATGTTGCGTAGAACTTCGGCAGTTGCCCAATGCTTCAGGTCGTCCCTTTCCTAGACTTCGATGTTGTTCTAAAGAATGGTATGATTTTTTGCAACTTGATGTTCGGGTCTCCAAAAGAGCGGCTAAAACGTGACAGAACATTACAACGAACTGATTTTTCTTTCTAATTCACTTCAGCAAATCAAACAAGTAGCCTATACCAGTAACTGAACCCTCTTCGCCGAGTCCATTTTAATCAATAACTCACACATCATTCCCACCAACGTCTGTACGTATACATTATATCGAAATATGCATATGAAGGTGTTTGTGTGTGTGTGTTTGTGTATGCAAAACAGCAACTCCACTCATAACCCCACATATATCGGTAGATATCTGTATATGGGTATATGTGCCAAGAATAGACACACACACACACACACATATACACACATATATTTATATGTATGTATGTTTGTGTGTGTGATTTATATTTGTGATTTTTATTCATTCAGTCCTCACAAATAAAGTTTAAAAGCCTTTGGCAAGTTTATTACAAAAGACGAATCGACAAGTGATCAATACATTTAAGTGTCCATAAAATCAATGGTTTTTTTAATCAATATTTTTCTCTTGATGAAAATTACCAAAGCGTAGACATTGAATAGGAAGAGGAAAAAGTCACTAGGAATTCCATGTAATTTGAATTGATTGAGGAAATATATAAAAGTAAACGAAATTTATCTACAGATACAATGTTATTTTTGTTAATTAGCAAAATCGAGCAGTTTATTTGTTATTAAAACGATGTCCTAAGTAATCGAAAATTGTTAAAATAATGCTACTACCCACGACCTCATAGGATTTGTTTCAATTCAACCAATTAGGTGTGGTTTGATTTGGTTTTACGATACATCAATCAGTGTCGGTTATTTAATGCAAAATCTTCTTTATACATATATATTAAATATATAATAGATTTGGTTTGGTTGGGGTTTATGGCATAACAGCCATTGTCGGTTATTTAATGCCAAATCGTCTTTAGACGTATATATTAAATATATATGATTTGGTTTGGTTGGGTCTTATGGCATATTAAACATTGTAGGTTATTTAATGCCAAATCCTCTTAATACATATATATTAAATATAAAGGATTTGGTTTTGTTGGGTTTTATGGCAAATCAGCCATTATTCATTATTAAATGTCAAATCCTCTTTATACATATATATTAAACATATAGAATTTGGTTTGCTTGGTTCTGATGGCATGTCAACCATTGCAGGTTATTTAATGCCAATTCCTCTTTATACATATATATTAAATATATATGCTTTGGTTTGATTTGGTTTAATGGCATACGAACCCTTGTAGTTTATACAATGGTAAATCCTTATATATATATATATATATATATCTGATTTTGTTTGGTTGAGTCTTAATTTATATCAACCATTGAAGGTTATTTAATGTCAAATACTCTTTATACATACATATCAAATTTATAGGATTTGGTTTGGTTGGGTCTTATGGCATATCAATCATTGTCGGTTATTCATTGCCAAATCCTCTTTATATATATATATATATATATATAGGATTTGGCCTCGTTTGATTTTATGGCATATCAACCGTTGTATATTATCTAATGCCAAATCCTCTTTATATATATATATATATATATATATATATATATATATATATATATATTATATATATATTAAATATATAGGATTTAGTTGGGTTGTGTCTTAATGCATATTAAACATTGTAGGTTATTTAATGTCAAATCCTCTTTATACCTATATACTAAATATATATGATTAGTTTTGGTTGGGTTTTATGGCATCTCAACCATTGTAGGTTATTAAGTGCCAAATCCTCTTTATACATATATATTAGATATATATGATTTGGTTTGGCTGGGTTTTATGGCATATCAATCCTTGTAGGTTATTTAATGCCAAATCATCTTTATACATATATATTAAATATATATTATTTGGTTTGGTTGGGTTTTATTGCTTACCAACCACTGTAGGTTATTTAATGCCAAATCTTCTTTATACATATATATTATATATATATGATTTGGTTTGGTTTGGTTTGATGGCATATCAACCATTTTAGGCTATTCAATGCCAAATCCTCTTTATACAAATAAATTAAATATATAGGATTTGGTTTGGTTTGGTTTTATGGCATAACAACCATTGGAGGCTATTTAATGCCAATCTTTTATATATATATATATATATACAATTTCTAAACATAAGTCACAAAGTTAAATAGTTCCAAACAATGTTGTCTATCATTAACAATTCAATTAAACATCAGTTATTTGTTTACACAGTTAAATGATGAAAGAGTTCTATTGCAACGAATTCAATTTAGCATTAGTCATTTTTATGCATTCAGTTTAAACGATAAAAGTTTTATTCTTCCCATTAATAGAACTCAATCAGGTGCTACCACTCTGGGCCACTATGGACCTGGGAACAATGACATTGAAGAGGGACTCCGCATTCCCCAAAACTTCAGTATTACTGGAGCCTCACCGTTAGATTGTTCAATGTCATATCCAGGACACGCGTTGAAGGTGGGGTTCCCCCTCGGCAGAGATTCTGTCTATGTATTCTACAGCCCCAGCCGATTAGACTCTCCAACTAATTGCCGCCACACCCACCGAGCGAGGCTTAAACTTTGTTGATTGTAGTGGGTAAGACCCCACCAAAAAAATGAGCACCGTGTATAAGAAACTAAACTGCGTCTGGTGGTGAGATTCCAGACATCTAGGCTTGAAATAACCGTAGACGAGTTGATGTGCCGTTAAAAGCAATCGTCTACTTTGATTGACAATCCCGGTGTTTTCTTTTTCATAAATTATGGAAGTTTGAAATAGACAGCTTTAGAAGATATATATCAACAGAAACAGAAGTTGAAATATTCATAAGATTTAAATTCAGAAAATAGGAAGGCAGAGGTACGTAAATATTCTCACGCTTTGCCAAAGAAAGGATATGCGTGCAGGTGTATTGTCGTGATTTAGCATCTGGTTTTTGTTTATTCATATTACATGGATACCCCTGACACTGCCATTCTCAGACTTTTCAGAGTTCCAAGGAAAACTCAAAAAGAAAATTCGCAACATCACGTAAGTAACACGATCAACGATGACGAAGATGATCAACATCACTTTCACATTTGAGGCTCTCCAGGCATAACGGTTATCGTCGTTGGAAATGGAACTGGCGATTTGAGTTCGAATTCTAGACAAAGCTGATTCATTTCATTTCGTGTTAATACCTTTGGAAAAGATATGAATTACGAAAGCCCACTCCTGTAATTGGCAAATAGTAGGAAAGACTATACTCTAAATAATCAACAAAATTTTTCTATAACAACATAGAGCTAATTTTGAGAATAAATAGAAAATTGTAAAAAAGAATATAATACATACGTACTACGCATAAAAAGTGGAACGAATTAATGCTTTCTAAATAATTTTGAAATGTTCAAATATAGTAAAGAAAGTAAATATTTGCTTTAAAATTAATATATCTAATACTGTACCTTTACTTGAATTTTTTATTTAAAGTTTTAAATCTTAGTCAATAAAAAACCTGTAATTTAGGTCTAAATATAAATTTTTAAAAAACCTTTTAAAAAAACAATATTTACTACACTGCTAACCGAAAGTTAAATTTAAAACGGAAGTGGGCTTAATGAAGAGGTAACTCCTCACCCCTCTAAGACTCCCTCCCAACTCTTCGACTCCCTCATACTATCCCCTCCCACTACCATGTGTCTATTCAATTTTTTTATCCAAAATGATCTGAAGAAGTCCTGTTACTTCTTTCGTGTTTTTGGAAATTTCAAAAATGCGTAACAGGATTGAAATAAATTTATAATCCTATGTGACCGGTTTCGTCGTTTTCTTAAAGAATTTATTGCTCTGTATTATTGGTACATTGAGCTCTTTACCAGGAAAATTTTAAATATTCATGCTTGAATACCTTCTTGTCCTGATGGAATTACTCCAACTCCGGTTTAACTGGACCATATATATATATATATATATATAATATATATATATATTATATATTATAAAGTGGTTTGGTTTCTTTGCTTAATGGCATATCATCCTTTGTAGGTTATTTAATGCCGAAGCATTCTCCTAGAAAAACAATAGTGATACATTTAACCCAAAGCTGGGAGGATAAGGCGGTTCATACCTTTCCCAAGGGTATTTGCCCGAAAGTGAATGTAATAGCACGACTGGAATACGAACTTGATTACTACGATTCCGCTGTCCATCACTTTAACTATTTCACCACCAGGACACCCCCCTATTTATAAATGCGTGCTTGCATATGTATGTATATATATATGTGTGTGTACATGCATATATAAGCGTATGTATGAATATATGTGTTTTATGCATATATAAGTATGTGTATGTATATTTTTGTGTGTATGCATATAAATGTGTGTATGCATATGTATATATTTGTGAATATTATGCATGTACGTATATAAATATGTGTGTACATGTATGCATATATATATATATATATATATATAAATGGGGGTGTACGTCTGCATGTGTGTGTGTGTGTACGTATATGTGTATGCATGTATACACATATACATATGTGTGTTTAAGTATAATGTGTCGATGTATATACGCGTATATATATATGTGTGTGTTGGACTATGTATATACTTACTTGTGTGTATATACGTATATGAGTGTGGATATGCATATATGTGTTTATACATATATATATATATATATATATATATATATATTTGTGTGTGTATGCGTATGTATGAACATATGTACGTGCAAATATATATATATATATATATATATATATATATGTGTGTGTGTGTGTGTGTGTGTGTGTGTGTGTGTGTACATATATACGTATGCATGTATGTGCCTGTATGCATATTTTTGTATGTATACATATGTGTGCGTGTGTATGTGTGTGTACATACGTATATATATATATATATATATATATATATGTACATGTATAATAATATATTTGTGAGTATACATGAAGGTGTGTATGCACACACACACACACACACAAGCACACACACACACACACACAAACACACATATATATATATATATATATATATATATATATATATATATATATATATATATATAACAGATAGAGAAAATAAAATAGAAATGTAGAAAACATTTTAAGACCATTTAGACATTAGGAAAACATTTTTCTTTCTTTTAAAATGGATCAAATCTGCGGACGATGACTGGAGATCTAGGGACAATTATAAGAGTTAGTTAAAAGAAAGTGTTCAAAATTTGGTTTCGGTAGTTCAAGAAATTTGTCTCGTTTTGAGCAAAAATTAACCAAAGAAAATCTTTAAACACGAGGATAAATGAATATCTCAAAACACTTACACTTAATGAATAAAGCTAAGTTAAGTTAGCGACCATAGTCGAGGGTGACCCGAAGGCTCCCTTTTCGATAGCTACTACACCAAGGTGTAGGGGAGGGCGCTACTCCATTCCCAGGATTGCTCCACTTTACCCTTGAACCGTACCTTATAATGCTGAGTGTTAAGCAAGGTGGTATCAAGTACCATTTTTAAAGTCTTTGGTATGACTCGACCTGGGATTGAACCCAGGTCTCCCGGGCCATTGGCGAACACTCTAACCGCTGGGCCAATGTCCCGGAATAAAGCTAAATTACCCCAAAAGACTGTTTTAAAATAGAATGGACAAATTTGGTGCTACACACAAACACTTCGATAAATTAATAGTCAGCAAATATTCATGGCGAATTTGAAACACACTCTGACCATTGCTAACATATATCTACTAAATGGAGAGCTCAATGTTAGGTGTCTACAATATTTGAGATCATATAAATGTAATTTGAAGATACTTAGATGCTAGAGAATAATTTTCCTTCACGAATTCATTTGTTTGTCATTTCTCTCATAGCATATCAACTCTTAAACTTGATTTTCCAAAAACTCTTTTATAAAAATATCTTTACGAAAACTTTTCTCCAGTCGATGACCAATGGTTTAAACAAATTCGAAACAATGAAAAGATAAATAACTCAAAAGAAATATTCTTATTTCCCTTTCGTTCATCTTATAAATATATATATATATATATATATATATATATATATATATATATATTTATACGTATGTGTGAGGATGTTGATGGGTGGGTCGTTGTGAATATGAAAACTTGGAAAAATATTCTGAGCAAGCATTTATCATGTATATGATAATATATCAACGCTGAAGTTTTCGTTTTCTTTTCTTTGTTAACCATCTTAAGGGTGAGGTCAGTATATGATGTTATACTGCCTTATCTAAGTTTTTTTGTTTGTTTCATCTTTCCATTTGAAAAAACAATTTGGATGGGGCATTTTAACATCGCATTAGTATACCGGTAGATGGTTTAGCCAAACCGAAAAGTTAAACATTGGCATATTGTCATATAAAAATAAACACATCCTCTGAATATTTGTTTGTTTTTTTCATATTTTTATATTTACATGCCATCGCATATATATATATATATATATATATATATAAAATGAACAAAAATAAAATAAGAATATTTGTTTTGTGGCCCGGTTGTTCGCCAGCGATCCGGGAGACCTGGGTTCAATACCAGGTCGCGTCATACCAAAGACTTTAAAAATGGTACTTGATACCTCCTTGCTTAACACTCAGCAATATAAGGTACGTATCGAGGGTAAAGTGGAGTAATCCAGGGACAGGAGTAGCGCCCCCCCTTCACATTGGTGTAATAGCTCTTGAAAAGGGAGCCTTCTGGTCATTCTCAACTACAGTCGCCAACTTTACTGATATATATATATATATATATATATATATATATATATATATATATATATATATATATATATATCAGAAAATGATTTTCATTAAATGAATAAATATGCTACGTTAGCAGTTCATTTTTCGTCGTTTCTCTTATATCTTACAAACTATTTTGGAATTTATTTTGAAAACTTATGTATATGTGTGTGTGTGTGTGTGTGTGAGTAAGTATGTATATATGTGTGTGTGTGTGTATGTGTGTGTATGAGTAAGTATGTATATATGTGTGTGTGTGCGTGAGTTTATGAGTATATATATATATATATGATGTGTGTGTGTGTGTGTGTGTGTGTGTGTGTGTGTGCGTGTGTGTGCATGATGTGTGTATAGTAAATTCCTTGATTACAAATTATTCATTGTTATTTTTTCAGTGTACACTCAGAATAGAAGAAAATACGGTGAATGAGTCTATGTAGACACAGTATCGTCATCAATTCATTTATTATTCATCAACGTTACACCTCAGAGAACGATTTTAATTAGTGTTTCTTCTTTTGCAGTCTTAATTAAAAATGTGTCCCGCACCAAAAATGACTTGGTCATATCTTTGACAGTAACTGTCGACTCCGAAGAGAAGTGTAGCTCGTCAAAAAGAAAAATGATGAGCTGGGTGGGGATTTAAGAGACACTAGAATTTTGATTAAAGGTGTATCGGTGTACGCTCACGCAACAACAAAAAGAAAAAAAGTGGGGGGGTCGTATCCCTAGAAAGTTCGAACTACTTACATTATCTCAAACTATCGTTTCCATAGTAACCAAAGAATTATTATCTTAATGTAATGTAGTTTTTTTTACCTGTTTTGTCTTTTTGTTATTTTTTATGTTCTTTCTCTCCTTTTTTTTTTACTTATATATTTCTCATTCTCAATGTTTACTTTCTATTACGACTTCCCTTGTTTTCTTTTGTTTTCAAAATCTTCCTTCTTTGTTATTTTACCGTCTCTTATAACGTTTCCCTACCTGCTCCTCGTTTTCATATCCGTTGCAAATTTATTCTTTTCTTTGATCCTTCTCTCTTTATCTTCTTTTGAATTTCTAAGCACTGTATTCTTCTTCTTCTTCTTCTTCTTCTTCTTCTTCTTCTTCTTCTTCTTCTTCTTACTCGTTCCCTCAAACAATTCCAGATCCTTTTACACATTATTAACTAAAGTTCTTTTTCACCCCATTCTCTTTGGACATCTTTAATTCATATTTCCTTCTTTTACTTCCGATTTCTCTGATCTCATTCCTTTTCACTTTTTATTTTTTCTCTCTCTCTTTCTTTCACTTCTTTTTACTTTTACCTCATTCATTGTTTTAAACAATCTTTTTATGTTATTCTGGCCTATTTTTTAAATTTCTTTCTTTCTTTCCTTCTTTCTTTTGTTTTATTTTTTATTCTTTATTTCTTTTCAGTTTATTTCTTTTTTTTCTTTTAACTCTTTCTTTCTAGTTTTTTTCTTTTTCTTTTACTTCATATACTTTTTACTTTTTCCTCATTTATTCTTTCATTCTATCTTTTTATATAATCTTTCTTATTTTCTTTTCCTTTTAACTCCTTCTTTGTTCACTTTTTCTTTTTACTTCTTCTTTCTAATTTTACATCTTCCTCCTGCTTTCTTTTCCCTTATTTGTTCTTTCTTTCTTTTTTTTTATATTCTACTTCTGTTCATTCTCTTTCTTTCTTTCTTTCTTTCTTTTGAGTTTTCATTTTTCCTTCTTTTCTTTCTACCCTTCCTTCTCTTTTTGACTTCTTCTTATTTCAATCTTTTTTCTCATCCATTCTATTGTTCTATATTTGTATACTTTAATCTCATTTTCGTTTTTTTTATCTCTTTAAATTTTTCTTCTTTCTACTTCTCTCTCTCTCTCTCTCTCTCTCTCTCTCTCTCTCTCTCTCTCTCTCTCTCCTATATCCTCTTTTTTTCTTTTTTTTCTCATATTTCTTTCTTTTTTCCTGCTAAAGATTTTGTTTAATTTCTTTCTTTTCACTTTTTCTTTCTTGCCTTCAAGTCACTTGTAATTTACCCCTTCTTCCTTTATCCTTTTTAAAACTCTTCTTATCTTTTCTTCCTTTTCTTTTTACACACACACACACACACACACACACTCTCTCTCTCTCTCTCTCTCTCTCTCTCTCACACACACACACACACACACACACACACACACACACACACACACACCTCTTCCCTTTCTTTTAATTTTTCCTCATCCGTTCTTTACTTCAATCAATAATTTTACACTTTATTTCATTTTACTCTTTCCTTCTTGCTTTCACCTCTTTTCTTTCTTTCTTTCTTTCTTTCTTTCTTTCTTTCTTTCTTCTTCTTCTTCTTCTTCTTCTTCTTCTTCTTCTTCTTCTTCTTCTTCTTCTTCTATAACTCGCTTTTGTTTCTGTTCTTTTTTTCTCTTTCTTTTCATAACAAATTTGAACGCGAATTGGTATCAAATACGAAATGTTTACACATGTTCAGTGAGTTGCTTTATCGTTGGCAGTGACTGCTATCTAAGTCAAGTAGGCAACACAACTTACAGTGAACACTTGATTGATTACAAGCTGATGATTATGATGATGCCTGATCGACTTAGTGATCGATAGAAAAACAAACATAGAAAAAACAAAGATTCGTTTCTTATTGTCATAACATTCATCCTTACAAGCTGAAAAAAGACGTGAGTTTGTGTGTTCCACGCGGCACAGAAAGATTTTCATTCTAGTAATCAACTTAAAATGGTCTGAGAAAATTTTGTAATATTCCGTTTTAATTTTGTATTGAATTATAATTTCCCGCCCTCTGGGCCGTGCTATAAAGGAGCAAAACCTCTACTCAATGAAAGTTTTGGGCGTTATACTAAATAACACCTGATGGGGAGGGTCCTGAGTTTTGGGTAATGTGGAGTACTCCTTCAATACCATCACTCCCATGTTCACTCTAACCCAGATTGATTGTTCCAAGTAGGGTCCCATCTATGCCTCAAATAGAATTGCTATATAACTTACTAAGGATTATTATTTATCATTTGTTATTGGAAATCTTACAGAAGGGTGCAAATTATTTATATTACATAGAAATACTGGATAATTATTAAAATTAGATAGAAATACTTGAAATCATTTAACTGTGTGCAAACAAAGGATTAATCTCGAGGTTGTATGTTCAATCCTGACTGTAGGCGAGTAAAAATACAGGAACACTTAACACTTATACCCGGTTATGGTTAACAGAATCAGAACAAGCAACCCCCGGGAATTAAATAAAGGACGTAGTTCGAAGTTCCGTGTATGCTACCGAGTTCGACAAACACTTGAAGAAAGCCGGAAGAAATATCGGCCGAAATGTTGTGAATATAAAGATAAAGATGAAGATAATAGTACGAAAACCCTGAATGATCAAAAGATTTTTTGTGTGTTTGATACGAATACTTGACAACATTCATCTGTTTGTTAACAAATGACAACCACCGGCTCGTTTAATTATAAAGTTTCCAGCAAAATATATGCTTACAAATTTTATATATATATATATATATATATATAGTCATCTACTGACAGATCTGTTTCGTTCTATCAGAACTCATCAGTGTGGCTAGACATATTAGCTTCCCGTAGCTGGGATCAAAACTCGATTGACTCAGGGAAATGTGTTGCACCCTCCCCTACACCTTGGTGTAGTAGCTATCGGAAACGGGGCCTTCGGATCACCCTCGGCTATGGCCGCCAACTTTACTTACTATATATATATATATATATATATATATATACATATTTGTGCGTGTGTGTGAATATATATGTATATAAACATGATTTAGCATTAAATAACCCAAACAAGCTGACATGCCATAAAAAAACAACCAAACAACCAACCAAACCAAATAATAATTTTGTGAGGTCTTAACACACACACCTAATCATTTTTATAACCATCCCAATTCCACATATAACGTACATACCTCAAACTAGATCGTTCATCCTCCCCGAAATAGATTCATCAATACCATCATGAACCATAGCTACAACAGAAATCTAACATGTTCAAGGGTCGTCACACACACACACACACACATACGCATACACATACACACACATACACACATATATATATATATATATATATATATATATATGAAGAAATATTGAGAAAAAAAAGAATAATCCAAAATTTGATGGAGTTATTATGAAAGTCGACATAGAACGTTTCGGTTGGAATAATCTTCTTCAAGATTTTAAATTCATAAAAAATGTTGTTAAATTAGCGATGAATGTTTGATGAAATAACTGGAGAAAAGAAAGTAAGTATAAAAAGAAAGATTCACATTAGCATATTCAGCGTTATTATTTTTGAAAATATATTACGTTGTTGTCACGTGTACCGATGTTTGAAATTTGTTGGATTCATAAGATGATAAAAACAATGATAGAATATATAATTTTCTTAAATGGAGAAAAGAAAGAGAAAATGAATGTGGACGCATTGTTCAACTGGATAAATTTAGATTTAATATAAAGGGATCAAGGAAGTATAAATATGTGAGGAGAAAACTTTAATTAAAATTAGACTTGTTGTAGCTGTTTAGAACTAATTTACCTAAGAAAGGAGATAGATTGAAAAACCCGGGAAAGGTATTAATGGAGCATAAAAGTGAAATAACACTGGTTTCAAAAATTTGTCTTAATCTTTTATTATGGATATGAGCCAACATTGTAGCTGCATTGATATTGTAGTCATGGTTAATTTTAGATATATGTAGGACGAGTGCATTGCCTAATCTAATGTCGCGTTTGTGCTCATATAGTCGTTTTTAAGGTTTCTGGCAGTCTCACTAATATATATCATTTTACAGTCATTGCAAGGAATAGAATAGACGCCAGCATAAGATTTAATATGTTGATGAGATTTCATGTTAAGTAAATTACGAACAGTTTTAGAGGATAAAGTAGCAGTTTTAATACCAAGGTTATTTAAATTATTTTCTATAAAATTAGTGGAAGAATTACTCGGTAAAATTATGTGTTTATTGGGTTAGTCTTATTATACGATGAGGTTTATTGATGGCGGTTTGAGATTGTTTTGTGGATTTTGAGGGCTTTAGATTTTGCAAATTGTATCAAAGGTTTAGAGTAAAGAAGGTTTAGAAAGGAATTTTTTAATGATTAAATTCATTATCTAGTTATTTAGGGGAGCAAATGCGGATGGCCCTAAGGTAAAAACCTATAATAATTCATCTTTTGGTCTTGGTGTTAATAAAAGTGCATATCATATTTACCAACCCCTCCGCTCGGGCAGGATATGACACAAGGTCAATTTTTAAGCGGATTTTAACAGGTTTGAATTCAGAGTATTCCTTCTCCTAGACTAGTTGCCTCACCAAGGCTGAAGATCCTAGTCTTCCCTACTATTTACCCATAGCAGGAGGGAGAATAATTGGATTCATACCTTTCCCAAGGGTATTAGTGCTATGTGAAATGCAATCAGTCTCGTCCAGGATTTGAACTCGTGTCACCGTGACCATTTTCAACGACTTTAATCATTACACTACGGGCACCTCCCGTGAATAAAAGTGTATATAGTCATATTTACGGGTGGTTTTGTGAAATACTTTAAATTCTTATTTGTCATTTTTTTCTTATCAGTAAGATATCTAAGAAAAGTAAAGAATTGTTGGTTTCAAGTTCATACATGTGCTTTATGGTAGGTTCAGTCTTGATTAGTCTGTCAGTGATCTTTATAAAATGAAGTTTTTGTGCGTAAATCAGTAGGATGTGGTCTATCTATCGGAACTAACTAGTATGACAAGGGATTCAAGCGGGAGACATTTCCACACTAAACGGTAGCTCTCTGAAACTAGTTGACTAGTTCACCTACCTAGGAAGCAGTGTCTCATCAACCGAAACTGACATCGACACGCGTCAAACAAAGGCATGGACAACTATCAATAGGCTGTCCGTCATATGGAAGTCAGACCTGACCGATAATATAAAACGCAGTTTCTTCCAAGCAGCGGTCGTGTCGATACTGCTATATGGATGCACTACATGGACGCTAACTAAACGGATGGAGAAAAAGCTTGACGGCAACTACACAAGAATGCAGCGAGCAATATTGAAGAAGCCCTGAAGGCAACACCCCACAAAGCAGTTGCTGTACGGCCACCTACCACCCATCACGAAAACTATCAAAGCTAGACGAACCAGACATGCCGGACACTGCTAGAGAAACAGGGACGAGCTCATCAGTGATATTCTCCTCTAGACCCCCTCACAGGGCGACCAGCTCGAACACCCATACAGCAGCTCTGTGAGGATACAGGATGTAGCCCTGAAGACCTGCCAGAAGCGGTGAACGATAGGGAGGAGTGGGTAAGGGATATCCGTGCTGGTGGCATGACATGATGATGATGATGATGATGATATATCTAAAAGGATCAGATTCAAGGAATTCAAGATAAATGCATGCAAGAACATCCCTGAGAGGGGGACCCACAGGTAAACCGAAATTCTGTTTAGAAAAGTGTTGCTGTGTTGAAAATAACAATGTGATATGCATAAAGCTTATTCCAAACGAAATTTTCAACGTCGACATTTATAATAAATTCATCGAATTTTGGATTATTTCATTTTTTCAATGTTTCTTTTTATCATCGAATGTATTTCTTCATTTACTTCTATATATATATATATATATATATATATATATATATAAAAGTAAAGTTGGCGACCGTAGTCGAGGGTAACCAGAAGGCTCCCTTTTCTATAGCTACTACAGCGACATGTAGGGGAGGGCGCTAATCCTTTCCCTAGATTACTCCACTTTACCCTTGATACGTACCTTATATTGCTGAGTGTTAAGCAAGGACGTATCAAGTACCATTCTTAAAGTCTTTGGTATGACGCAACCTGCGATTGAACCCTGGTCTCCCGGACCATTGGCGAACACTCTACCCATTTGACCAATGAGCCAGTTTCGAGTTTTTTGCACCAGTGGGAGGTGATATCTTTCATTGGAGCCTGAGTGACAGCAAGTCTCCCCAGCTCATCAGGACTCTTCATAATGTTATGACCATTCTCAACAATGGGGTAGTTTGGATGGTCCCAATTCGTCCTCCGATTTACAACTATTCCTGTCCATCTTTCCACACCTTTCGGGACTATTCATAGCGCACGAATTACAATTGTTATCATCGTTTCTCGTATGTTCCACAATTTTTTTCCTCTCTGACAAGGTCTAAACACTTGTCTCTCTTTTCTTTTACTTTGATTTTCTCTCAGGGTCCGATAGGACAGCAATATCTCAGTTCAGCAAAATCTTTTTACTTTTTTCTTTTCTTTTTATATTTTTTTTATTAATTATCACGAGGTTTGATCTTCTGGCCGGGATTAGGTGATCTGTTTGTATCTCAAAATCCCAGAGGATTTTATGAACGGATTCTGGTTTGTGCATGTCTCATTTCGTAGTTTGGTCAAATTCCAATTTCTTACACAATTTCCTGTGTAACATCTTCCCCACTCAATCGTGTCTAGTCTTTGCGCATGTTTGCTATATTCGCTTATTATATGGGGAATCGCTTCATTTCTGTCACCGTTTAACTTAGAGTTGCTATTCTATGGGGCATAGTTTATTTTCGCTTTAACATAGTTGGTCCTTATGGCGATGTTTTATTCTTCCGTTAGAAGAGATTCAGTTTCTCTCGTAACATATCTCTCTCTGAGCCAAGTCTAAGATCTTGTCTGTTCGTCACTTGAATTATACATATACTTGTATTTGTTGTTCTTCCCATTCTCTGTTCCCTAAATATTGCGTTTTTTTTTTTTCATCTTTGTGTTGTTTGTGTTATTTCTGGTCACTGTAATTAGGCTTTCATGGCTCTTTTTCTTATACAGTTTTCAAGTCATCGTATCGATGAACTGATGATATATTCCCTGCTGGTGAATCCTCTTCATCATACTTTTCTTGATGCATATAGTCTATGTCATTCCTCAGATGTAAGGCTTTTTGCAACGTTGTCAACTTTCTTGACCTCAGATCCATTTATCTAAGTTCCTCCCTTATTTATTTTAAGAATAGTCTCAAGTATTTTACAACTAGGACTGCTCGGGTGTTTATAACTTTGATGAAATTTCTGCTACCGAATTTCGTTTCGTGAAGCTTTCACGTTCGTCAGAAGTACTCTTTCCTTTGCTTTTTGTTTTTCATCTCTATTTCTTTGATGATGTTCGCTTCCAATATTCCCAAATACTTGTAACGTTCCTTTTCTCTTAGAGTTCTGATTCTTTCTTGATTTGGGTTTTCTATTCCTTTCATTATATGTCTTTTTCCACTGTTCATTATAAGCATGGCACATTTTCTATGCAAGGTTCCATTCCTATATCTTTGCTGCATATTCGTATTGTTTGTATCAGATTTTTCAATTGACAGATTGATGTTGTCCATGTTCATAAGGTGATTAATCTTTTTCTTGCGATTTTGTAGATTTGTAGTTTTTAGTTAATTTCCTAAGTATGTGATTGAGTGGCGTCATTGCTATTACGAAGAGTTATGATGAAAGCGCTCCTTCCTGAAATATGCTTCATTGAATTTTCACCTTTACTAACATTTTTTTCCTGCTAATAATTCAACTTTTCCTATCTTCCGTTATGTACTTTATGACTTTGTCAGATCTCTTGTATATTTTTAGACACTCTGCCATCCAGTATTGTGGGACCATGTCATAGGTCTTTTTATCGTTAATTCATGTCATGGCTACATTTTTCTGCTTTGTTTGTTTTTCATTGAGCCAGTGCTGATGTATGTACATTAAATCACCTGTTACTTTTGTTTCCTAGTGTCATCCTTTCTGTTCTTCAGGAAAAGCCTTTGGTTTACTTGCGAGTAACAGATATGACCCTATCAGATGCTACCACTACAGACCAGAATGGGACCCCAGAGAGATGGTAATAGACCTAAACAGCCTACTTATGCAAAACTGAATTGTTTGAAATAGAACTGTTTTTGACATTGAAATTGTACTTACGCTTAACTGAATTTTTCAAAATAGAATTGTTTTGACATTCAATTTTGTGTAAACAAAAACTCTATCAATACTAAACTAAATTTCTTGAATAAGAACTGTTTGACTAACCTAAATAGCTTGAAATAGACATGTTTTTCTAAATTGAACTGTGTATTTATGCTTAACTGAATTGTGAATTGAATTACCATGACCAGAATATCCTCCGTAAGTATGTTTTTTGGATTTTTCACGCGTTATCGGGGTATAGTTATTTGGGGGTCTTTTTAGGGGCTCTTTCGAAATCAAGGTAGTATTCTCCTTAATCATCTACTCGGTTATATTTGATTCTTCTAAACATCTACTCAGTTGAACAGCCAATCTGTCGTGGATGGACGTGATTTTTTGACCACAATCCATATATGCCATCATGGCCTGGGATTTTCTAATTCGGCATTTTCTTTAGCTTTGCTCTCGGAGATTCCCGGTGTATTTTTTCGGACTAGAACCTTCTTCGACAGTTTGTAATTCTTTTTATATGTTATTTATCCATTCGATATTTTTGCTATGTTCTTTCCGTTCGATTATTTTACTTCAAAATTGTTTTGCTTCCTTTGTTATGTCTTCGTATATTCTTCCCTTATTTTTCGTAGAATTGTCTTTCGTTATTTTGGAATGTCCTGTTTTGATTGTATTGCTTGACCCTATTTCGTAAGTGTTCTTTCTTTCGCCAATATATTTTCATGTATTACTTGCATTGTCAGATTTATCTGCTGTTTCGTTTTGGTCTTTTCATCCCCGCATATACCCGGGTAATTTTATTCTATTCTTGTTGTAATTCATTTATCCATCCTTCTAGCTTCATTTCCCATCCTAATTCTGTATTTTTGATCGGCTTCCTATTGGGAATATTGTTTTCCTCACTGGCTTATTCCACTCCAGCATAAATTAGATCCTTTAGTTCAGTGATGTTGCGCGTTGGGATATTTGGTAATAAATTGTTTACACTTTTGGTTTCTACCTTGACTATTTCCAGTTTTGTTTCCTAAGGAATGGCAATGTAATCTTTTCTGTCATGTTTTTTTATTGACTCTAAATTTATTTTGTATTCTTGCGTTAACATTTGTATTGTAGTACAGGGATGTGTAGTGTTTCGGTCTTCGGTATTTTGCACTTCAATTCGGTTAGAGTTTTTTGGCTTTTAAGGATTTAATATTCTACTTCGTTTAAGGAATCTTGTTCACGTTCTTCCCTATTAAGTTGTTTACAGGTTTATAATATTTGAAGGTTAGAAAACCAACTTTTTTTTAATACAATTCTAGCTTGGTCAACTAGTCTTTGGCTTGTATTAAAACCAGCAGGTTCTGCCCAAATTTCCTTCATTTTTTGTGCAAGATTGCTTTTGAATTAACAGTGATGTACATGTTTGTTTTCTTTCCTCGTCCATTTTCTGTTGGTGTCAGTGAGTTGAGTAGTTGTTAGTCTAACTTAAATTAGAACAACCAATATTCACAGATTCCCCCAAATTGGCTATCAAGGGAGCACCTGCCGATCATGTTGTCTCGGTCCTATGTTGAATTTGGTTTGTATTGGTCATTTTTCAAGGTTAGTATATTGCTGCTACACAAGACCCAGGAGTTGATTATCTGTATTCCTTTCACACATGTGATCTAGTACTCTTATAAGTCAGAGAACAACTCTTCTTTTAAAAACCCTGTTCGGCTTACAACGTCATTTGTTTAATAAACTGCTATTCGTGTGTGTATGTGTGTGAGAGAGAGACAGAGACAGAGACAGACAGACAGACAGAGAGTATGTGCGTGTGTGTGGATGCAGCCTATGCTTTTGTAAGTGTGCTAGTTTGATGGGATGTGATGTGTGTGTTACGGTTTATTTACGAACTTATCTGATTAGCAGAAATAAAAAGGAAACTAAAGTATAAACCTTGTTCCTCAACTAAATCTTCATCATTATAGATTTTGTAAAAATTATGTTGTTTGACTTGAAGATGTGAAAGTAAAACAATTTAAGTTCCATACCCTGCATTCAGCCAGTGATGAGGAACCTCATAAACTCGTCATGTTTGATATAATTACACATCTTTAAATCTTCAGTAACATAATAATAAAACTAAAGGATAATTTTTATTCTTTGCAGTAGGAAGTAAAAAAGCCCTTTTTTTTAAATCTCATTGCAATTCATTCCATCAAATATGACGTGGGCAAAGCTGCAATTATTTCCATTCTTCGTTCATCAAAATTTGATTACCTACAAATGAGATTTGTAGTTTTTTGAATTCTTTGAAAAAAAAAAAAAAAAAGAAAAAAAATTCTTAGCTTAAGAACTTCCTCGATACTTGATTCCCTGGGAGAAATTTAGATTATACGGAAGAAATTTTCTTTTAATTACACACAAATCAATTACTCAAGAAATATTACTGGTGATCATTTTAGATAAAGAGAAATATAGACAGGGAGATAGCGAGTAAATAAGCGGAAAAAGGCAATGATATATATATACATATATATATATATACATATATATATATATACATATATATATATATTAGTATGTGTGTGTGTGTGTGTCCTTGCGTGTGTGTGTGCGTGTGTATTTTAGTGGGAAACTCACTTAGCATAAGGGTTACCACCGTATAAAATGGAATGTGCAGCTCGAGTAGGACAAAGTTATTTGCGTGATAATGCTCTTGGACAAGGCATGAGTCCATTACTTTTCCAAACAAGCGGAGTCAACTGGGATTTTTAGAGTTGGTAAGACAACCAATGTAGGAAAAGGAAAACATAATTCCAACCAGCATTTAAAAAATAACGTTGAGTCACATCCTGCTCGTCGCTGAGCGGTTGAGTAAAAACACACATACTCACACACACACACACACACACACGCACACACACACTTTCACACGCACAAACACTCAAAAACACATACTCAAACGTACACTCACAAACTCACACACCAAGACACTCACACACACACATATACACTCGTTCATACGCACACTTACACACGTACACACTCTCTCACACACACCCACACACTCTCACACAAACAAACACACAAACATACTCCCACACACACACTCCCCCCACACACACTCAGACACTCTCTCACACAAACACTCAAAAACGCAGACTCAAACACACGCTCACACACTCACAAACTAAGACACTCAAACATACATATACACTCGCTCACACACACACTTACACACTCACACACACACACTCTCTCTCTCTCTCTCTCACACACACACAGACACTCACGTTCATCTTTACACACACACTTACACACACTCTCACACAAACTAACACTCAAACACACTCTCACACACACACACACACATACCAATACACTCACACACACATATAAACTCGCTCACACACACACTTACAGACGCACACTCTCTCACACACACAGACACTCTCTTTCTCTCTCTCTCACACACACACACTAACTTACACACTCTCACTCACGCACATCTTTACACACAAACTTACACACACTCTGACACAAACAAACACTCACACACACTCACACTCACAAACTCTCTCACACAAACAAATACTCAAAAACACAGACTCAGACACACACTCACACACCAAGACACTCACATACACACATATACATTCGCTTACACTCACACTTATATACTCGCAGACTCTCTGACACACACAGACTTACACACAGACGCGCACACACTAACTCATACACACTCACCCACGTACATCTTCAAACACACACATACACACACTCTCACACAAACTAACACACTCACACACACACATTCTCACACAAACAAACACTCATACATACACACACACACACACGCTCACATACTTTCTCACACAAACAAACACTCAAAAACGCAGACTCAAACACACGCTCACACACTCACAAACCAAGACACTCAAACATACATATACACTCGCTCACACACACAGACTCACACACACACACACACACACACACACACACACACACACACACGCACACACGTACATCTTCACACACACACACACATACACACACTCTCAAACAAACAAACACTAAAAAAACACACACACATACACACACTCACACATACACACTCACACACACACACGCACTCACTCTCTTACATAAACAAACACTCAAAAACGCAGACTTAAACGCATACTCACACACTCACACACCAAGATACTCACATACACACACACATATACACTCGTTCACACACATATTTACACACGCACACTCTCTCACAAACACACAGACTCACACACACTAAGTCACACACACTCAATCACGTACATCTTCACACCCACAGACGTACGCACACTCTAACACAAACAAACACACAAACACTCACACACACACACACACTTCCACACACACACACTCACACACACTCTCATACATACATACATACATATATATATATATTATCCTTTCTTATACAGTTCTCCACGACATATTGCTGTGAACAATGATTTTTAATTCTTGAATTTCTTTTTTTAAGGGAAAGGTTTCTTTCTGTTTATGAGTAGATAACATTTAGTTTCTCTCAATGAGATACGAGTTTCCAGACTTTTTTTGTACAGGCATTTGAAATTGTCGGAGACTCATGAAAATTCAGTATGTTATTGCTATACATCTTATGAGATGACTGACCAATTTTTATGATTTCAGATTCAAATGAACAGCTACAGCAGCAATTGGAATACACTCTACTAAAGCCTGATTGCCACAGCAGGTGAATTTCTAAAATGCAATCTGGGCGTGAAGAAGAACGATATGCAATAAAATTCTGTTTTAAACTCGGAAAAAATGCCACAGAAACGTATGGCATGCTTCAGACTGCTTTTGGAGCGTCTTGCATGAATTGAGAATCAGTTTTTGAGAGGCATAAGAGATTCAAGGAAGGCAGGCAGTCTGTGAGGGATGATGAGTGCTGTAGGAGGAGTAAGGAAGTCAATACACCAGAGTTGATTGGCCAAAGGGTTAGGGTTAGGACTACTATGTTGAGGTTTTAAGGGAGTTCAGGAAGAGATTCCTTGGGAAGAGGTCAGCACTCTTTAAATCGGGTCAGTGGTTTTTCCTCAAGGACAATACACCAGTCCAAAACTCCATCCTTGTCACAGACTATTTGACCAAGATGGGCATCAAGACAACTCCTCGCCCTCCCTATAGTCCATAGCTTGTTCCCTGTAACTTTTGGTTATTCCCTAAGCTCAGACGCTGTCGTTTTGAGACAACTGAGGAGATGAAAGAGGCTGTGACGAAGCTCATTGACTCGCCTACACAAGAGGACTTCGATGGGGCCTTCCAGAAGTTGTTAGAACGGTACAAGTGCATTGGAGCCGGAGGAGATTACTTCTAAGGGAAATAGAGTTTCCTGTGTGGACCATCAATAAAAGTGCCCATACGAAAAAAGTCTGGAAACTTATCGTATGTCCTTCGTAGAAGATAGATTTCAACTTCATATTAGTTAACCCAGAGCAGTTGACGCCGACATATTTATTTTCCGCTGTGTTTCAAAAGATGCTCCCAATATTCGTTCGGAGTCAATTATGTAAATGAAAATGAATTAAAAAAATCTGCTCACGGAGAATGTCTTGTTTATTCATCCCAGTAGAGAATGTGGGATCGCATGGTATAGAAGAGAAGAGCGATCCTCGGCTGAAGTTGACAAGAATAAGATGTATATTTATATTTCCACTAGATATTCAATTATGATCTTTACTAATTAAAAATACTTCAGCAAAAGAAATTGTTATAAAATGTCTTCGTAAATTCTTCATTTCAAATGTTGGCATCACATATTTCAATGACTTGAAAATTACTTGACAAACTGTGCAATCTTTTATGATTCTAACAATTCATTTTTTTTTCTAGTATCTTACTCTTTCGTAATCTCTCTATCTATCTATCTGGGGCCCAAAAGTTCAAATAATTTGACAGATCGACCAATATATTCACCTGACATGTTTCTCGTGTCTCGCCAGTTATTTTATGCAGGTCTCAAAAGGTTTTCCCTCGGAAAGTAATGGAGGTGAATTTCTCTATTTTCTTTGATTGAGGAAGCCGTTTCGCACCTTATGTTATCTGTAATTTCACCGTGGTACCTTGTGTTTAATAGTCTTAAAAAGCGGGATCAAGATGAAAGTTGGTAAGAACAAAGACGTGATGAAAAGGTGATGTCGAGTTCATATAAAGAAAGAAAAAAATCAGACACGGGGTCACAGAAAAATACGACTCCCTATATAATTGAGGTTACAACTTCCTTCAGGACGGATCACAAAACAGATCTCAAGGTGATGAAGGAAAACTCAATTATTTTATAAATCATAGCCCATCTCAATGAAGTGAAGACGATTTCGCTTGCCCCCGAAATTTAAGTGAAGGAGTCTCTGTGTCATAGTTGTTAACATCTTGGACCATGACAATGTGGTAAGTGAGTTCAAACTTTGGTTGCGCTATTAGCCCACATTTTTTTACTAATTCTCTTAGGAAAGGCATAAACTCCCCTATCCCCCCGGCTATTGGTTGAATAGTATTACTACTGTTCTTCTACAAGGATGGATTAAACACAGAAACCGAATTTATTGTTGCTCTGCGTTTATTCACTCACTATTGAATCTATTTAAATATCCCAAACACTTGAGAATTCTCATCATTTTGTTGTCGGTCACATAACTGGGCCCCAGGATCATTGGTGATGAGAGCAATCCACTGAATTACAATAGTACAACTTGGCATATTTTGATAAAATCATGTCTAGAACAGTAAATTAATACTTAACTACCGTCAGTCAGGCTCACCTGGCGGTCACGCAGGGAGGTGATATTAAGTTGATCACCTGGTTCCTGGGTGGGAGCTTTCTTCTAAGCACTAACTGCTTAACTGCTCTAAATCCATCACTTGACGTCTGAAGTAACCTTAAAGTGTGATCCCGAAGGGGTTAAGCATTTTTTGTAACGGCCACCCATGTGTTTCGATTCGTGCATAGCCACCCCCCTCTCATACACATCAAAATGACCTTGTGCATAATCTGAGTAGGTGGAAGGTTGGATAAAGCACTTGCAAAGGTACTTTCAATGACTGGGTGTTGACCATAATTGTCCATAGTTTTTGTGAGTAGCGGCTAGACCACTGAGCAAGAGAGATTGCTAAGGTTCAGTTTTGGTTGGTACTGGGGTCAGTATCTCTACAAAGTTGAGAAAAGAGTCATACATGTGCGTGGGGAAGATGAGACCAATTGACAGTTTTTCTGGCATGGAATTTTTGGTGGCAGTCGGGAGAAAAAACCACTAAGATATAGTGATTGTCCCCCACTTCCAGTAACCCTGCTGCCTGGCTATATGACCAGCAACAAAAATATCAATCACGGGAACCTGTCAATTAAATTCACGGTATCTTATCAGTCATTTAATGATTATTCGAATACTACACTACATACGGAATAAAAGATTCAGTCTATTCATAATTGAACGTTCTGATCCAGGATGATAGACGGCGTGAAGTCTGTGATTGATCAATTTTAACCTGTCTTGGATTATCTTATACCTTGAGGTCATAAGCGTGTCATAAGCCTAGCCGACAAGGCAGATAAGCAAAATCAGGATACATGTCTCAATAGGCTATTGACTACCGATAACACTCTAACTAAAACGTTAAAATTTGTTAAATCATTTAAAACCTGAAAGTTTATCAAGAGCTACGTTCATTTGTATGTGAAAAAAATTTGATAGAACTCTTGGATTTTTATGTCACTGAGATAGCATCTCACCTCTGACTTCTAAATCTGAAACCCTGAGTTCTCACCACTGAGCCATTGCTTGTCCAACATCTTGATGAAAGTAATTTTTATTCTTATTTTAATGGAAAGGAACCAATAACGGCAAAGGAATTAAAATCAGATCTCCTTCCCATGCAAATGTCGGGGGTATATATATTTTTTCTTATTCTGTTTAAAAGGAAACGGTTACTTGGCAACGAATTTATGGAAAATTTTCTTCCTGGAGATTTTTATATTTAATTTATTCAACTTTATCTCGTTACCCGGCACCAAGAACCAAACATTCATGTCTTGTCTGCGAGAATCAGATCTTTTATACGCTAACAATCTTCTCGAGTTAATTATACTTTAGTTATTGGGAAGAAATGATAATTTAATTATCAAAAGAAAAAGATGTGATTATTTCACCCCAAACAAAGTTACCGCCCCTTCGGTGGGTTTAGAATGAGCTGACAGTATGTCCTGTAGAGGAGTAAGCCTCCAAACACGGATGTCCGAGGGATGACATTAAACTGCATCTGGTGGTGAGGCTCTAGTTCTGGATATCTACGGAGTGCCCCTTCATTACCATTACTCTCAAGTCTACTTTCAGCCGGAGCGATTATGCCCATTATGATCTTATCCATGGGTCAAATAAATCTGTTTGAAAATTATTTGTGTTCGATAGGAATACTTGAGGTCATATTACTGTAAATTATTTATCTTAAAAATAGTTACTTGAAACTTTAATTCCTCGTTGAAGATTTTAATAAGTTAATTTAAACGATATAAATAAAAGGTGATTGAACGGTTCATAGAAAATTGAAATTGGAAAAAAAAGAAGAAAAAGCAGATCGTCTACGAACGGCCATTGATATCGGAATGAGTCAGGCTAAAGCACACGTTGTAGGTCAGTCAGGTGAATGACTACGGTAATTAAAATAGCTTGATAGAACCGTGGATTCCAAATCTTCAACACATGTGTAAAACTACCGGATACGGATATGTTTCTCTCACGACACGTGTTTGAACGGGAAAATTCAAGCGGCTGGTGAGGAGGGAAGTTGGGTCCAAGTTTTGACCAAAGAGAGGCCGGGCCCTTTTAGATGGAAAATATCAACCAGTCTTTCTTTCTCTTATCGGACTACTCACGGTAGCGAGCCAGCTATAAACCATAAAGAACAATATTTAAGTGTTCGTATTGTTTTCTGTGTGGACGTTCACACCCACCGCTATATACCCGAGCGACCACGTAGCATACCTGTCCCTGCTAGCTACTTATGCTCATGCTTTCGCTACAATAAATGTATGCAAACAAATATTTATTATTTTGTCTAAATTTCTGAGATGAAGCTTGGTAATGATTGTTACTTAGAATATCTCGAATATTGATTTCATCTTTATTGTTATAATCACAATGTTTCGGTCGACATGTCCTTCGGCCTTCTTCAGGTGTTTCATATCGAATTCAGAAGTTCAGACAGAATCTTGAATTGAACCCTTTATTTAGTGAGATAATTTGAAGGTTGTTGGAGGTTCAATCCCAACAAGAGGTAAAACTAATCCTATTTACCAACCCCTCCGCTTGGACAGGATATGATACAAGGTCAATTTTTAAGCGGAGTTTAACAGGTTTTAATTCAGAGTATTCATTCTCCTAGACTAGTTGCCTAACCAAGGCTGAAGAACCTAGTCTGTCCTACTATTTACCCATAGCTGGAAGGAGAATAATTGGATTGATACCTTTCCCAAGGGTATTAGTGCTATGTGAAATGCAATCAGTCTCGTCCAGGATTTGAACTCGTGTCGCCGTGTTCATTTCCTACGGCGATAACGACTACACCACGGGCACCTCCACGAAAGAGGTAAAACTAATAAAGAATACATGCTATAATTTAACACTTATACCTGGTTATGCAGAGGTGTAGTCGGTGTATTCTACAGACCCATTTGTATTAGATATAAATACCTGATGTAGTATTATGTGTGCGACAAAGCACTTAACAACTACACAAAAAACACAAATATAAATGTACAAAAAACAGAATTCTTTAACCACGAGGCATTAAATAAACCTAGACAGTCTAAAACGACATTAAAATCAGTCATCAACTGAGTAGAGGATGATAACTAAGTGAAGAATATCACTATTCAAAATTCAGGGTTTTTACCTTGATTCGAACACCGGCCTCTCTCACTAATAATTATTGCACAACTATCTTAGCCACAAATCAAACTCATACCGGACACAATGCCAACTCTTGTAAATTTTAATTTATTGCTATTTTTGAATAATCCATCCAATTCTATACCGATCTTTTTTTTTCTTCGTGACATTTCATCTTTTTTCAATTCATATTCAACTGCTTCCTGATTAAAATTCTGTCCACCACTTTCTCGTTCCGAATGTGTCAAAATCATTTGTGTTGACTTCGGTGCTTATAAAAAGAAAAAGAAAAACAAAAGAACAGAGAGAAAAAAGAAAAAATGATACAAAACAATTATCTTTTTTTCTTTTTTCTTTTTGGCTCTCACTTATTTTTTCATGGAGAAATAAAAAAAAAGAAAAGAAAAACAGAAGTTAAAAAGAAAGTAGTTATTTCATTATCACATATCTTCATTCACGTCTTCAGCGCAAACATTTTGCTGGGTTGGATTCAATATTTCTTTTTTTTATTTCTCTGCGTCTCTCGGTGCGAAAATGGTTGTTTTAATAGAAAATTCAGGCGGGAGTTTTCACCTTTTTTATCCTTTGTCTAGTTTACCGATCGGTTACAATCAATTTTATTCTTCGTACTGTCAAATCAGGAAATACAAATGATTTATCATATATATATATATATATATATATATATATATATATATATCCTTTTTACCAGTGGGAGAAAAAAGAAAAACGTTTTATTCTGAAGTGTTCCTACGTTAACAGCTAAGCTATTTTTCCCCCAAGTCGAAAAATCTATGACAGTTGTTTAAAAAGTTTTAAGCCTCACTGAGATTTTAAATTTGTCGATCACCTATCATCTTTGTAGAAGCATCACTTGCACAGAAAATGCGATAAAAATCTGAATTAGTTTTTCTAGTTTTATAAGAAGTGATAGTCTGTTGAAATAACTAAAATATTTACCCAAGGTTCTTCTTTCTGGTAAAGTCTTAGACGTTTTTTAACAACCCTACATAAAAATTTATACATCATGTCTGAAAATATATGAAAAAATGGTTGGTTTATTTGTTTTTATAACGTATCAACCCTTGTAGGTCATTTAAGGCCAAATCCTGTTTAGAAAAAATATCAAATACTATATGATATGTAAATTCATTTTGTTTTAAAAGAGCCTGAGCTCATTTATTTTGCACACAGTTAAATGATCTCAAGTATTTCTATCGAACACGAATAATTCTATTTACAATTAATCAATGGTTTCAAGTGTTGATATGTAACTGTAACAATTAAATATTAGTCCTTTTTTGCACAGATTTAAATAGATATACATATAAGTAGAGCCTTCAATAAGTTTCCATACTTTTTTTGTACAGTGGACCGTTCACACAAGGAGAACTCGACTCGGTTCTCAGAAAAATTAAAAATAGGAAAGCTGCAGGACTGGACGAAATTCCCCCGGAAGTATGGAAGACCAGACAATTCGACGACATACTGCTCCGACACTGCAACGCAGTATACAATCAAAATCCGATAGATAGATGGACGAAGGGATGCATACTCCCCTTCCCTAAAAAGGGGGACCTCGGATTAGCCAAAAACTACCGAGGCATAACACTTACATCCATAGCTGCCAAAATCTACAATGCCCTACTACGAAACCGCATAGAACCCAAAATCGACAACATACTTAGAAAAAACCAAAATGGCTTCCGAAGAAATAGATCTACGACCTCACAAATACTAACCATCCGCAGAATCCTTGAAGGTGTACGGGCAAAGAACCTACAAGCGACATTAATATTTGTCGACTTTACCAAGGCTTTCGACTCCATTCACAGAGGAAAGATGGAACAAATCCTACTAGCGTACGGCATACCTAAAGAAACCGTAGCGGCAATAACGATTCTCTATAGAAACACTAAAGTAAAAGTACGATCACCAGATGGAGACACAGAATACTTCGACATTGTAGCAGGAGTACTACAAGGGGACACGCTGGCTCCGTATCTCTTTATCATTTGTCTAGACTACGTACTTAGAACATCGATTGACAAAATCAAAGAGAATGGCTTCGAACTGACGAAGAAAAAAAGCAGAAGATATCCCGCAACAACAATTACCGACGCCGACTACGCCGATGACATAGCGATACTGGCAAATACACCTGACCAAGCCGAAACACTTCTGCATAGCCTGGAACGAGCAGCAGCAAGCATAGGCCTCCATGTTAATGCACACAAAACGGAATATATGTGCTATAACCAAACGGGGGACATCTCCACTCTAGAAGGAACCCCTCTTAAACTAGTAGACAAATTCACGTACCTAGGAAGCAGCGTCGAATCAACCGAAAAGGACATCGAAACGAGGTTAACGAAAGCATGGACAGCTATCAATAGGCTATCGACTATATGGAAATCAGACCTAACCGATAAAATGAAACGCAGTTTCTTCCAGGCAGCGGTCACATCGATACTGCTATATGGATGCACTACATGGACGCTAACAAAACGGCTCGAGAAGAAACTAGATGGCAATTACACAAGAATGCTGCGTGCAATCCTCAACAAGTCCTGGCAGCAACACCCAACAAGACACCAACTGTACGGCCACCTGCCCCCTATCACGAAAACTATTCAAGTTAGGCGAACCAGACATGCAGGACATTGCTGGAGAAGCAGAGATGAACTCATAAGAGATGTACTCTTATGGATCCCTACACACGGCCGCGCAAAAGCAGGACGACCAGCACGAACGTACATTCAGCAGCTGTGTGAGGATACAGGATGTTGTCCTGAAGACCTGCCTAGGGCGATGAACGATAGGGAGGAGTGGCGAGAGAGGGTCAGGGATATCCGTGCTGCCAGCACGATATGATGATGATGATGATTGCTACACATCGTATGAGGTGACTGACCAATTTTTATGATTTCTGGTTCAAATGAAATGCTACAGCAGCAATTGGAATACACCCTACTAAAGCCTGATTGTCATAGCTGGTGAATTTCAAAAATGCAATCTGGACCTGAGGCCACTTTAGAAGAACGATATGCAATAAAATTTTGTTTTAAACTTACAAAAATGCCACAGAAACTTATGGAATGCTTCAGACTACTTTTCGACCATCTTGCATGAATCGAGAATGAGTTTTTGAGCGACATAAGTGATTCAACGAAGGCAGTGAGTCTGTAAAGGATGGTGAGATGTGTGGGAGGAGTAAGGAAGTAACAACACCAGAGTTGATTGGCCAAACGGTTAGGGTTAGGGTTAAGGTTACTATGTTGAGGTTTTAAGGGAGTTCAGGAAGAGATTCCTTGGGAAGAGGCCAGCACTCTTTAAATTGGGTCAGTGGCATTTCCACCAGAACAATGCACCAGTCCACAACTCCATCCTTGTCACATACTATTTGACCAAGATGGGCATCAGGACACTTCCACACCCTCCCTATAGTCCAGACCTTGTTCCCCCTGTCTTTTGGTTATTTCCTAAGCTCAGAGGCTGTCGTAATGAGACAATTGAGGAGATGAAAGAGGCTGTGACAAAAGTCATTGACACGTTCACACAAGAGGACTTTGATGGGGCCTTGCTGAAGTTGTTGGAATGGTACTACAAGTGCATTGCAGCCGGAGGAGATTACTTCGAAGGGGACTAGAGTTGCATGTGTCTACTATCAATAAAAGTGCCCAAACGAAGAAAGTCTGGAAGCTTATTTAATGATCCTCGTATGATTTGTTAGTGAATAGTTTGTTGGTTATTTCATTTTTAAATAAGTTAGAACCTATTTGTTAGCACTCTCGTAATTCTATTGTTTCTATGTAGTTTAAAGATTTCAATTATTGCTATCTGACACTAATAATTCTATTCAATATTAATCATTTTTGTACACAGTGAAGTGGTTACAAGATTCCTTATTTAATACAAATTATTCGATTCAACACTATTCATTTGATCACAGTTTAATGATTCCAAGTATTGCTATGTAATACTAACAATTCAATTTAAACACACAGTTAAAGTGTTTCAAGTATTGCTATTTAACACTAATAATTCAATTCAACATTACTCATTCGTTTGCACACAGTTAAATGGTGCCAAGAATTGTTATGTAGCACTACAATTTCAAATTGACAACGATTGATTTACACAGTTAAATGGTCAAAGAAGTCCATGTCAAACAATTTAATTTAGCATAGTTAATATGTTTACACACAGTTTATACATCAGTCAGGTGCTACTTCTCCAGGTAAGAGCAGACCCGGGAGTAATGGCAATGAAAGGGTACCCCACGATCCCCAAAACTCCTTGGCTGGAGCCTTGCCATCAGATTGTTTAATGTCATATCAGAGACACTTATTATGGAGGTGGGGTTTTACTCCTCAGTAAATATTCAACAGCCTAAGCCGACTGGACCCGGGCAGCCAATGAAGACATCGTTTAGAGGAAAACATTATTATTCAGTAGATATTTCACAACTAATTTCTTTAATTTGATTAATTGTGTATCCAATGCCTAAAATATTGTGTATAAATCTAAAGCTAAGTTATAATTTGACAAAATTAATAATCATTTAAAATCTCTGTGTTTAAAGGTTCGCCATGCAGGTAGTTATATAATTATAATTAATTTCTTCTTAATTTTGGATATAGAAAAATAACAACACAAGCCTATTAATGTAATAGCCATTCTACGCGAAGACGCATACAGAAGAAAGAAAACATATAAAGATGTTATATAAACATTTTCAATCATCAGGAGACTTATATAAATTTATTTATCTAAAACTCTACTATGATTTTACACAACGGATAATCACATATTAGTTGTTAATTTTAACGTGTGTCCCGGTGAAACAGAGTCCACGTGTTTTAATCAAGCTATTAACATCTCCTCGTTAAATTGCAAGCCTCTGAAATTAGTAGACCAGGTTATATACCTCGGTAGTAATATCTCCTCTACTGAAAGTGAGCTTAACAAACGCTTAGTTATAGCATCGATTACTGCTAACAGGTGATCGATCATTGGGAAATCGGATCTTTCTGATAAAATAAAACGTGAGTTTTTCCAAGTTGTAGCCAAGTAGTTCTCTTGCACCACTTAGATTTCAAGAAAACACTTAACTCCTTAAAACAGTACTCTATAAAATAGCAACTGATCGGTTACTTACCACTCATCTCGCAAAGCATCTAAGAAAGACTAACAAGACATGCTGAGCACTGCTGGGAAAGCAAGGTAGGACACATAAGTAACGTTTCCCCATAAACTTCAACAAATTGACACACCAGTTTTGAACGACCAGCAAGACTTACATTCATCAGGTCTTCGCGGACACTGGGTACCTTCTACAGAAATTACCAGAAGTGATAATCGATAAGAAGATATGACGAGAGAGAGAGAGAGAGAGAGAGAGAGAGAGAGAGAGAGAGAGAGAGAGAGAGAGAGAATCTGTGCTGTCGGTATGCCATAATGATTATGATATATACGTATGAATGTGTGTGTGTGGAGATAGATAGATAGATAGAGAGATGAGACTTGTATTTGTGTGTGTGTGTTTCTCTCTCTCTCTCTCTCTCTCTCTCTCTCTCTCTCTCTCTCTCTCTCTCTTCGTATGAATAAAAGTACATTTAACAGGTAACAGATATCTATTTAGTATTCAAACGTTTATTCATTTTTGTACATTTCAAAAACATCTTTCATCCAAAATTTGCTATACAATATACAAATATTCCCAAATCATTTCATCTACTTTAATTCGTCTCTTGGATTATTTTTTTTTTTTCGTGCCATTTTTTGGTTCGACGTCTTTTTTGTTTTAGACTTTTGCTGAAACATTTATTGCATTTTAACAAATTATATTTCAACCAAAGATATCTATGCTGTCAACTTTGCCCAGTCAGCAGGGTTAATGATATGCTGATTGTATCCCTGCTGAGGGGTATGAGCTCCCCCAATGTATCCTAGGTATGACTCTAAATTGCATCTGATGGTGAGGCCAGATTTCTGCGGATATTGAAATAGAGAACCACTTTATTGCCTTTAATACCAGGTCAATTCAAACCCGGTATCGAAGTATTTGACTGGGATTTATCTAAAGGTTAAAATAAATCTGATTAAATTTTTTTTGTATTTGATCGAACTTTGTTTAAAAAAATCTCAAGAAAAAAATTACACAAAAAATGTAAATATGAACTCACAATGAACGCTATTCCTTAACCTCTCTCTATTAAATAACCCAGGATGTGTTGATATGACGTTAAAATAAATCAATTAATCAATTTACAGGTCATCAGATAATTATTATCATTTACGTTGTCCAATCAATAAGTTTCCAGATATTTTTTGTACAGGCATTTAAAATTGTCGTAGTCACTTAAAAATTCAGTAGGTTATTGCTATATATTGTATGCGATGACTGACCAATTTTTATGATTTCTGGTTCAAAGGAAATGCTACAGCAGCAATTGGAATACATCCTACTAAAGTCTGATTGTCACAGCTGGTGAGTTTCAAAAATGCAATCTGGACGTGAGGACACTTTAGAAGAACGATATGCAATAAAATTCTGTTTTAAACTTGGAAAAAATGCCACAGAAACGCATGGAATGCTTCAGACTGCTTTTGGAGCGTCTTGCATGAATCGAGCATCAGTCTTTGAGTGGCATAAGAGAATCAAGGAAGGTAGGGAGTCTGTGAGAGATGGTAAGAGGTGTGGGAGGAGTAAGGAAGTTTATAAACCAGAGTTGATTGGCCAAAGGGTTAGGGTTATGGTTACTATGTTGAGGTTTTAAGCGAGTTCAGGAAGAGATTCCGTCGGAAGAGGCCAGCACTCTTCATTTCGGGTCTGTGACATTTCTACCAGGACAATGCATCAGTCCACAACTCCATCCTTGTCACAGACTATTTGACCAAGCTTAAGACAGTTAATCACCATCTCTATAGTCCAGACCTTGCTCCTCGTGACTTTTGCTTATTTCCTAAGCTCAGAGGCTGTCGTTATGAGACAATTGAGGAGATGAAAGAGGCTGTGACTAAGGTCATTGACAAGCTCTCACAAGAGGTCTTCCATGGGGCCTTCCAGAAGTTGTGGGAACGGTACAAGTGCATTGTAGCCGGAGGAGATTACTTCGAAGGGGACTAGAGTTGCATGTGTCTACTATCAATAAAAGTGCCCAAACGAAAAAAGTCTGGAAACTTATTTAATGATCCTCGTACTTCAAACAAACAATTTTCTTTATACTAATTTTGGTAATTTTTATCATACACGACGGAATAGAAAATGTAGGTTATGAGGAGAAAGAGAGACGAAACCATTAATCACATTATAAGCGAATGTAGCAAACAAGGACGAAAGGGAGTTTAAAACTAGACATGACTGGGTGGAAAAGAGGATCGACAGGGAATGGGGCAAAAGATTAAATTTCGACAATACTACCAAAATTGTACGTGCACAAACCAGATTCCGTTCTGGAAAATGAGACGCATAATATTCTCTTCGACTTTGAGGTATAAATGGATCATTTTATCCCGGCCAAAAAAATCAGAATTATTAACAAAAAATGATTTTCACTGTATTAAGGACTTTGCCGGCCTAGCAGATCACAGAGTGAAAATCAATGAAAACGAATGTGAAAACTTGAACCTTAGCAGTGAACTAAGAAAGTTGGTGAACGAGTGAGTAACGGTTATACCAATAGAAATTGGCACGCTTGGAACAATCCCAAAAGGAATTGGAAAGAGGCATAGAAGAGTTGAAAATCAGAGGACTAGCCGTCACTATCCAGACTACAGCATTACTGAGAAAGGCCAGAATATTGCGAAGAGTCCTGGAGACTCGGGATACTTGCTGTCACTCAGACTCCAATGAAAGACCATCAGCTAACATTGGCGGAAAAAAATCTCTCAAGGAGTAATTTAACAATGATAGCCAACAATACAAGCCAATTAGTGTCATAATCATTTCAAATGAAGGTACGTACGGAAAACAGAAAATATACGAAAACTTTATATAAATAATCTTTCTCAGTTAGAACTGATGAGACTTGAGTCCGAAAATATCTATTGCCACATAATGCAACAATTATATTATTGAGTGATATTCAATGTAACCGTCAATAGATAACGGCATATCTCAGAATAGTGTGTTTTTCATACATCGGCTCATTCCTTGTGTGATTATCTCGGAAAAAGGGGGCACTTAAAAGTGTCATTATTTTCATCATTAGAGTCTGATAAACGCTGGGGGGAAAGCCACGTCATAAAATACTCGTTATTCGTTTCACCATTGTTTAAACAGAACACCAGAAACTTACATGCACAGATTCATATATGCTGAGTTGACAAAGCGCTGGACCGGATCACATCACCCTCAGCCATATGCCTAAACACGCATGCGCATTGTACCGATTTGAATGCTCGATTTTGCCGCCATTGTTCACGAAAGCGAACAAAAAGAGGAAGTGGGCTTTTTTTTCGTCTTTATTGGACTCGGGCAATGAGGTGCTGATTGTGTCTGTTGTTAACAAGATGCCCATGCAAAATTAGTCATGTGAAAGTGTTGAATAACAAGAGCAATACAATAATGGACTGTGCCCAGACAAAACGATAGAGCTGTTTTGCTTTAGAATTTCTTATTTCACGCCATAATTTTGTGTACACCATAACATAAATACCAGTCTCCTGTGGTAGTGAAATATACTCGCTTTTTTCACAATTTATCAATCACTTTATTTGTAACTTATTTTAAATTGCATTGAGGTTCGACATATGAATCTAAAATCTTAAATCCAGGTAAGGAACTAATTCTATTTGAAGAGATTAACTGTGCAAAGACAGTAAAAGGTGTCTATTAAACTCAAATAATGTCCTATTCATTTGACATACTCACACACACGCGCACACACTAACAGACAGACAAACAGACGTATATATATATATATATATATATATATAAAGAGAGAGAGAGAGAGAGAGAGAGTAGGTGAGACAATAAGAGAGAGAGAGAGAGAGAGTGATGTACAAAGTGATAAGAAAAATAGAAATATTTCTTTTTTATATCTATTTTTAATAATTATTTTATGTGATTATCTATTTTCTAAACTTTTAAATTATCTTTTAACTTTTAATTCTTCAACTATATATATAAATATACCCCCATATATATATATATATATATATATATATATATATATATATATATATATATATATATAATAATGATAATAAATAAATATATATTACATATATATTTAATCCATGGAAAATATTGTTCTGCAACCTAAGGTTTCTTGAAGTTTATAACAACATTCATCAGGCAGTTAAGAAGATGGAATGAAATTGAAAATCGAAAATGTGACAAAATGCAGACAAAAAGCCGTTAAGAATTCGTTTATGTGTGGTTGTAAATATGTGTGTGTATATGGGTGTGGGTGCATGTGTGTACGTGTGGATGCTTGTTTTAAGTTAAGTCAGGCCGTTGGTTATAGCGTTAATGGGTAACGAATGTGTATGCATTTGTTTCGTTGACAGTGAGACAAATTATCATCGCTGAATGAGTGAGAATCTGATTTGTAAACGTGTAGGGTGGGCAAGAGTTACAATGGGTATAAGTAAGGTTATATTGTGTCGTAAATATGATGGTGTAATATATACAGGGGGGGTTGTATTATAATAATAATAATATCGATATCAGGTCAATACACACATGCGTATATATATATACATATATATATACATATATATATGCAATGTAAAAATATATCTTCTATCTTATTTTAACATTAGATCTATACTCGATTTAATGTGGCTCTATAACTGATATTGAGCCCTGTAGAAGAAACAGTAAAATATTTTTTTATATTATGCAATATTAAAAAACATATTTTATTGTGTTTCTTCTATACACACATATATATATACAATGTGTATGTATGTGTATTTGGTATGTCTGTAACAGATGTGAATAAAATGTCGTTTAAAAAGTTTGATAGTTTGATAAATAAATGAAACTATTCAACAGAAAGATAAAATATTAAAGAAATCAAAATCTTCGCCTTTTTTTAATAGCAACATTACTAAAGCCTTTGTGCATCAATGAGATACAATTATCATACACACACACACACACACACACACACACACACACATTTATATATATATATATATATATATATATATATATATATATATATATATATACGAACGTGGGTCAATTAATAAATTTAGGGATTTTTTTGAAAATATTATTTTTATTTTTTTCAGAATGGTCTACAGAGTTATACATAAATATATAACTCTGAATTATTTTGATTTTGCTTTGAGATAAATATTTTATTTTCGGGGTATTCAAAATTTTTGCAAATTAAACTGGATAGATCAGAGTTTCAGTCATTAGTTTTTTGAGGTGGTTGAGGGATTTAAACCATGTTAGATTTACAGAAGAATGTGTAATATGTACGGAGAAAAATATCTTATTTAGAAATGTTTTCAAATGACCTAAAGTAATATGGATTGTAAGTCTACAATGGCGAGTACAACCTAAATAGTAGATTTAATTAATGTTCTCATTCTTGTTGACAGAAGAAATACAATAGTGGATATTTTCGAACAACAGGGAATTTTTGTGGGTACAACACACAGAAATGCGTGTCATTTTTTTTTCTTAGGTCAGTTGTCATTGGGTTTCACTAGGATAATGTAAGGCATTACGACAGTAAGAATAGTGGAAACATTCAGTCAGTTTGGTTGAAAACAGCTGTCATATCCTCCTAATAGTCTAGATCTGTCCCCGTCTGATTTTCACTTATATGAGTCCTTCAAAGGAACAAAGCTATAATGATGTGAATAGCACCGTCATTAAAATGGCTTATACTCAGTCCAAAGATATTCCTGCTGTAAGAATACAAAAGACTTTTTATGAAGAAAATGTATTTCAAATAACGGCGATTATATAGAAAAATTATGAAATAAATGTCTTTTCCTATGTGAAATGTGGGTCATTATTAAGCAAAGTTTTACTTATCTATTGAATGATCCTTGTGTATAGATGGGGGGTAAGGAGGTGCCTTCGGGATAATGCAAGCGTAAGGCATAATCAAAACACTTTTAATTATATACCGTTCCACTAGAAATAAGAAAAGTTAGGTATTCTAGTTTTTGAAAAGAATATTGGTATATTTATGGCCGATAATATATATATATAGTCATCCGCAGACAGACTGTTTCGTTCTATCAGAACTCTTCAGTGTGGCTAGAAACGCAGGACGCTCGAAGCCAAGATCGAAACCCGTCCAACTTAACGTTAGACTTTGTTTCAGACCACTCGTCCACCAAGCGGACCACGTTGGCTAAGGGAATTTTAAGGTATTTTTATTTCTAGCAGCAGCAGCAGCCTTTGTTTATATTTTTTTATTATACCCTATCGGCTACCAGAGTGCTCAATTCTTTCGAAGAGCTTCGCATTACGCTTGCGGCGGTCGGCAATTCCTTCGCCAGAGAGCTCAACCCCCATGGGGGAGCATAGTGAATTACATTTATTAGTATATATTAATTATTCTTTCTTGAGCAAATTAATTACTTGGTTGGGTTTAAAGACATATGCATCCATGTAAGTTATTTAATGCCAAATCATGCTTATATATATATATATATATATATATATATATATATATATATATATATATATATATATATATATTAAATGTGTATAATTTGTAAACGAAAAAGTTTGTAAGAAAAATCATATATTCAAACGAGTCATTTGTTTGAACACAGTTAAATGGTTTCAAGTATAGGAAATAATTGAACATTTTCTTTGACCTATTCCGGGAACTCTAATATGTCCAATTACTCTGGGTCAGAGTGGACCAGAGAGTAATGGCAATAAAGGAGTACTCTTCTCTCCCAAAAGACTTCAGGAGTGGATTCTCATCAGTTTAATATCAAATCCTGAATACTCATTGGGGATGGGGGTCTTACCCCACTGCAGGGATGCAAACGGCTTATTCTACAACTGCAGCCAACTGGGCAAAACTAATTACTTAATATGAACATTTGCTGAGTCCAAAATGACTATATAGATGATTTGTTTCTTTATTTTTGATTGCATATTAATCTTCGTGGATTAATTGATGCTGAAGCCATCTTTGTAGAACCTAATAAGGTCGAAACAGCTGTACTGTGTTTCCGTACTTACTGGTACTTCCTATAAAATAATCACCTGTCAGGAAGAAAATTTATTGACATATACCTAAACCAACCTATTGAGATATTTGAATGTAAATTATTGATATTCAGTCAGGATCTAAATACCTATGAATCCTTAAAAAAGACCTGATCAATATAGGATGAAAACACTTCCGCTGTTATTCATAGTTTAAATTCGTTTATTTATTTTTTAAATGATTCCCCAAATTGAGGCGAGTTTTAAAAGCCTAACCTTCTTATGAGCCATCAAATGGGATATTTAATCAAAAGTGGAAGTGACTCCCAACAGCAGAAACCTTTAGAAAGCCATCTTTGTAGAACAGTGGTGAAATGATGTAACTCATTGCTGGAGGGCGAGGGGGTTTATACATTTAGAAGAGTGTTGGTCCAAAAGTAAACGCTGTAGCGCAACTGGAGTTCAAACTCCCTTATTATGATGTTACAGTCCAAAACGTTAATGACTGCGCCTTGGGGACTCCTCCCTATATAAGCCAGACTTACAATTTCACGGCAGTTTTTATTTCACTTAATCTGATAAGGGAATATTGAATTCCCTTATCCCCCCACCACCAGCTATTAAATTGTACCTCTACTGTACGTCTTCAAGCATGGTTTTAGTATTAGATAACCCACGAAGGTTGATATGCCGTTAGACATAGAAAAAAAAACAAGTCTAATATCGTATTGTAATTTTCGTCACGCGTAATGGTTTTCGTTGCAGAAAATAGACTCAGACACCCGAATTCAAATTCTAGACGAGGTTGTTCGTATTTCCTTTCGTAAAAGTCCCTCTGATCTTCCCCAGCTATGTGTAAATTATAGGGAAGACTGGACTCTTTTGACTGGATTAGACAACCCGTTCATGCGTCTCTGCAGAAGGGTAAGACTCCCCCAACGTGCGTCCTAGATATGACACTAAACAATCTGATGGTGAGGCTCTAATAATGCTAGAGCTTTGGGGAATGCCCCTGCATTGCCATCACTTCCAGGTCCACTCTGACCAGGAGTGGTAGCACTTGATAGGGTCTTATCAATGGCACAAATAAAACTGTTTGACTTTTAAACTGAGTGCAAACAAATGACATATGCTTAATTGAATTGGTTGAATAGGACTGTTTGATAATTAATTGTGTATGAACAAATAACTGATGTTTAATTGAATTGTTTATAAAATAAAGCAATATATGGAACCGTTTAACTTTGTTGACTTATGCTAAATTGAATTTGAACTTGAAATAGAAATATTTGATCCTTTAACTGTGTGAAAAAAATGACTGATGTATAATTGAATTGTTAGTGTTAAATAGCAATACGTAAAAACTATCAGCTGTGTGTAAACAAATGATTAATAGTAAATAGAATTATTTGTATTAGATAGAAATAAACGAAACCATTTAACTATGAGCAAAAAAATGAGCGTACGATGGTTTAAAAATATTATCTACAAAATATGTTTACAAATTATATATTTAATATATATGGAAGAAAATAATGGATTGTAATCCGACAGTTTGTAAAGAAAAAATGATAACAAGATAATCCAAGTTGAAGGAAAGATTTATTGAGAAATAAAGTCGACATTATAGCGTTTCGGTTCTGCTGAACCATCATCGGGGCTATGAGGGGTTATATTAGTGATGTTAAGTAAACGATGGATGTGCAAAAAATATAAAGAATATATAAAAACATTAGAAAATATGTATAACAAGAAAAAGTTGGCTGTTTATGACAAGAAAAGTTAGCCGTTTGATCAATCAATCCGTGTTTGTTGTTTTAAACATTTTTTTCTAATAGGTCAGGTGACATCGTTTCAAACAAGAAACGTTGATTCATTGATCAAATGGCTAATTTTCCATATAAACAGCCAACTTTTTCTTGTTATACATATTTTCAAAGTTTTTATATATTCTTTACACTTTTTACACATCCATCATTAACATCACATATACAACCCCTCATAGTCCTGATAATGGTTCAATAGAACCGAAACGTTATAATGTCGACTTTATTTCTCAATAAATCTCTCCTTCTACTTTAATATATATGTATAAAGAAGATTTGGCATTAAATAACCAACAATGGTTGATATGCCATAAAACCAAACCAAACTAAACCAAACTACCCATCCAGGAAAAGGCAAGATTGAGACCAACTTTGTTCCTTTTAAAGATTGAAAGATTTAAAGATTAAAGTTTGTGCCACATCTAATCCGCGTAGGAGGGGTTGGGTATATAATTAAAAACATTGTGTCAATATTTTTTGTTTTCTTAATCGCTTTAAGTAATGTATTAGACAGCTAAGAAGACACACCTGTTTCCAAAAATATCACAGAAAATCACCCTGCGTCGTATAAGGTCATGTGTCAGTTTGGGTGACTGTCTATTTAAGTTTTAGTGCTGCAGGAGCTCTTGAAGCGCAAACGAATGTAAAAATGGTGACGATCACTTCTTCAACAACGGCAACTCTTTTCTCTGATAATGTATAACAGTAGTACTTACAAGTATATATTTTTCTTTTTTGACTAGAGGAATTATATTGTGAATTGAATTTCCATGATCAGAAAATCCGGCGAACACTTACGTCCGAAAATAAAAAATAAAATAAATAAATAAAAAAGAAAACTGTACATCTTTATCCTTGCTTTTGAGGTCATAATAATTACGTGGATGCGTATTTCTAATCCTCTTGGGAAGACGTGGCCCTGGAGGTGACCGTGTCTTCTGTAAAGAGTACGTGACTAGTTAATTTGGCGTCACTTGTGTGCAATATGAACTGTTGACTCAGTTGTAGAGTTTCGGCGCCTCAATTTATGGTCGCTGGTTCGATCTCCGGTGGTGGAGTATACAGTGCTAATGAGACCTAATAAGGTCGAAACAGCTGTTCGGTGTTTTCGTACTTACTGTTGTATAATAACAATAACACATACCTCAGTAAAGCGTCCAGCTGGCAGACAAAATAAAGCAGGTCGTAGCTCAGTGCCGTCCTCCTTACAATGCTAAACTGAAGCTACGACCTGTAGGTATGTGTTATTGTTATTCTACAACTGGTACTTCCTATAAAATAATCACTAGTCAGGAAGAAAATTTATTGACATATACCTAAACCAACCTATTGAGATATTTGAATGTAAATTATTGATATTCAGTCAGGATCTAAATACCTATGAATCTTTAAAAAAGACCTGATCAATATAGGATGAAAACACTTCCGCTGTTATTCATAGTTTAAATTCGTTTATTTATTTTTTAAATGTTTGCCCAAATTGAGGCGAGTTTTAAAAGCCTAAACGTCTTATGAGCCATCAAATGGGATATTTAATCAAAAGTCGAAGTGACTCCCAACAGTGGCTAAAGATTAATTCTTTATTTTTTGATCTCTCAAAATGTGGGCTCCAATTCCTTATTAAAGGGCTGTTTGGTTGTTTGGTTGGTTGTGTTTATGGCAAACAAACCATTGTGGGTTATTTAATGCCAAATCGTGTTTATTCCTGATTTTAAAGTGAATATTTGGTTGGCAACATTTTCAAATAAGTCAAACTTTATGTGTTTGCTCACCGTTAAATGAGTTCAAGTATTCGCACAGTTAAATTATTTCAAGAATTGCAATACAATATTAACTGTTCAATTTAACATAGATTATTTGTTTGCACATACTAATAATTCCATTAAACATCAATAATTTTTTGGTTCACTTTTAATTAGTTTCAAGTTTAGAAAAGGATTAGATATTTCTATTTGCCTCATAGATAGGATCCTAAAAAGTCATAGTGGATATGGGAGTAATCGCAACGAAGATGTATTTTACATTCCCGAAAGCTTTAGAACTGGAGCCTCATCATCAGATTAATTTGTGCCATATCTAGGAAATTCCTAATTTTTACCCCCCCCCATACTGAGAAGCAGTCTGCCTATTCTATTGCCCCAACCCACTGGGATGTCATTAAATAACAAGGCTCTGAAATTAGTCGACAAGTTCATATACGTTGCTAGCAATATCTCATCTACTGAATAATATGTCAACATTCACATTGACTGATTTTGACATGCTATCGACTTTATGGAAATCTCATATCGCTGAGAACATGTAGCTGAGCTAGTATAACTATATATCTGTACCACTTGGACTCTAATGTCAGTCGAACATCAGAAACTTACATTCATCAATCCAAAACGAATACTGTGAGCTGTCTAGAGTATATGCTGAGAGCAATAGCCTATAGGAAAGGATAACGAGAGAGAATTAAAGGAATCCATGCTGTGTGCGTGCTCTGATGATGATGATGATGTATGAGAACTATTGTTTAGCAACCCTACGCCGTGACCACAAACCTACGCAAGCAGATACTTAATATCTTAAATGTTCTTACTTCTTAATTTCAAGCCTTGCATTTCAAGTTTGACATCGAAGGTGATGCTTTTATTTAACAATCTTCAGCATCTCTACTAATGATTGCTTTGAGTTGGACGCCCCGTCTTTCTGGTGTTTAGGGGAGGGGATGTTGTAATTAATGCTCGTTAACTCACTGGAAAACATTCCCACAATTCACTGCTTCACACCTTTCGTGTTTTCTGCCAACGTTTAAAGAGAAAACCATTTTCTATTCCATCATGTTAGTTCGATGACAAATAACTCACCAGTCCTCCCACTGTATTTCAATTTTCACAAAGATCAAACAGTATCTGAAATTACTCATTGTCTTTCTGATTTCCATGTTTCTCATTAGGGATCGCCCTCACAACTTTTAGACTGAATGAGTTCTACGTAATGATGTGCTAACGAGATCCCAGGTCTCGTTATCACGAGAATTGTAGATTTTGCAGAGTATCTGATTATTGAAATATAGTTCTCAACTATTCCCTTTCCAACTCACCAATTCATTCATGTGTGAATGTTTAAACTCAAAAGAATAGAATCTTAAAAGATGAACTTAAAAAAGTAAAGTTCTTGGAGGTGTTTTAAAATATAGTTTGCAGATTCAGTTCCGCATTTTCTTAAATAAATTCGATAGCCTGAAAACTACATTTCAATGATAAGTTTTGCTCTGGATACAAAACCTCATTCGAAGATCTAACCGAAAAGTCAGATAGCTCCAAAATTTCTCATGTGATACGCCCTGTCAGCGGAACTTTAAATATACTATTTTCCTAACTGAAGAGTTAAATACCCCTCAACCCAAAAGGGATTAATTGGGTATGACAATAAACTGTATCTGGTGATGAAGCTCCACTTCAGAAATCCTGGAGCTCAGGGGAATGCAGAGTACTTCTTTAATGCCATTACTCCCATGTCGACTATGATCCAGAAGTGTAATACCTTTCTGGGTTCCATTTATGAGTCAAATAGATCTGTTTGAAAATTACTTGTATTAGATTGGAAGACCGTATATTATATACCCGTGTGCAAAAACCTCTTAAGAAACTATACAAAACATATAAATATAAAAAAAAGTAATTATTTAACTTTTGAGCACAAAATAATGCTAGGCATTAAAATCAATCAATCAATCAAAAGTTCCAAGACTTGCTATGATATACCAATAATTCAATCCAATATTAGTAATTTGTTTCCACAGAGTTAAAAATTTTCAAGTATTGAAAATGATACTTATTAGTGGCACCCTAACAGCTATTATCTCAACGGTTTAAAATGTACTTCGGAGTAAAAGAAATAGAGGAGCTCGGCATTCCCCATTATGCTTCAGAACTGGAGCCTCACCATTAGATGGATTAGTATCATAACCAGGGCACTCATTCGTGGGGTAGAGATTATGCCTCAGCAGATATGCAGCCGGCTTATTTTCCCACTGTAATCGACTGGGTAAAGGATATTTTGAAGGGAGTCATTATTCCAAAGGTTCTTTTAATATGATATTAGTATCCTTGTTGGCTTTATCAAAGATGAAAATAGCAGTTTGAACGAGAAAAGGATTAAATATAGAATAATAGAAAACCAAAACATAAAATATCTAATAAAAAAAATCTACAAAAAATCAACTGATGTTCAATCAGATATTTGAAAAGAAGACGAGACCAGAGATTATAACTATGTGCAAACAAATAATTTCTAGAGAAGTTAAAATAATTTCTAGAAAGGTAAAAAATATTTTAAAAAGACATTGAAAATATTCTTATGATTCCAATCAAATATTGACAACTGAATAAAAAAATTGGCATTAAACAGTTTGGCATTTAATAGACTGGATATACCACTGAAAAAACGGAGCTGTCCCCATAGTGTCATGGTTAACGCGCTGGACTTCGGAATCGTAGTAAGCGAGTTAGAACTCCAGTAGGGCTATTACGTTCATTTTCGGACAAATACGTTTGGGAAAGGTCAGAAACCCCTTATCCTGCCAGCTATGAGTTAAATTGCATCAATGCTGTTCTTCTCGAAGGATGGCTTCGGTATTAAATAACTTCCAAAAGTTGATATGCCATTAAACAAAGAAACCAACATAAACCATTGAAAAAAACGAACAAACTAAAGCAAAAAGCAACAATAAATTAAAAACAAGCCCATGGCCTCTTATAAAATAACTCTTTTGTTACTTTGTGTAGTAATGCCAGTCGCTTAGAGCTGTAGAAAAATTTTATAACATCACTGCTGGGGTGTAAGACCCCCGACAACCAGTGTCCTAAATGACATTAAACCAGCTGATAGTGAGGCTCCAGTTCCAGAATTTTGAGAAATATGGAATACCCTTTCATTGTCCTTATTATTTGACCCAGTCTGACCCGGAGTGGTAATACCTGCTAGAATATCATCTATGGATCAAACAGAAATATTTAATCATTTTCTATACTTTTAACCATTTAACTGTTTGCAAACAAATAATTATTGTTGAATACAATTATTTGTGTTGAATAGCAATACTTTAACCCATTTAACAGCGTGCAAATAGAATTAGTTGCATAAGATTGCAAGCAATCCAAATTCACATAGAAACAAATAATGCAAAGCTCTTGGAATGAATTGAGTCCAGCTAGGCTCATCAGGCCCACATTGCTCTAAGTGGGCCGATGACCAGCATAGTCCAGCAGGGCTCGATCCTCAGCTCATGCACGACCTTCTGCTCCCCTAAATCCCCAGTAAAATCGACCTTCGGATCATTGACCTTGTGTCAAGTCCTGTCTGGTGGGAAGCAGAGACAAATAAAGCTCTTCGAATGAATGTAGCACTCTGGTATCCGGTAAGGCAAATATGTAAACAAACGAAAGCTACCACACAATGCCTTGTAAATCCTGAGCTGTCGGGGTTCGCTTGCTCGCTGAGTGGTATGATACTAAGTCTAATGTAAACTTAGGTGGGTTTCGCTCCCAGCTTCAAGCGTCATACGTGTCTAGCCACACTGAAGAGTTGTGATACAACGAAACAGTCTGTCTGTGGATCACACACACCCACACACACACATATATATATATATATATATATATATATATATATATATATATATTCTCAGTTGAAACTGAAGTTTACTTTTTAGAAGTTATTGTTGGTAATGAGACACAGGTGACCAAAAAAAGTCGTGTAATTATTAATCCTGGTAATGAGACACAGCTTACCAAAAATACTTTGTGTAAGTATTAATCTTGGTATTTGTATAATGTACGTAAATGTCTCAGAATTTTTTAAACGATAACTTGTATGCTGGTCGTGTAAATTTCTTCGAGGATAAAGCCAATTGATCGTCGTTAAATTATGGGCTTGATACTTTTGGTTTGTCCGTAGTCTGGCACTGCTAGGATCTCTACTGGCAGATATTTGGGATCTTGGTATATTTGTACTCTATATCTTTTTGGCGGTAAAGTTTCTCTTTTGAGACTAGGATAGGCGAGGCACTTTTTTCTATTTTTAGATTTGGTGACACACGTGGATTAAAGAGCATCACGAATTTTTAAAAAATCTAAAATCATCCCTGCTTTGGTTTAGTCACGAACTTTTTAATTCTCTTTTCTTTTTTTTCGGTTTACCAGTTGTCAAAAACACAACCTGAAGTTTTGTTACTGACGCAAAGATCTTTACTCTGACTTTTGTTATAATTTGATTTTTAAAGCTTAATACATCAATTGGCCAATGCTTTCTATTTGCGTCCTCACGCACCTGTCTTCCGAACGATCGAACATCAATCCGATTAGACCAGCTGACAGATTTCCTTTAGCTGATACTAAATAAATTAATGAAATAATTAATTCCTAAAATCGAATTTTGTCATCTCAAGACTGTGATGACATCTCATCTCTTGGGCTGTTTTCCAATATATATATATATATATATATATATGTGTGTGTGTGTGTGTGTGTGTGTGTGTGTGTGTGTGATTTTGTAATTTTGACAAGAGCTAGTCTTATTTCCTGTGTTTGATTATTTATTTGTTTTTCTTGTCATCATAACTTTTTCTCCGATTCCTTCAACGCAGTTTATATGTGATTATGGAAAGAGAGTTTTTTTTTTCTGTAGACCGATGACCCAGTCGGCTGGCGTTACAGAATACACCGACTGCATTTCTGCAGAGGGTTAATGGTCCCCAACAAGTATGCTGGATATGACACTAAACAATTTGATGGCGAGACTTTGGAGAATGCAGAGTACTTCTTCATTGCCATCACTTCCAGATTTACTCCTGCCCAGAGTGGTATTACATGATAGGGTTCTATCTATGGGGAAAATAGAACTATTTCATATTGAAACTGTGTACATATACTCAACTGAATTGCTTCAAATAGAACTGTTTGATAATTTATCTGTGTGTCAACAAATGACTGATGTTTAACTGAGTTGTTATTTATACATAGCAAAACTAGAAACCATTTCACTTTGTTGACATGCTAAACTCAATTGTCTGAAATGGAACTGTTTGAAGTAAATAGAATTAGTATTTGATAGATATAAGTGAAAGCATATTAACTGTGTGCGAAAGAAATGAGCTTTAAGCTCGCTTAAAACTGTTAACTACAAAATGGGTTTAGAAAGCATATATTTAATATATATGTCTAAAAAAGATTTGGCATTAAATAACCTACAATAGTTGATATGCCATGAAAACAAACTAAATCAAACTGTAGACTGATATTTCTTTCTTAAATTTATGCAACAGGGGTTCATATTACTAATAATATCATTGAGGGTGTATGTGACCGTAACATTGCAAAAACAGCAACATTCCATTATTGCTGGTGATGGCACATGTAGCTCGCATGTAGATGCATTATATTAGTGGATATATTCTTTCGTCTCTTTGGTTGACCCAGTATAAATGCTGATAATAAAAGTAGATAAATAGTTATAGCGGTATTAACATAGAATTTCACAAACGATTAAAGCAATTTTCTATCTAAATTGTCATATTGTCTATGTCATATTAACCTTCGTGGGTTATTTAACGCCAAATCCATTTTTATGAAAATATTCAGTTCTATTTCAAACAATTCAGTTAGGCATGAGTATACAGTTCAGCTGTCAAAAACATTTCTATTTCAAGATATTCAGCTTATTTAAACAGTTCTAATTCAGCTAATTTAGTTTAGTATAAGCTCAGATTTTATTTACACACAGTTAAATGTCAAAATAGTTCCATATTAAACAATTTAGTTCAGTGTAAGTACAGTTTCAAAGTCAAAAACTGCTCCATTTCAAACACTTCCGTTTGAAAGCATGCAGTTTGAATGTAAGTACAGTTCAATTGTCAAAGACATTTCTATTCCAAGCTCATCAGTTAGGTCAAACAATTCTATTTCAAACTATTCAGTTTAGTATAAGTATGCAGTTAGTTCTATTCAACCCATAGATAGGGCCCTATCAGGTGCCAGAGTGGACCTGGAAGCTATGTCAATGAAGTGGTTTCCATATTCCCCAAAGCTCCAGCATCACTGGAATCCCATCATCAGATTGTTTAGGGTCATATCCAGGGCACTGGTTGCGGGTTGGGGTACTCCTTTGCAGAGGTGCATTCGGTGTATTTTACAGCCCTTGCCAACTGGGCAAATCTAAATTGGAACAGAATGATAATCTTGTAGATTCTTCTTGTCAATTTCTTATTATTCAAAATCTCTAGAATACAGGCTTAACAGTAGAACGTTTCCCGATTTCAATTAGTCATAACATCAAAACTAACTGGAATATGTTTATGAATATATTGACATGAAAAATAATTCTAACTATTTCTTTTTCCTCCATTCTCCATTGCCTAAAGTTTTAGAATCGGGGACTCACCATCAGATGAGTTATTGAAATATCTAGGACACTCGTTGTTTTTTTACCCCTCTGCAGAGATGCAGTCGGCCTATTCTACCGGCCGAGCCCACTGGCTGGTCATTAAAATCAGTCAATGCTATATTCATGTGTATGTTGACATCTCTTTCAGGGCATTAATTTGAAAGAATATTTCAATAAAATGAGATTTTGTACATTTTCAAAAGTAAGGAGTGTTTTTTTTAGTTCCCAACCTGAGGCTAAAACTAATGAGTATGGACCGAGAGTCAGATAGATAGACAGAAACAGCGGGGAAACACTCAAGCCTGCAATAATCTTGTGCAGTAAACTGGCACAGAAATAATACAAAAACAGCCACGATTGATTAAGGAAGGTCATCCACTGGCAAATGTCCAAAAAGAATAAGGTTTGGTCTTGCAGATTTATATATAAATATATATGGGGAGACGCACGAAATGTAACTGTTATCTTGGTAGGAAATACAATCGGGTTCCCGAGTTGAAATTTTGGACGGGACTGTTTGCATTTCACTCTGCACCCATTGGAACATTCGATCTGTTTAACTTTTATTTTTAGGTGGTGGTGGGGGTTCTCTATTTTCCCCTATTTTAACGTTTATTCCTAATTGCCTAAGAGCCAACTTGTTCATTCTTATATCTTTCAGAAACAACCTTTCTACTTTTATCTATCCCCATCACTAAGTGATCCCTTCAAAGTTGTACAACGTAAGTGCCTCACCGTAGCGGTATACAAATATCTATTGAGTGTTTTCACAACATCACTTAAGGTAGATTGGTTGATTGATTTATCTAATGGCATGTCAACATGACAAGGGTTATTCTAAGTCAGTGAATTGAATTAATTGCACTTTTATATTTATATCTTTTGTGTAAAGAATGTGTGCACACAGTTATATAATATCAATTATTTCTGTCTAATATCAATACATTGCAAAGAATTCTATAGTTTTAAGGATTCCTATAAAATACAAATATTTCGTATAGTTATATGATTTCAATTAGCTAATAAGAAGGCTTTTAGCTTCAAGAAACTATTCTAAGTTGAAATAATTGACAATGGTGTGTATAACATTTTCTAATATAATGATAAGCATTTTAAAATATACATATCTGACCCGTAGATAGAATCCTAACAGTTACTCTCAGTCTGTCTCAGAGTGAATCTGAGAGTAATGGCAATGAAGAGGTATTCCATATACAGAACTCCAGAAGCATCAAAAGCAGTACAGTGTCATACCCTAAATACCCCTTTTTAGGTGAGTCTTACCTCTCGGCATGGGATGCAGTTAGTACCGCTGACATAACGGCAATGAAAGATGTATCACCGAATTAACGATAATGCGAAGGCTGACGTTAGCTAGTCTTTGTTCTCGTCGTCTTATCACAGCTTGTGTCCATCTCCAGTCATCACGTTGCGTCCGATTCGGTCTGTAATATCCTACAAATTAGAATTGCCTTCATGACAAATTAAAAAGAAAAACTCGAAGCTGGAAATTGGAAAAATATAACGGTGATATTATCCTGGTTATATATATATATATATATATGGAGCAATCCAGGGAAAGGAGTAGTGGCCTTCCCTAGAAGGAAAAAGTGAAGTCAGAATCTAAAGTCTTGTTCGGAAGAATCTAAGGCACATTGGTTCAATATATATTTAATATCTGTTAAAATTAAGCGCGGTTTCTTCCAAGCAGCGATAGTGTCGATACTGCTATATGGACGCACCACATAGACGCTAACTAAACTAATGGAGAAAAAGCCTGACGGCAATTACACAAGAATGCTGCGAGCAATATTGAACAAGTCCAGGAGACAGCACCCGACTAAGCAACAGCTATACGGCCACCTACCACCCATAACGAAAACTATCAACATTAGACGAACCAGATACACGGGACACTGCTGGAGAAGTAGGGATGAGCTCATAAGTGATGTACTCCAGTGGACCCCCTCAAATGGACGAGCAAAGGCAGGACTTTCAGCCTGAACTTACGTACAGCAGCTCTGCTGATACGGGATATTGCCCTGAGGATCTGCCGAAAGCAATGGACGATAGGGAGGCGTGGTGAAAGAGGGTCAAGAATATCCGTGCTGATAGCGCGACATGATGAGGATGATGACTGGGTTGTGCATATACCATTTGTTGGTGTGGTCAAATTTAAATTTCTTGCACATCTCCCAGTGGATCACTTTGCCGACCCAGTTGTGTCTAGTCTTATACTCCATCTGTGCTACGTTACTGCATTTGCTTATTATGTGGTTGATCGTTTCGTCACTGTCACCGCATAGCCTACATTTGCTATTTTGTTGAGTCTTATCTATTCTCGCTTTGATATGATTGGTTCTTATGGTGTTGTCCTGTATTACAATTAGGAGAGATTTTGTTTCTCTCTTAAGGTTTCCTTTTCTTAGCCAGGTCCAGGTTTTCTGGTGTGAGATGGTGTTTATTAGTCGTTTAAAGCGGCCATAGAGTTGTTTTTTCCCGTTTTTGTTTCCTAGTTATTGTCATTCTATCGTCTATCGTTTTGTCAGTATAATTTCTGATGGCTGTAATCAGTCCTCGTTAGTGTTTTCTATGTAGTCTTCGAGCTGTTGTATCGATGCGTCAATGCTGTCTTCGATGCTGGCAAGTACTCTTCCTCCCTCTTTTCTAGATACATATAGTCTGTCAACGTCGTCTCTGGGATGTAATGCCTTATGCACAGTCATTATTCTTGTTCTTTGATCCATTTGTTTAAGTTCATCTCTAGTCCACTTGAGAAAGCGTCCTGAATATCTAACGAGGGGCACAGCCCAAGTATTTATCCCTTTGATAAGGTTTCGGCTATAGAGTTTTGTCTCTAGTAGTTTTCTAGTTCTCCAGAGATATTCTTTTTGAATTGAGTTTTTCACGTTAGCGCAAGCTGATGGTTTTTCACTGGGGCTGAGAGACAGCAAGTCTCCTCAAGTCTCCAGGACTCGTCTCAGGATTCTGGCTGTTCACAGCAATGCTGTCGTTTGGATAGTCTTAACCCGTCCGCCAACTTTCAAGTCCTCCAGGCCCTTTAATAATCCTTTAGTTATTGTGCCTGAAGCACCAATCACAATTGGCACAATCGTCACTTTCATGTTCCACAGCTTTTTCAATTCTCTAGCAAGGTCGAGGTACTTATACTTCTTTTCACTTTCCTTCAGATTTATTCGGTGGTCAGCCGGGACGGCAAAGTTACCAATTTTGCGAATTCTCTTTTTTTTGTTGATTATTATTAGGTCTGATCTTCTGGCCGGGATTAGTTGATCCGTTTGTATGTTAAAGTAACAAAGGAGTTTATGCGTGTCATTTTCTAGACCAGCGTTAGTTGATGGTTTGTCACTGGAGTCTGAGTGACAGCAAGTCCCCTCAAGTATCCAGGACTATTCTTAGTATTCTGGCCAATCTCAATAATGCCGGAGTTTGGATAGTCTCCACTCGTTTCCTTTGCTGACTGTACGGAGCGTACCAATTACAACTGGTATCACCGTCAATTTCATTTTCCGTAGTTTTTTTCTGTTCCTTAGCAAGGCTTAAGTACTTATCTCTCTTTTCGCTTCCTTTCAGTTTTACCTTGTGGTCAGCCGGAACAGCATAGTCAACTATTCGGCAGGTTGTCTAGCCGTAGTTTATCATTATTATTATTATCTTACTCTTTTGCGAATTTTTTACACCCGAGTTAGCTGATAGTTTCTCACTCGAGTTTAAGTGATAGCAATTCTCCTCAAGTCTCCAGGACTCTTCTCGGAAATCTGGCCGATCTTGAAAATGCAATCGTTTAGATAATCTCCTCTCAATTTCTTATTTCCAAGACCTCCAGTTCCTTTATCATTTATTTGGTCATTCTACCGAGCGCACCACTTTCAATTCGTATTACCATCAATTTCATGTTCCATATTTTTTCAGTTCTCAAGCAAGGTCTTTGTGCTTATCTTTCTTTTCGCTTTCTTTCAGTTTTACCCTGTGTTGTTGTTGTTGTTGTTGTTGTTGTTGTTGTTGTTGTTGTTCTTCTTCTTCTTCTTCTTCTTCTTCTTCTTCTCATTATTATCTTAATTTTTTCGTCATTTTCACGACTTTGTGAAACAGCACAAATCGTAGACAATATAAAGAGCAAACCCTCTGAGACACCCAAAATCATGTCTATTTTCAACTCAGAGAAGCTTGGTTAATTGAATCAACTGTTTTATCAAGCTACGAGAGACATTGGCTTACAGGAGCCTCAATTCCACTTATAACTCAAATTTTTCTTTTTCTTCCTTTACCTCATTAGTGTCATGTTTGTCTTCATTGTTGTCACATACAGATAATAGCATTAATAATGAACAAGCAGTAACTGTGGTGGCCGCCTCGTACAACCGATGAATCTGGTGCCCCGCAATATGACTGATAAAATAACACTGCTATCTATCTATCTATCTATCTATCTATCTTTCAAATTTTAGTTTCTTTAGATGAAAGAAAATACTTATAAAAAGTATTACTCATGATTATTGAAAATACTTGACATAAAAATTGAAAATAAATAAACGTTGTTAGAACTCTTTCTGTTTACCAATTAACATTTTTAAAACATTATTTATTTCTTGAAATAAGGCTTTAGCATTAAATAACCTATAGAGGTTGATATGCCATTAAACCCAACCAACCAACCAACCAACCAATCTCTCTTGAAATAAGTATGATCTTTGCTTATTATGACGGTGTGTAATAAACGAAACCAAACATGTTTCAGGACCTACTCATCTTACGAAAATTCGATTTATTTGAGATGTTGATATAGGATTAAATACTGGTTCTTTTCACACGTAGCAGAAAAGAAGTGGGTTCATTCTGGTTTTCAGTAATTGTAAGTAAGACTGATGACGTCGTTGACAAATTAATCTATTTTTTGATTCATTTGAAAAGATTTTCCTCTCTAAAAATACATTACATTTTGACTTATACTTATAAAGAATTCCTTGTTACGCTTTCTTTTCTTTTCTTTAATAATATTCAGTCAGTCAAAATGGCTGAAAATTAAGGATTTGAAACCATATAACTGTTTGCAAATTATTACTGTTAAAGAGAAATACGTGAAAATATATAATTGTGTGCAAACATACACACGTACACCCATATTTCATCTGACTCGGAGTGATAGTACCTGTGAGGGTCTCATCTATGGTTCAAATACGTCTGTTTGAAGATTATTACTATTTGATTAGAATATCTAATATCATATAGTAAATAAAGTTGGTGACCGTACGCGAGGGCGACCAGAAGGCTCCCTTTTTAATAGCTGCAACATCAAGGTTTATGGGAGGGCACTACTCCTTTCCCTGGATTGTTCCACTTTACCCTTGATACGTACTTTATATTGCCGAGTGTTTAGCAAGGAGGTATCAAGTACCATCTTTAAAGTCTTTAGTATGACACGACCTGGGATTGAACCCAGGTGTCCCAGACCATTGGCGAACACGCTACCCACTTGACCAATGAACCGGAGTTAATATCATATAAATGTACAAATTATTGGTAATAAGAATGGCCACTTAAGTGTATTATTATTTACTTAGGATTATCAGTTACTTGAACGATATAACTATTTGCAAAAAAATGACTCTTAATCAATAAAAATAATTACTTGAAATCATATTATTTTTATTATCATTATTATATTGAAATATTTGAAACAAATCTATTATATGCAAACTATTGGTATTAGATGAGAATACTTGATATTATATAACTGTGCGCAAACAAATAAACATAGTCAAATAAAAAAACAGTACACTTTAAAGAATGAAATGGAATATTGAAATCAAACATTCAGAAATGAATCAAATTTCGGCTTTAAATAACCAGTGAGGAATTGATTAGCCGTTAAACCAATAAACAAAACCAAAATACTCTACAGATCGAATTTTTTTTAGCAAAATAAAAAGATATGTGTATGTGTGCGTGCGTGTGCCTGTGTGTGTGTTTGTGTGTGTTTTCTTACAAACTAATAAAGAAATCCATGTTACACTTTTCTTTTCTTTTCTTTTTTTTTTCTTTTTTCTTTTTTTTTTTTTTTTGATATTCAGGCAGGCAAAATGGATGTCCAGATGGAAATGCCTTCTGCTGTGAAGGATCAATTACCAATAACAGGTCTACACTAATAAATTATTCGGACAGAAAACTTTTCTGTGCATAATCGGATTTTGGCGCGAAAATTATGGATTTACTCTTCTATTGACGGCTGAGCTAAGTTGATTCCACTCCCATTACCCGTAAATCTTTCATGAGTCCTTGTTCAATAATTAGATTGGCTTTCTGGTTGAGTCCTGCCCTCCAACTTCATCACCTATAAAACCTAATATTTCTTTCAGGATCTCTAGTTCTTTTGAGCACGTAGCCCTTTTTATTATTATTTTCTATTTTTTCACATTTCCTTTGCGTCTTTTATTATCTTTCGTGTATTTCTTAGCTGTAACATTTTAATAATTATTCACCCTATTGTTCTCTACTGGTTATTCCCTATTTTAACTTTTCTTCGATTCTATTCGCTTATTAAAATTCTCTTTTAGTTATGTGACCGTCCTGTGTTCTTCGACCTGTTATTTCTTTCTTCGATTTATCTTGTTGTGGAAGTACGTCCTAATAAATGAATTTAACGAACTGAGTTCAAAACCTGGGCGAGGCTGTTTCTGTTTCACTTCTGTCTAATTCCATTCGGGATCCATCTCTTGTCCCCTTTTCTATCGGGTAATAGTAGGGAAGGTTGAGTTCTTTGACTTTTATAAGAAACTCAGAATTCAAAGCAGCACTGCACCTCTAAATAAATGACCTTGAGTAGCATCCTGTCTGTGACGGAGAGGTTGGGTAAATAAATAGATGTATATCGTTTCTTTTTCTTCTCGCTCATTTTCCATCCCTTTTAAACTTGTACATTTTCTATCTATCTACGTCTTTAAATCCCTTAAAATCGTTTTGCTATATACACTGTTTAGTTCTATCACTAAAGGGATGTCTTGGAATGGCACATAACTTAATCCTGTAGTGAGGCTCCGGTTCTCGAGGTCTGAGGAGTATGGAGTAATTTGTTGCTATTCCCATGTCCATTCTGACTTGTACTGGTCTTATCTTTTAAGGCTCCTTAATAAGTGAAATAAATTTGTTTGAAAATTATTGACATTGGATAGGAATACATGAAACCATATAACATCTGATAGTGAGGTTTCAGTCCTGGAGCTTTGAAGAATGTGGACAACCCCTTCATTGCCATTACTCCCTGGTCCAGTCAAACTCGTAGTTGCAGTTCTATCTATATGTCGAATAGAATTGTTTAACTATGTAAAAACTAATTACTGATGTTCAATTGAATTTCTTGTTTTACATAACAATAATTGAAACCATATAATTATGAGCAAACGAATGAGTAATGTTGAAGAGAATAATATATATTAAATGGCAATACTTTAAACCATTTAACTGTGTACAAAGAAATAGTTTTGGCTTGTTTAAAATATTACCTACAGAATATTCGTTTACAAATCATATGTATATGTGTGTCTGTGAGTGTATCTTTAAACATAATTTAGGATTAAATAACAAAAAAGGTTTGATATGACATAAAACCCAACCAAATAACCATTATTTTTCCTATGTGTTATATATATTATCATCTGAATTTGTTATATTTTGACCTTCGACCCGGCCCAAAAATACTATTCCAAGGTAATACACCGGAAGGAAGTGACACATTCCAACGGCCAGTAATCGAAAGAGATCGCGTGGGCGGATTAAGGCTTATGATATGGGACAAGGTGAAGGTCCCATTGTGCCATTACAGTCATGCACCGGAAGAGAGTAACCTCTGAACTGCATGACAGTTATTTCCGCTTGATGACGATTAAACATTCGATTTCAAAGATCCAGTAAGCGATCGTGTGGGCGTTGAGTTATTATTTAACTCAGTTGAGTTTGGGTCCAAGAGCAGTTGCCAGCAGACTCCTAGAGAGTTAGAGACGAGATATGGTAGGGAAGGCCACACCCGACCGAGGGGGTCCTTGGAAAAGCCCCGATGGAGTGGACCCCAAGACCTCTGGTTGAGCATCTAAGAGAACAAGAAAGACACAACGTGATGGTCATAACAGTGGGGTCAAAATATGAAGTTTATGTTCAGTCTCCAGCACCCTCTCACACGCAAACCTTACAAATAAAGTGAGAGGTAAAATATTGTTAAAGAAGTCTTCCTGTGTCTTCCTTTCTGCTTCCTTTCTTCATGCGTCTGTCTTTGATGTTGTGTCGTTGTGATGCTGCATGAACGTGTAAATGACTATATAACAAATTCACGCTGGTTGATATGACATTAAACAAAGTAATCCAATTCTCTGAATTCATTCCTCCAGAGTTGATGACCGTTTTTCCATCCAAACCTGATTTTATAGTCTCTCCATGAATTATCGCTTTTCTACGCTTCGCAATGATTAGCCTTACATTAATGAGACAGTCGCGCCTCATAATAAATTGGTTAATTAGGAAGCCCCAAACACAAGCAAAAAAAAAAAAACAACAATTTATTCCCGCTGATTGAATGAAGTTCGAAATGAGTAAAAGTTTGTAGACTACAGCAGACACCTGAAGAAAGCCGAAGAATAAAGCTGCCAATGTGTCCATAGAGGTTGATAACATGAAGGCACCTATCCGAGGGTATCAATGAATTATAACAGTAGTTCCCAGACTAAGTAATTTAGACAGAAATTAGGCATAGATATATCAAAATACACAAAAATTATGGTTTGGTTTGATTTTATGGCATATCAACCATTGTTGGTTATTTAATACCAAATTCTGTTTTTATATATGTATCAAATATATGATTTGTGAACACATTTTGTTGATATACATGGTTAAATGATGAAAGAGTTCTATTTCTAACAATTTAAAGTTAAATAGTTCCAAGGCTAGATAGACCAGGGCGTGATGGCAATGAATGTGTACTCTGCATTCCCCAAAGCTCCAGCATTATAGGAGCCCTACCATCAAATTATTTTATGTCACATCCAGGACACTTGTTGGGTAGGAGGGTCTTACCCATCAACAGAGATGCAGGTGGGGAACACTCGTTGATTAGGCATACCTTTCTGCATAGGTGTAGTCGGTGTATTCTGTACCCCCAGCTGACTGGTCTGTTGCAACGATTGAGGCGTAATGGTTATCATCGCAGGATACGAGGTGAATACGATAAGTTTCCAGCCTTTTTTTGTACAGGCATTTAAAATTGTCGTTGATACTTATAAATTCAGTATGTTATTGCAATACATCTTATGAGATGACTGACCAGTTTTTATGATTTCAGATTCAAATGAACAGTTACAGCAGCAATTGGAATACACCCTACAAAAGCCCGATTGTCACAGCTGGTGAATTTCTAAAATGCAATCTGACACTTTAGACGAACGATATGCAATAAAATTCTGTTTTGAACTTGGAAAAAAATGCCACAGAAACGTATGGAATGCTTCAGACTGCTTTTCGACCATCTTGCATGAATCGAGCATCAGTTTTTGAGAGGCATAAGAGATTCAAGGAAGGCAGGGAGTCTGTGAGGGATGATGGGAGGTGTGGGAGGAGTAAGGAAGTAAATACACCAGAGTTGATTGGCCAAAGGGTTAGGTTTAGGGTTACTATGCTGAGGTTTTAAGGGAGTTCAGGAAGAGATTCCTTGGGAAGAGGCCAGCACTCTTGAAATCGGCTCAGTGGCATTTAAACCAGGACAATACACCAGTCGACAACTCCATCCTTGTCACTGACTATTTGATCAAGATGGGCATCAAGACAGTTCCTCACCGTCCCTATAGTCCAGACCTTGCTCCTTGTGACTTTTGCTTATTCCCTAAGCTCACAGGCTGTCGTTATGAGACAATTGAGGAGATGAAAAAGGCTGTGACGATGGTCATTGACACGCTCACACAAGAGGACTTGATGGAACGGTACAACAATTGCATTGGAGCCGGAGGGAATTACTTCGAAGGAGACTAGAGTTTTATGTGTGTACTATCAATAAAAGTGCCCATACGAAAAAAGTCTGGAAACTTATCATATGCCCCTCGTATGTACTCAGCGGTCTGATTTCAAATCCTTGATTATGACGCTGTTTGAATTACATTCGATCTCATGCCCTTGAGAAAGGAATCAATCCAAATATTCTCCGTCTAGCTATGGGTAAATAGTAGTGGAATCTGGGCTCTTTAGCCTTCGTATGAAAACTAATCTAGGAGAAGGAAAACTCAGTATTTAAACCTGTTATACTTAAAAACTGACCTGGTGTGGCATCCTGTTCTTGTGGAGGGGTGAGGTACATACATACTTGAAATGGTTTTTATTTAGATGTTCCACTTGATCACAGAAAACCAAAATATTTCTCTTGAAGTGATATCTCAACCTTTCAAATATATTTTCCTCATATTGAACAATCCTTTCTTCTATTCCATGTATTTTTAATGTCCGTCTTTGTGATGTCTGTTTGTCCTTCCATTGCATCAGTATTTCGCAATCAATGGTGCCTTTGTCCTTCCATCAATCTCTTTGTCCTTCCATCAATCTGATAGCGCAGAATTTTTGTCCACGAAAAATGCGCTAATTAAAATTTGCAATTAATTTGCAATTAAAAATGCAATTAATTGTTTTTTTTCTTGCTTTGCTTTATTGTTAGAAAAAGAAACAAACATAAAAATTTACCATTCTTTCTCTGATGACAGATAATGATGAATGTCGCGGACTGAAGCAGTTACAATGCACGGTGACATGCAATGTTTTCAGAAAGAGAAAATCCCCCTCAATTGAAATTCGATGACACACAGATACCTGAAAAAATAATTAGACTTGGGAAATATGTATCTATAGAAATAAAATTTTGGAAGCTTGCTTAGCGTAATGTTGTATACTAAGCGTATACGTATACAAATATAAGCGGAAACATTATCAAACATAAATAACAAACTTCAATCAACGAACACACTTCTTTATAAAAATATGTATCTCTCACACTTTATTCTAGAGAGGGTTGATGTTTCTGTTGTGCGTGAGAGATGGATGGAAACAGGGACAGACTGCTATATTGACCCAACTTCTTCTCCTGAGCATAGCAGCACTTCTTCCGCATCTTAGACGGGATTGCTCAGCCGGGGATCGCTGAGGACCACAGCCCCCAGTTTGTAAGGTGGCCTTCACTCAGGCCTTCCTGTCACCAACTAACTCAACTGCCGCCGGCACCTGCCTATACTCTTTCATATGGTCCACTTGCTTCTGCTTCTTCTTCCGCTAATTTACATAGGTGCATCTCTCATTGACGGCTCGGTCAAGGGTCAATATACAACAATAACAGCTATCGTCACCGGAAATAGAATCAATTATTATGCGTTGGGATTTCGATTCTCACTAGATGCGCAGTACTTCTATCCTACAAAGATATGGTTCGTCATGTTGAAATTCACTTATTGTCCGGTAAATTATGGCTTACGGTTGGAGGACGTCTTTTACACATAGTTTATTTGAGTTACTCTAATGACCTGCGGTCCATCAAAAATATCACTCTAATATCCTTAGGAAAGGTATGAAAACAATTTTTATCTCTCTAGATATGTGTAAGTAATAGGAAAAGCGGGATTCTTTAACCTTGGTTAAGCAATCTCCTTACAAGTAGAAAAACTCTTAATTCAAACAATCCCTGTTCCGAATAAAAACATTGACTTTGTGTTGTTGCATTGGCGAAATCTCTTATTGGCATTTAGTCTAGAATTCACCATGTCTAATTGTTGAATGCCAGGAAAAATACCGCGAGTTAACTAGGTATGATTAAAAGCTGTGGTCAATTTGAGATCACGGCTCTGATTGGATAGTTTTAATAATGACACTAAAAGGGTTCAAGAGTTTAGAAAAATAGACGAAAATCTTTTAGTTGGTTCGAAGGCGTCGTCTAACATATATGTGCAAAAAATTATGGGCATAATTTTTCCATCAACTGAACCATTCCAACTTATGTATTCAAGAGTTCCTCCGCACGAGCAAGATTTGGATCAAGGTCAATTTCTAAGCAGATTTCAACACGTTTAAATACAGAGTTTTCCTTCTCTTAGATTGCTTGCCATACCAAGATTAAAGTGGCTCAGTCAGCTGTAGCTGTAGAATACACTGACTGCATCTCTTCAAAAGAATAAGACTCCCCTGACGAGTGTTCCGGATATAGCAGCAAACAATCTGATGGTGAGATTCCAGTAATGTTGGAGCTTTGGACAATGTGGAGTTCACCTTCATTGCTTTCGCTCCCAGGTTTACTCTAGTAGCGCTTGATAGGGCCCTATTTATGGGTAAAGTAGAACTGTTTGACATTTAAACTGTGTATTTTAATGTTCAAACTGAGTGCAAACAAATGGTAAACTGAATTGCTTGAAATAGAACTGTTTTATCATTTAACTATGTGTAAACATACGACTAATGTTTAATTGAACTTTAAGTTATACATAGCAATACTTTAAAACATTTAACTCTGTGCAAACAAATGGTTAATAGTAATAGAATTAATCGTATTAGATAGAAATAAGTGAAACCATTTATCTGTGTGCAAAATAAAAAAAAATGGGCTCAGGCTTAATTAAAAATTTATCTAGAAAATGTGTTTAGGAACAATATATCGATTATAGAGATAAAAAATATTTAGCATTAAATAGATTACAATGATTAATGTGCTATAAAACAAAATAAAACCAAAGGAAGGCTAAAAAGCCCAGACCGCCCAAATATTTGCCCATTGCTGGGGAAGAATAGTTGGTTCATACCTTTGCCAAAGGTATTAGTGCTCTGTGAAAAGCAATCAGCCTCGTCCAGTATTTGAACTCGTATCGCAGTGTCCAACAGTGATAACCATTACACCACAGGCATCACTCTCCGATGTATATGTGTATTACGCAAATAAGAAAAAAACATCTTAGCCATAGAAAAAATAAATTAATATGAGTACTGAAAGTAGCTTGTTGTTTATTGTTTTCGACCAAAGATTTCTCTGAATTAACCAGCATGGACCCAAAACAAAAGAGAGATGGTTATTGTACACATCATTGGGAGACTAGACGGTTATTGTAAGAAGGTAACAGAGGGCTACTGGACAGTGTCACAGCCTTCCTGGTAAATATCATCGGTTTTCTTAGGGTATAAATTGCATATAGTGGTTTTTAGATGTCACATCGTAATTTTTTACTCTTTCATTTATTTACTTCTCAGTAGGAACACTAATCTTTTCAAAAGCCATTGAACTGTGTGATAAAATTTTGTATGCACATTTATGTAAGCCTGGTTCAAAACAGGTTAATTGTTAAATAAACATAGCAAAATTCATAAGTCTGTAGCCAAATAATCGAGAAAACTGTAATTTGCGCAACAAATACTTAAACTTTGATATTGAATTTCTTTTTTATCAATGCTCTTACGATAAAATGGTTTCTCGACAGAGAGAGAAATATTGATTGTATGAAGCGGAATAAATATTCGTTTCTCGCAAGAGTTACCAAGAGAGTTGGCAAGTCCTATGAAACGGATACCTTTTAACACTGACTAAGACATTAATGTTTTGGTTTGGTTTCTTTGTTTAATTGCATTTCGACCTTCGTGGCTTTGTATTTCAAAGAATCTAACCTTCAAAACAATCGTAAATTACTCATTTTCTGTGATTTTCTCTCTCTCTCTCGAAGTCCAGTTTTCCAAAAGGGTCATCCTATAATGACGGCTAAAGTGTGTGGTTACTGAAAGATGAGTTATTTCCAATTGCTTTAAAGGTCATATTCATTGAAAACACGTAAAATATCATAAGAAAAAACTTAAATTTCATCTCAAAAGAGAAACAGGTGTAATTGTAAAAAGTGATAGAATTTTCTTTTGACATGATGTGAATCTATGTAATTGTATTTTTTTTAACATTCCATCAGATGAATTTCTGAAATGCATTTGCTCATAGTGAACTGAAGCAGACTATATTATATTGGCGAAATACGATCCCGATTCATTGTTTAGAAATCATTTGTCTAAATAAACCTTCTGCGTTGCATTGTTTAAAAATAACTTATAATATTAAAAAGTAATTGATTCATTTTGATAATACCATTCAAGCAGACGACACTTGAAGCAAACGACGGTTTCCATTTTGATTGGTTAGTAGGGAGCATTCTGATGATATTCTGGTTATTGTCCACACGCTGTTGATTTTCTAAGAGATTTCGATGTCATTTTGCTTTAGACCTATCTCTCCGGTTTTTTTTTAATTTTTTTTATCGGGAATCCCCCACTATATTTAAAATTACGATCCTTGTTTGTAGGAACCTTACCATATGGCCAAGTCATTACATCTTTTATTAACATATTTCCTTTTAGAGTAGACATAGATTGGCTTACTTTCGTACTTGGTTGTTAGTTACAAAATCGTTTCAATTGACTTCAAGAATTTTCTTTGGAGATTTAAAGTCAGACACAGCCAGTCTTTTCTGATTGGATTTCTGGGGTCATGTTTCTCTACAATAGTGCAAGATATAGCCGAAGATAAAACTGTAAAACCTAAACTGAGTTGTTAAATATTACTAAGTCGATTGCAATGAGGTTTACCAGCAAAATATTAAAACCATTTTGTGTGACAGTTTACCTGGAGTGTAAACACATTTAGATCAGTGATCCAAAAGAAAAATGTCCAAGTAATCTTAAAAAAGAATATCCCAGTTTTTTTAGAGAAGAATACACCGGTGACCCAAATGAAAAATGTCTTTGAGACTCAAGTGAAGAATATCCCAATGACCAAGAGACAAATATCCCAATGATTTGGAAAAGAAGGCACCAGTGATCAAATAGTAGAATACCCAAGTGATCAAAGAGGAGAAAACCCCAATGACCCAAAAGATAGATTTTCTAGTGACCAAAATAAAAATTCCCCTGTAAAAATAAAGAAGAATGTCCCAGAGTCCCCAGAGAAGAAAATCCCAGTGATTTAGAGAATAATGCTCCAGTTCTCCAAGAAAAAAATGTCTCAGTAAACAAAAGGATAATGCCAAACTGACTAATAAGACGAAATCCCCAATGACTCATAAGAAGAATTCCCCTGTAACTTAAGAGAAAAAAGTTTCAGAGATCAAGGAGAAAAGTGCCCAATTAACCAAAGAGAAAATGTTTGAGGTAGACAATAAAAAATAACACAGCGATTTAAGAGAAAAATTGTGACTCAAAAAAAAACAAACCCCAGTGACCCTCGAAAATACTGTCTCATTGATCAAAAAGAAGAATATCCGAGTGATCCAAGAGGAGAATTTCCTCGTGAACCAAGAAAAGAGTCCCCCCCACACACTGAGATCTAAGAGAAGAATGCACTAAGATTTAAGAGGAGAATGGCCTAGTAAACCAAAGGAAGAATGCTCCAATAATTCGTGAGAAGAAGTCTCAGTAACCCAAGTGAAGAATTTCTTATGGACCCAAGAAAAGAATGCTTCAGTGATCTAATGAAAAGAATGCCATGATGATGATTGATTGGAAAAAAGCCTGAATGACCTACCTGAATAATGCCCGCGGGACATTAGAGAAGAATGCAACAACAACTCAAAAGAAGAATGTTGCAGTGACCCAAGAATGTCTTTGTGACGAACGCCCGAGTGATCCCAACATTACGAGAAGAATTCTAAGAATGTCCCATTGACCCAAGAGAATAATGGTTCTGTGTCTTAAGAAAGGAATGTCTAATGAAACAATGAGAAAAACGCCTCAGTGATCAGAGAGAAGAATGTCCGAGGGCCACAAAAGAATAATGCACCAGTAATCTAACTGAAGAAGATTAGAGAGACCTAATAGAAGAATGTCCAAGAGAAGAATGTTCCAGTGACTCAAGAGAATAATATCCGAGGGACCCTAGAAAACAATACACTCATAATCTAAGAGAAGAATGTATCTGTGAAACAAGAGTAAAATGCCCAAGTGAACCAAGAGAATAGTGCCTCGGTGACTGCGGGGAAGAGTGTCCGAGTGACCCCAAAAGAAGAGTGTCCGAGTGACCCAAAACAAAATATGTCCGAGTAACCCAAAAGAAGAATGTCTGGGTAACCCAAAAGAAGAATGCCCCAAGTGACCCAAAAGAAGAGTGCCCCAGTGACCCAAAAGAAGAGTGCCCGAGTGACCCAAAAGAGGAAGGTCCGAGATACAAAATAGGAGAATATCCCCGCAACCAGAGAGAAGACTGTCTCATTTGCCAAAAATAAGAACGCTCACGTGATTTATGAGAGGAATATCAAGGGGTCCCATTAGTAGAATGCCTCAGTAACCCATGAGAAGAATGCCTCAGGGACTAAAAAGAATAACGTGCGTGGAACCCAAGAGAAGAAGCCCTACTGATCTAAAATAATTATGTCCCAGTGACTAAACAAAAACATCTCAGTGACCCTAGAGAAAAAAGCCTGTGGGGCCCAAAAGAAAATGATTAAGGTTGGAGGGACCTAAGAGAAGAATGATCAAATGACCTATTAGAAGAATTTATCAGGGACCCATGAAAAGAATTCTACTCTGATCTCAGAGAACAATGGTCGAGTGACCTAAAAAAGAATATCTCATTAATCTAATCGAAAATGTCCGAGGTGCCCAAGTGAAGAGTGCCAAGTGACTGAAGAGAAAAATGAGCTGGTGACGAATAAGAAGAATCAATGACTCAAATGAAAAATGTCTCAGGGACCCAAAAGAAAAATGTCCCGGTGATCCCAAAGAAAAATGCTCGAGTAATAAAAGAGATGAATGCTCCTGTGATTTAGATAAAAATGTCTCAATGATCCGAGAGAAGAATATCCGTGGGACTGGAAGGAAAGTTACTAAAGGATTTAACAGATAAATGTCCGTGTGACTGCAAAAAATAATGCCTGAATGACCCAAGAGAAGAATGCCCTGGTATCCAAAAAGAAGTATCCCTCAGAATCCTAAAAGTACATTGCAGTTCATTCAATGTCAAATCCCTTTCATCATTATCATCATCAACATCATGTCGCGCCGCCAGCACGGATCTCACTGACCCTCTTCCGCCACCCGTCTCTATCGTCCATCGCTCCCGGTAAGTCTTCAACGCAACATCCTGTATCGGCACAGAGCTGTTGTATATAGGTTCTAGCTGGTCGTCTTGCCTTTGCTCCTCCATGTGATGGGGTCCTCACGAGTATGTCGCTTTCTTCATATTTTGTAGATAACGTTAAACAAGCCTGAGCTCATTTTTTCACACAGTCAAATGATCAAACACTTCTATTTCAAACAATTCAGTTTTGCATATCAAAGTTGAATATTTGGTTTCGATGGATTTTATGGCGTATCAACCATTGTAGTTTATTTAATGCCAATTCCTTTTTATACATATAAGTAAAAAAAGTAAAACTGGCGACCTTAGTCGTTGGTGACCAGAAGGCTCCCCTTTCAATAGCTACCACGCCGAGGTGGAGGGGAGGGCACTACTCCATTCCCTGGATTGCTCCATTTTACCCTTCGTCCTTACCTTGTAATACTGAGTGTTAAGCAAAGTGGCACCAAGTAGCATTTTTCGAGTCTTTGGTATGACTTTACCATAAATTGAACATCAGTCTCCTGGACCATTGGCGAACACTCTACTCATTAGAACAATATTAAATGTATTTTGTTGATAAAATTTTTACATGAGCTTCAGCTCTTTCTTTCACAAAGTTAAATAGTTTCTTATACGAATAATTCTATTTGCTATTAATCTTTCGTTTGCACACAAATGTTTTCAAGTATTGTTATGCATGTTAATTAAACCCCAGTCATTTGTCTACACACAGTTAAATGATCAAACAGTTTTATTTCAAATAATTCAGTTTAGCATGTCAACTAAGTTAAATAGATCCAAGTGTTTCTATGTATCATTAACAATTCGATTAAATATCAGTCATTTGTTTACACATAATTAAATTTTAAACTGTTCTTTTTCAAGCAATTCAATTTAGCATAAGTCATTTGTTTGCCCTTAGTTCAAATGTCCAAGTACACAGTTAAAATGTTAAACAGTTCTATTTGACCTATAGATAGGTCCCTATCACTCCGAATCAGATGGCAACTCCGCATTCCCCAAAGGTCCCATATTACTAGTGCCTCACCATCATATTGTTTCGTGTCAAATACAGGACACTCGTTAGGAGGGTCTTACTTTTGTGCAGATATGCAGATGGTGTATTCTGCAGCCCCATCTTACTGGACCATCTCCTGAATGGCCAAGAGAATAAAGACAAAAATGACCCAGTAACCCAAGCGGAGAATGCTGCAATGTCCTAAAAGTACAATATTCAAGTGACCAGAGAAAATATGCCCTACTGAACAAAGATAAGAATGCCCCCCATATGCTAAAAGTAGACTACCCAAGTGACCAAAGAAATGAATTCTCTCGTCATCCAAGAGCAGAATGCTTCAGTCTGCAAAAGATTAATGCCTGAGTGACCCAAGAAGAATACCCCCAGCGTCTTAAAATTGAATGCACCAATGACCAAAGAAAAGAATACATCAGTCAACCAAAATAAGAATGCTTTAGTGTGATAATTGTAGAATGCCCCAGTGACCAATGAAATGAATGCCCGAGTGACCCACGGAAAGTAATCCAGTGTCCGAATAAATAAATGCCAAAGTGACCAGAGAAATGAATTCCCAAGTAACACAAAAATGAATGCCCCAGGGTGTCACATATTGACCCTTGACCGAGCAGTCAATCAGAGATTGTCTACATAGGACGCACCAGTAAAAACAAGTGGAAGCACTCATGTGGTTGAACGGGAACATGTTGGTGTCATGAAATGAAAAATCAGATGCCCACGTGAGACACAGGCAGTTTATGTCTTAGTCTTAAGTCAATCACGGGACTGCTAGCAAGTGGCTGGGCACCTGCCTGGGACAGCGACTCACAGCAGGCCTCCAGTTGAGTATGCCCCGACCGAGAAGCAGAAATGCTCAGTGGGGCCTTGAAGAAAATACAGTCTGGTATGGTCAAGAGAAGAAGCTACGAGTCAATATGACAGGCTTTCTTCGCCACCCTGTCTCTCTCACAAACTTACGCCAGCTGTGACTCCTTTCGAGAATAAAGAGGGAGAGTTATATTTTTATAGCTAAGGGTTATGGTCATTCTTCCTCCCTCCATGTATATTCATTCATCATGAAGATACAACAAGTGTCCTAAAAGTAGAATGCCTAAGTGACCCAAGAGACGAATGCCCTTGGGGCTTAAAAGTATCGTAGCCAAGTGACAAAAAAAAGAATGACCCAATCGAAGAATACTCCAGTGTGATAAAATTGGAATGTCTGAGTGACCAAATAAAAGAATGTTAATGACCTAACCCATGCTGCATTGTCTTAAAAGTAGTATGCCCAAGTGACCAAAGAAAAGAGTGACCCAGTCACTCAGCATAAAAATGCCACATTGTGATAAAATAGAATGGCCAAATGAACAAATCAAATAATTCCCCAATGACCCAAAAGTAGAATGTCCCACTGATTCATGTGAAGAATTCTCTCCAGAGAATAATGCTAAAGTGAACCAAAAATAGAATGCCTCAGCAAGTAAAGAGAAGAATGTTCCGGTGACTCTGTCGAAGAAATGGAGGAACATAAGAAGAGAATTTGTACGAGATCCTCAAGATAAGAATACTCCAATGATGTAAGAGAAGAATGCTGTAGTGACCCAAGAAAGAAATATTACAGTGACCCAAAGGAAAATATGCCCCAGTAATCTAAAAAAAAATGTCCTAATGACACAAAAAGATAACAAATCCAGAGAAGAAATAAAGCAACCCAGGTAAAGAGTGTCCGAAATATTGGGTCAGGCAAAATGATCTGATTCACCTGATTTTAAATCCGCGCGATTTTTTCTCTGGGGATACCTCAAGTCAAAGGTATACAGTAATCGCCCTCAACTTAAAGATGCAATTCGTCAAGAAATTACTGCCATTCCACATGAAATGACCCGCCGAGTTATAGACAACTTTCCTGAACGCCTTCGACAGTGTGTAGACAATAACGGATCCCATTTGACTGATTTAATTTTCAAAACCTAATGAAACAGAATGGCATTATATGTACTTTTTGAAAATAAAAATACTTTTTTTGTTTCTTTACTTTATTTGTCTTTTTATTAAACCTTCAAATGTGTCAGATCATTTTGCCAGACCCTTACAAGACAAGAATGTTCCAATGATTTAAGAAAGAATGTTACTATTACCAAATAGAAGAAAGTGACGCAAGATAAAAATCTTCAAAAGACTTAAGTGAAGAAAATCCGAGTGATCTTAGAGCATTATGTCCAAAACCCTCCAGAAAAGAATGTTTCCTTGACCAAAAAGAAGAATGTCTGTTAACCAAGAGAAGATTGTCTCCGAGATGTAATCAGTAATGCATTGATAATCTGACAGAAGAATGTCAATGACTCAAGAGAAGGATGTCCCTGTGACCTAAGATAAGAATGCCCCAGTGACCCAAGAGAAGAATATCTCACTGACCCAAGAGAAGAATGCTTTGGTGATCTAAAAGTATAATTTCCGAAGCCCTCAAGAGAAGAATACTCCAGTGACTTAAGGGAGAGAATGTCCCAGTGACCTTTCGGCTGTCAGCCCACGTAATCGGCTTCCGCTGTTATCTTGTTTACACAGCTGGAAAATGCTTTATTAGAAATCTCTAAGTGATGGCTCTATCAAAGCTCAATATACAACACTCGCCAGTTTTTTCCCACCGTAACGGCCAGATAAATTTTGATTGAAATCTGAATGTCAGCAAGTCTCCCAGGAACCCCGAAACACTTCTATGTGTCCTTGCTGATTTTAGGTGCTCTCTTTGTCCCTCCAGTGGTTCTCAGTGGACCAAGTCTCTTTTCCCAGTTTCTTGGGGTCAGTTCTAAGGGATCCAACTACGACTGTTATCACTGTCAGTTCATATTCCTCGACTTTTTTAGCTCTCTACAAAGTCCAGGTTTTTATCAAGGTTTTTGCGTTCTTTTCCATTTGTGGTCGACCAAAACGGCAAATTCCACTAGATTTTTCTTTGTCTTCTTTTAACTCGGCATAATTCTCATTTCAGATCGAGGACGACAATCGTGCGACGACTGAGAACAGACGCTTATATTGTTTGACTTAGTATATTGTTAGAGGAACAATTAGAATTAAGTAATGTACGGTGTCATATTTAACAAATACAAAAGTTATCTGTAATTACTTCTATCGAATAATTGATACAATACTTGAAATATAGAAGTAGTAGTAGTAGTAGTAGTAGTAGTAGTAGTAGTAGTAGTAGTAGTAGTAGTGCTTAACGTTTGATTAATGTTGCAGTCATTTGCTAAAAGTTTGGATCTGTCCGAAATCAAAGAACGACTTGAGATTATTTGGATTGCAAAATACCTGAAATCAGCAAGAGTGTGGAAGTGTTGAAGAGACTTGATGTACCTTGACCCCAAACAAAATTGTTTGGATATTACTGATGTGAATATTCATATAATAGCAATAATTCCCAAAGTGTTCTGGTTGACGAAACATTGATTGCGTATTTTGCTCAGGGTTTTTTTTTTCAATCATCTCATTAAAAGCTGCTGCACTTGTCTTTCTAATACATGCCTGTCAAGCATTGATCGTGTTTTCAAAGTGGTGTGGTGTAAAGGAAAGAGATGGAAGGTGAGTACAGATGGGTGGTGAGCGGGAATTTTGAAAAAAAAATGGAAAATGACTGAGATTCGGGTTCATATAATTTTTTTTAATAGAAAATGGAAGTGGAATAGAGAAATAGAAATGAAAATTAGAATTAAGGAACGTTGGTCATTTGACAAAAGAAAGAAAGAAAGAAAGAAAGAAAGAAAGAACAGACAATTGACCGGATAAAAGAAAAGAAAAAGACAAAAAAGCTTACGAGCAGAAAGGAAGAAAGGTAAATGGATATGTCAAAAGAATAAAGAAAAAATTCAATTAACAGGAAAACAGAAAAGAAAAAAGAACGAATAAGTCTCTAAAGAAAGAAAGAAAGAAAGAAAGAAAGAAAGAAAGAAAGAAAGAAAGAAAGGTCAATTGACGGGATAGAAGATAAGAAAAAAAAAAGAAAAGTTTACGAATAGAAATGAATTAATCGAAAAAAAAGAAAGACAGAAAAGTGAAATGACTGGACAAAAGAAAAAAGGATTAAAAATTTACGAAAGAAAGAAAGAAAGAAAGAAAGAAAGAAAGAAAGAAAGAAGTATAAGGGAAGGTTTAGAAAACGAGAAAACCAGAATGTGTAAAAAAATGATACGAAGGGTAAAATAGAGAGAGAAAGAAACGAAGAAATTACTGGGTGAAGGAATAAGATAAAAATCTATATCTACAAAGAAGAATACAGAAAAAGAAAGATATCAAATATAAAATTTAAAAAAGGGGGAACAAAGCGGTGAATGAATCAATCGATAGTCGTGTGAGTAAGGCCAGATTAAGACGAGAGACTTTTTAACCGAACTAGAATTTTAAAAAAAGAACAAAGAAAATAGCAGAACAATTTTTCCAATCAATTTTTTTTTTATCCCTTCTCTTTTTAACAGAAATAATAATCTCTGAAACTAATGTGCGCGCAGGATATGTTCACCGGTATGCACACAAATGGACAGATATACACATGCAAAACCATCTACTTTAACACACACACACACACACACTTAAATGTACGTGCACACACACATACACACACACACATTCGCATACTGACATATACTGCGCACACACAATTCAGTTAGAAAAAAATGTCAAGTAACAAGACGAAGCAGATCGCGTCGAATGGAGCCACAATAATTTAATTCCAATAAATTTCCTGGATGTGTGATCCCAATAAATCTAACAGATAATTGATTTATCGATTTATTCATATCTTATGCAATATGAATTATATATTACGTTTGAAGTAATTTAAAAGAATTACCTTCTAGATATTTTACTCTCTGGACACGTTTGGATTATTCACTTGTTGCTCTCTCTGTCTCATTGATGATATTCTCTCTCCATCTCTCTCATTCTTTTTTCTCTCTTTGTAATTCTTTATCTTAATTTCTCTCTTTCATTCTCTCTCTCTCTCTCTCTCTCTCTCTCTCTCTCTCTCTCATAACATGCATACATGATCACTGCATAATCTTTCACAGATCACTGTCGACCCTCAAAATTTCCCACCTCCATCATTAGCATCTTTCCGTCTGGGTGAGTTTTACTCTGCTAAATAGGGCGGATGAGATGACGGAGTGTCCGTTGGGGTCAGTCTCCGTCGTGGGAAGACACAACAGTGATGTTAGATATGACCCCTAAGGCCCAAGTGTAGAGATGTAATAGCTCACTTCCAAATGATCAAGTCAGCATACATCGCCACACCTCTACCACCAAGGGACTTTTTCGAGAGAAAGTTTGGAATATGAAAAGAAAGCCCCGTGTCGATTCAAGATATAGCCCTGAATATCTACAGAAAGCAATAGACGATAGCGAAGGGTTGCGAGAAAGGGTCAGGGGTATCCATACTGATGGAGCGACATGATAATAATGATGAAAAGATCGTAAGAGAACATTTGTACATCATGGTATTATAGCAGCAAACACGCTTGTACAACACGAATACCAATTTCTTAAATCTTCATGATTATTATACAGTGACAAGCTGAAGCAAAATAATCAGTCATCATGTCAACCGCTCGTGTTTATTAAAGTTTTCCTTCTAGTTGAATAAATTGACAAAAAATAAAGGGTCCAATTATTTCAGGAAAATTGATCTATATGGCCATGGCGAAAAGAATCAAACTTTCCTCCAATCTTTGACAGGTCTTGTTTTTAACCTTGCAAAGTGTCTCTACACCCTTTTCCCCAGACAAACTTCCAGGACATACCAGTTTAGTTGCGATGTCCGGACAATGATATAGGTAGTACTAGTAGCGCGTTAAACAACCTGACAAAAACATACATACGTACAAACTTACATACATACATTCATACATTCGTACGAACCTATTCGTATAAGAACAACCCAATCAATTTTTTGAATAAATTTTTTTTGGCTCGACACCGCTGCAGTAGTGGACATATATAATCCTGTAAAATCTCAAATTATTAACTATAAACGACCGTTACATCAAATTTCTTTTAATGTACTCAATCATAAAAGGAAACATGAAAAAAAGTGGCTAAAAATGTGCAATTATGTAGTGATGTGCTCGGCATGCCTTGTTGATCTTACTTGGATGGTTTGTAAGATGAGAGGCAAGTGGTTGAACAATTACAGTTTTGTTGGGGCGGCTTGCAAGAGTTGTTCGAAACAGCACATAACATTCTTGCGTAGCTCCTATCAAGTTTTTTCTCCATGAATTTTGTTAGCGTCTACACGGTGAATCTATACAGTAGTATTGACAGAGCCACAAATCACATTTTATTTAAGATGATCGATTTCCATATGATCGATAATCTGTCAATTGCAGTTCACGCCTTCCCTATGTGTACACTGACATCGCTTTCAGTCGATGAGATATTGCTGCAGAGGTATGTGAACTTATCTACTAATTTCAAAGGCTTGCCACTTGAATAGGACGATTTTATAAGCAATATTCTCTGATAGATTTCAATTCATGGCGGCAGCAGTTTTGGCCGTTAAGCAAGGACATCAACTCTGTGCAGACATTGAATATAGTCGAGAGAACCAGTCAGAAACGATGGATGGTATGGATGGGTGGCATGAGAAAGGAGACTTCGTGCTATCAGCACAATATGATGATGATGATGATGATGATGATGATGTAGTGTGAAGATAGATTTACACGTGACACTCACTTATAGAAAACAAAAAAACATAAAATACATAAATATATCAATATGACTGTCCAAATGAAGGATAATAAATATGGAATTGGTCGGGTGGTAAATGACACATGATACATTTACTGATATGTCTACAATTTATTATCAATTCGATTCTTCCGTTCTACAATTTCTTTTCAGCTTGTTCTATGAATAATTATTCCTCTAGACACCATCTATGGAAATACAATTGTTTGGTTTAGTTTGGTTTTGGTTTGGTTTTATGGCATATCAACAATTGCTGGTTATTTAATGACAAATTGTTTTTATACATATATATTAAAGATATGATTTGTAAACACATTTTCTTGATAACATTTTTAAATGAGCTTGAGGTAAGTTTTTCACACAGTTAAATGGTTTCATTTATTTCTGCCTAATACGAATAATTCTATTTACTATTAATCATTTGTTTTCACACAGTTTAATGTTTTTAAAGTATTGCTATGTCTCACTAACAATTCAATTTAACATCAGTCATCTGTTAAAACACAGTTAAATGATAAAAAATTTCTTTTTCAAGCAGTTCATTTTAGCATAAGTCATTTCTTTGCACTCAGTTTAAATGTCAAACAGTTCTATTTGATCCATAGATAGGACCCTATAAGGTGCTACCACTATGTTTCAGAGTGGAACAGGGAGCGATGGCAATGAAGGGGTACTCCGCATTCTCCAAAGCTCCAGTATTACTGGAACCTCACCCTCAGATTGTTTTGTGTCATATCCAGGACACACATTGGGGGAGCGTTACCCCTCTGCACAGCTGTAGTCGGTGTATTCTACAGCCCCAGCCGACTAGACAAATAACAATTCTTTGAAATCTAATTAATTATATATAGTTGTTGCTTCTAATAAAATTCAAAAGAAACGCCTTATTGAATTTATTCATCTCAGGATCAAATAGAATACAATAGACATGATCGATCAAAATAAAGCAACCATTTATTTTATCATTGTTATCATAGCAGTTTATACTGGGTCTAGAAATTGATAAAAATCGTAACTTGATTTCAAGTTAATGTACGAAAAAGTAACTTATTAAAAGCAGTTATTGAAAAAAATGTTATTCACAAAAAACTTTAAATTAAAAAAATATAATTCAAACGAGATAAAGAAAAATAAATGGACAGTTTTGTTTCCTGTCATGTTCAATAAATTTCAAGGTCTTATTCTTATAGTAAACAAACACCCAACTCTTTATTATATAGGTTCTTGTAGGAGGTGGCTGGGGTTCAACCGCGTCGAGAGAAACAGATAATGGAATTTTTTAAAAATAGTTTATGAATACACATGAAGTTAATAAAAATTATTACCGACCCATTCACTGGTGGGAAGAGTGTTCGCCAATGGCTTGGGAGACTGGGATTCAATCCCAGTTCGAATCATACCAAAGACTCAAAAATGGTACTTGATGTCGCCTTGCCCAACACTCAACATTATAAGGTACGGATCAAGGGTAAAGTGGAGAAATCCAGGGAAATGAATTACACTCTCCTCTACACCTCTGTATAGAAGCTTATGAAAAGGGAACCTGCCGGTCAACAACATTACTATATATTAATGTACATAAAATCATATATACGAAAAATAAATGAATAAAAAAGATTTGGCATTAAATAGCTTAAAAACGGTTGATTTCCCATTAAAGGAAAATAACTAGCCAATCAAAATCATATAAGAATTACTATTAATAGGAATAATATTCGAATGAAACGTTCTCTTCTTTTGATCAGTATTGTATATTGTGGTGCTGTATATAAGTTTGTACCAATGTTCTATGTTTAGAAACTGTTTTTAGTTACAAATTAGATTTCATATATATATATATACATATATATATATATATATATATATATATATATATATATATTTATATATATATATATATATTATCGCATCGCGAAAAGAAAGTATCATATTACACACTAATGCGTATGTCTTTTTTTGCTGTCTAAACTAATGCAGAAAGTTCGGATTTTGGAAGTTATCAGGTCATTATCAAGAATAACATCTGCAGTTCCATACCGTTACTTACTTTGCATGCGAAAATATATAGATGTGCGTGCTCTTTTTGATGTATTTGTTTTTCTTGGAATATTGAATTTTAAAGATAATGTCGTCTTTCACCCGGTGCACAGAACAACTTATAATCAATTTGTGGTTGGAAAAGCGAAAAACACAAACTATTGACTAGACAAAAGCAACAAAGAAACATCAAAGAGAGAATGAGGAAAAGTTTATGGACTGGTGAGAAGAAAGAAAGAAAGAAAGAAAGAAAGAAAGAAATGAAATGAATAGTGGTTTGATAAAACAAAAGAAAGAAAGAAAGAAAGAAAGAAAGAAAGAAAAAAAGAATCGTTTGATAGTACAAAAGAAGGAATGCTAATGCGGTGAAAGAAAGAAAGAAAGAAAGAAAGAAAGATAGAAAGAAAGATAGAAAGATAGAAAGAAAGAACAGAAACTTTACTGTCCGTTTTCAAAACGATGAAAGAAAATATTTTTTAAAGAAAGAAAAAGAAAAAAGAGAAATGAAAGAGAGAATTAGAGAAAAATGAAGGAAGAAAGAAAGAAACGAAGAAAAAAATCTAAAGTGAGAAAAGAAGAAAAGCTGTGAAAGAAATCAATACATCATGAACAAAAAAAAACAAAAAAAAAAACAGATAGAAAGTTTTAAATGCAGTGAATAAAAACCAAAGAAAAGAAAATCAATTTCAAAATAAATTTAAGAAAAGAAGAAAAACTAACGATAAAGAAAAGAAACGATAATTACATAATAAAAATAAATATATACAGTCACAGTGCTGAGAAACAAAAAAAAATCATGGACAAGTACCTGGTCTCATTATATTTGTAGAATGGCCAAGGCTTGTATGACCAGCTTGAAATTTAAAAAAATCCAATTCGGACTTGTCAATCCAGATTATCTTGGAACCTACTTATTCCGGCATCCCGTAATTACATTTCTTGTTTTTTTTTTATTTTACCCTTTACTTGATTTTAAAATTTTCTATTTCGGTTGCCGGAAAGTATTACAATTTGCTGAAAACTGCAAGCGTTAGATGAATGAATCTTGTTTTTTTGTTGATTTTTTTTTTTGTTTTTTCTTTTTTGAAGATGATGATAATGTGCACCTCAACAAAAATCAGCTGAAATAAATCTGTGAATTATAAATATATCACAACACAGTAAGGATTTAGAAAAAAGAGACAGATTTTTTAAAAAGTGTTATGTCTACGTTCGGCATTTTATGAGCTTTCTCGTTCAGAAAAAAATATTTCACATCATCTATGGAGATTCCTTTTCCTAGAAATGTTACTCCATCCAAAATTTGTGTTTTGTTTTTCTTTTTTCAAAAAGTGTGTGTGTGCTTTTTTGTTATTTCGTCAACATTAGGGTTACATTTCTTAACTGCATAATGTCCTTCAAACATGACAGCATTATTTGCGTATTATTCCATTTCTGAATGAAAATAGTTTATTTGCATTTCTTAGTTATTCTTGTTACATAGAGAAATTGGATGAATGAAAAATAACGATCTGAGTAACGAAGGCTCCAAAAGTTATATCATCATCTCACTTGGATAGTTTTCGTGATGGGAGGTAGGTGGCCGTGTAGTTGGTGTTTTGCGGGGTGTTGCTGCCAGGACTTGTTCAATATTGCTCGCAGCATTCTTGTGTAATTGCCGTATAGCTTCTTCTCCAGCTGTTTTGTTAGCGTCCATGTCGTGCATCCATACAGTAGTATCGATACGACCGCTTCCTGGAAGAAACTGCGTTTCATTTTTCGGTCAGGTCTGATTTGCATATGATCGATAGCCTATCGATAGCTGTCCATGCCTTCGTTAGCCGCGTGTCGATGTCCTTTTCGGTTGATGGGACACTGCTTCCTAGGTAGGTGAATTGGTCAACCAGTTTCAGAGAGGTTCCCTCTAGTGTGGAAATGTCGCCTGTTTGATTAAGGCACATATATTCAGTTTTGTGTGGATTGACATGGAGGCCAATGCCTGCGGCGGCTCGTTCCAAACTATGCAGTAGTGTTTCGGCTTGGTTGGGTATCATTGCCAGTATCGCTATGTCATTGGCTTAGTCGGCGTCAGGAATTGTTTTTGCGGGGTACCTTCTGCTTCTTTTCTTTGTCAGCTCGAAGCGGTTTTCTCTGATTTTATCAATCAATGTTCTAAGCACGTAGACAGATGATAAAGAGGTATGGGGCTAGCGAGTCCCCTTGTAGTACTCCTGCTACAATGTTGAAGTATTCTGTGACTCCATCCGGTGAACGTACTTTCACTTTGGTGTTTCTATAGAGAATCGTTATTGCTGCTACGGTTCCTTTTGGTAGGCCGTATGCTAGTAGGATTTGTTCCACTTTTCCTCTGTGAATGGAATCGAAGGCCTTGGTAAAGTCGACAAATAATAATGTCGCTCGTAGGTTTTTTGCCCGTACGCCTTCAAGGACTCTACGGATTGTCAATATTTGTGAGGTCGTGGATCTATTTCTTCGGAAGCCATTTTGGTTTTTCCTAAGGATGTTGTCGATTTTGGGTTCTCTGCGGTTTCGTTGCAGGCATTGAAAATTTTAACTGCTATGGATGTAAGTGTTATACCTCGGTAGTTCTTGGCTAATCTGAGGTTACCCTTTTTAGGGAAGGGGAGGATGCATCGCTTCATCAATCTGCCTATCGGACTTTGATTATAGACTGCGTTGCAGTGTCGGAGCAGTATGTCGTCGAATATAAATTGAATATTGTCAGTTTATTGCACTGACTTTTATAAGTTATGGTTGTACATACATACATACATACATATATTTTTATATATGTACACACCATCACAAAGACATACAAACATCGAGAAGCGCGCACACACACATATATATATATATATATATATATGTGTGTGTGTGTGTGTGTGCCCGTGGTGTAATGGTTATCGTCGTAGGAAATGGACACGGCGACACGAGTTCAAATCTTGGACGAGACTGATTGCATTTCACATAGCACTAATACCCATTGGGAAAGGTATGAATCCAATCATTCTCCCTCCAGCTATGAGCAAATAGTAAGGCAGACTAGGTTCTTCAGCCTTGGTGAGGCAACTAGTCTAGTTGATGGAAAACTCTGAATTCAAACCTGTTAAACTCCGCTTAAAAATTGACCTTGTATCATATCCTACCTGAGCGCAGGGGTAGGTAAATATATATATATATATATATATATATATATATATTACACTTCAGACCAATATATATATATATATATATATATATATATTACACTTCAGACCAATATATATATATATATATATATATATATATATATATATATATATATATATATATATTACACTTCAGACCAATATATATATATATATATATATATAACGAAGATTTCAGTAATATACACTAGAAATACTATCAAATAGACTAAAAAAAAGTTTTGATTTCGAAGAATATACAGTTTCAGTTTCATAGTTTAATGACACATCAACCCTCGTGAGTAAATTAATTCTAAAGGAATCTTTGTAGAATAACAGCGATGATACTGTTTAAGCGGTAGCTTAAGAGGGTTCATACCTTTCTCATAGATTTTATTCCAAAAATGGATGTAATATCTCAACTGGGTCTTGAACTCGGTTACTTCGATGCAGCAGTCCAGCTCGTTAATTATCGCACTAAGAGGATTCTCAACCCACTAAGAATATAAAATTTTCATGACAAGTTACAGAGAAACAAAAAAAAAAACAAGTATCAAAACAAACGGAAAATGTTAAAATTATTGTATGAATACTTCATACAACTGCTTACCTCGTCTTGACCTAAACTAAAGGGTGTCTCTAAGTAAATGCAACCCATTAATATGATACTTCATATTGCATCCAGTCATCTTTCCTCTGAGACTTAAAAGGAATCATTTCACTTCAGAAAGGCTAAACCAGGTGACAAGGGCAGAAATTGATTGAATTTATCTTACAGTACACATAAAAGACCAAGTTCTTGGGAACATCTTCGGAGGGACTTTTTTGGACTCTTTCCGACAGAATCTCTCACAGCATCCACATTGTCAGGACATCTGGGTGTCAACTTCCTGCCAGATCTGGGATTTTCTGCCTTCTTGTTAAGGTTGTTTACTGACTCTGTGGCTTGAAATTTGTGTTCCCAACAATAATTTGGCATTTCTGGGATAATTGTTAAAGTTAAACTTCCTCTGACATTTGGCTTGCACAGTTTTGAATGATTTTGTCTCCAAATAAGTAGAGACGTCAAATATTTTTTCCTCTCTTGTTCAAAACATTGTGATCCAGGATTAATAGTTGTTATACTATTTTCAAATCTGAAACAAAAAGAACACAACATTATCATTTGTAGAATTAGTAGTAGTCACATGGGTTACATGTATAACGAGACACCCTGTATATCCAGCGGTGGGACTCTAGTTCGGGAGCTCTTAGAAATGTGCAATTCTTTTCTTGTTCACTTTGATTCAGAGTGTACCTTTTCGAGTCCCACCAATGGGCTAATTATTTACTTAAATAATTGTATACAAATATAAATTATTTGTATTATATAGGAATACTTGAAATAATATAGCTATGCAAACAAATGATTATTATTTTGAAAAAAATGGGATGAAAATGAATAAAAATTGAGAAATATTTACAAACGAATCAGATTTCTGCTGTAAATAACCCATAAGGAGTTTATATGCCGTTAAACAAAAAACCCAACGATACCATATCACATTTATCAGTTTCCCTTCTTTTTTTGTTATTATTATCATCATTATACGTTGCGAATTTTTAACAACAACGTTATCTGTTTAGCTTTCAGTGGACTGCGAGTCACCTCAAGTCTCTTCCATATTGCTTAGTTTCTTTATCTGGTTCTGACTTTTTACTAATATTCTTCCGGCATTTTTATAGCCAATATTGATTTTTTTTTCTCTCTCTCTCTCTTTTTTGTAATAACGAGATCTGATTTTCTGATTTGGATTCGGTGATCCATTTGAATATCAAAGTTCCATTAAATTTTACCTTTTTTATTATATAGCCCAGATTCTGGTTTATGCATTTGTTTTTATTGTCAAATCAAGTCATTTGCTCAGTTTCACAAAGGATCACTGTTCCCACCCAGTCATATCTACGTTTATTCCTACTTGATTAACTGCTCAGTTTTGACTCTACAAAGACGATAATATCTATTTTACTGCGTTTGTGGATTGGTGTCGCGCCAAAGACTGCTAAGAATCTATTTCAAAACCATATTCACCTACAGATCCGTGTTTTAAAAGCACGCGCTGTTGTTAAATGAATTTTCAGACTGGTTGTCTATTTTATTCATCATCTGTATTACAAATGAACTTTATTGACTTCAAAAGAGTTCCCTTAGAAAGTCACACAGAGACAAAAATGCCGTTCCTACTAGAGAGAATTATGTTGGAAGTCTTTGACTGACAAAAATTCCAGATAATTCTTTGTACATATTCCTAAAAGTTCTCATATGGCAACCATGGAGCCAGGCTTTAGCAACTTTTGACAACCGTCACGGCGCTTAGATAAAAAGAACTAGAAGGTTGTAGAACGACAGGAATGAATTCTTTTTCTTATCAAAAGTCTTATTCGCAGATATTGTCAAGAAAGTAATAACTTTTCAGAGAAGAAATGTTGATTGAAAATATATCTTTGTTTTCTAAACGACTTTGTATTGTATTGAGAGAACTGTTCAGTTTCACATGGCTTATTTTCTCTCTACTTTCCGCTACTTAATTTGAAGAAAACCAAATCTTGATAGATAGGTAGTGCTGTAGAATGGCTAAACAACCCTTCAGCACTCTACTACAGATGGACTGCCTCGTAGCCATAAATAGCCTACGATTAAAGACTTCGAGGGTGATTTATTAAGCTGATTAATATTCGGACAGATCTTATTTCGTTTATCTATAACGCCTTTTGATCCTCCTCTATTTCTTGTGAATTCTCTTAATAATTGTTGCAACTTATTGTACTGTGTCTTTTTGTGTGTATCCGTTAGCACCGGATATTGTTGCTGAATAGATATATTAAGCATTCATTCTTCTCTGTGTCTCATTATCCTCGACGATACAGCAGAGAGGTAGGTAGATACAACAATGTTAATGAATATTAATATATAGATTGGCAGTTTTCAATTCAATTCATATCACTAATACGTCTTAGAGGAGGGATTTAGAATAGGCTGACCATATCCTCCTGCAGAGGAGTAAGACCCTCGCTAAAATAAAGGTTTCCTGAGTAAGTCAGGAACGTCCAGTAGCAAGATTCAAGTTCTGAAGATTAGACGAGAGTGGGATACTTCTTCACTGACATCACTACCAGGTCAACTGTGATCAGGGGTGAGAGTACCAGTTAAGGCTCCATTTATTGTGTAAATGGATTTGTTTCAAAATTATTAGTATTAGAAACGTTTAATGCCATTTAACTGTGTGAAAATTATTTTCATTAAGAATACTTACTGAAAGCTATGATTATTTACTAAGAATTATTATTAATTACTTGAAATTATATAAGCATATAATTGTTATTAAATAGAAATTGTTAGTTGAGACCATTTAATTGTACATAAAATAATATTCTAAGATAAAAATGCTTGAAAACAAATAACTGTGTGAAAATTATTTGCATTAAGAATAGTTACTTGAAGCATATCACCTATAAATTATAAACCATTTGAAACCATAGATCTGTGTGCAAATTACTTGAATTCAATAAGAAAATTTGACATCCTATCACTTTATGATATTTTCGACAATGGTCCGGGAGACCTGGGTTCAATCCCAGGTCGCGTCATACCAAAAACTTTTAAAATGGTACTTGATTCCTCCTTGCTTAACACTCAGCAATATAAGGTACGTATCTCGGGTAAAGTGGAGCAATTCAGGGAAAGTAGTAGCGGCCTCCCTTACATCTCAGTGTAGTAGCTATTGAAAAGGGAGCCTTCTGGTCACCCTCGACTAAACGGAGACAACTTTACTTTACTTACTTATTTGTGTTAAGAATAGTTATTTGAAGTGATAACTGTTTACTAAGGATTATTTTTATTATCAGCAACTTGAAACCATAAACTATGAGCTAATTATTAGCATTAGATAGGGATAATTAAAATCACATAATCTTACTCAAATGAATGATTATTATTAAATAGAAATAATTACTGGAAACCATATAGTTGTGTAAAAATTATTATTATTTGATAGGAATACTTGAAGCCATACAACCGAGAGCAAATTAATTGTATTCAATAGAAACAAATCAAATAACTGTGTACAAGATCACATTCTTAGAAATCTATTACACAAAAATGTAAATATATGCCTAAAATAGACTCTATTCTTTTACCTCTGGACGTAAAATAAACCCAGACGGATTGACACCCCGTAAAAATTAATCAATCTATAATAGTAATTGGTTGGGAAGTTAAATTCCTTGTGTTGGTGACGCTTTTCCATTTATAAATGATTCGTTTTCAAACATCATTCTGATGCTTCAACTGAATATCAAAAAAATTCAATAAAGTTTTATCTTTGGCAAACTACTTTAAGAAACACTTGGAAAGGATTTTTTTACGCTTGATAAATCGCAATAACAATCCTCTTCTATGTTTCGTTTGCAATACAGAATCCAAAATACACAAAACAATTCCTTGACATTGAACAAGATTATCTACTTGTTGATCCTGGATTTTTTTCATATTCACATAAGAATGCTTTAGTATATATATATATATATATATATATATATATATATAACAAAATCTGTATTTCTAAATTAGTTTGTGCATATTTTATTTTCTTCTGCAAACAATCCTTAAAGTGAGGTTTATTCATTTCTTTATTTATTGTCATTGAGCGTTCTTTATGTTTCTTTCTTTTTAACCCTCTTTTCAATAGTCACAAGTGGAGTATCGATGAAAGCGACAAATATTTGTAATGCTTTATTCCAAACATTAAGCGAAAGTGTGTGTGTGTGTGTGGAGCGGTGCTTCCAAATGACTCGGTTGGCAAGAATTCGTGTCCTTAAAATTGTTACGTTTTGAATATCAGAGTGAGAGACAATATCCACCCCGTTTTCCCTTAATCTCCATCATATCAAAGAATAAAGATAACAACCACTCCAGAGATTTAACTATCTGTTGTATATTTGTATTTGCAAGAAGAAATTATGAATTTCCTTATATGTAGCACTCTGTCTATAGATATCTACATCCTTTAGTCTGTATACATGTGTATAGAAGCAAATTGGGAAAATCAAATATATATATATTGTCATCCACAGACAGACTGTTTCGTTGTATCACAACTCTTCAGTGCGGCTAGACACGTAGGAAGTTTGAGACTGGGATCGAAACCCGTCAAACTTTATGTTAGACTTAGTATCAGACCGCTCGGCCAACAAGCGTACCACGTTGGCTAAGGAATTATAAGGTATTATGTAGTAACAGCAGCAGCGTTCGCTTGTTTTCATCTTATACCTTACCGGATACCAAAGTGCTCAAAGAGCTTTGCATTATGCGAACAGTAGCCGAAAATTCCCTCGCCAGAGTGCTCAACCCCCATAGGGTAGCGTATATATTGTCATCCACAGACTGTTTCGTTGTGTGTGGGGGTGGGGAGAGTGTATAGTGATAAAATAAAACAAAGTTCATATGGTATCGATATGGTATTTACAAAAAAATAGCGCATAACAATTTGTATTGTTTCAAAGTAGATAATACATTTTGTGGGTGTAAAAGATCACTGTAAGGGTATGTCACTATGTGGAAGGGAAATGAAAATCTATAATACTAATACGTATCTGAAAGGCTATGTAATATAACCAGCAGTAAGGATTTTTATTTGCCCAGTCGGCTGAGGTAGTAGAATACACTGACTGCATCTCTGCAGAGGGTAAGACCCACATAACGAGTGTCCTCGATATGACACTAAAAAATCTGATGAAGAGGTTTCAGTAATGCTGGAGCTTTGGAGAATGCAGAGTACCCCTTCATTGCCATCGTTCCCTGGTCTACTCTGGCCCGGACTGTTAGCATCTGATAGAATCCTATCAATGGGTCAAATAGAACTAAACTGTTTACTTAAGCTAAACTAAATTTCTTGAAATAGAACTGTTTTGACATTTAAACTGCGTACTTATGCTAAACTTAATTGTTTGAAATGGAACTGTTTTTGTGTGCTAAACTGAATTGTTTGAAATCGAATAGTTTTTGACATTAATACTGTACTTACGCGAAAATGGATTGTTTGAAATAGAACTGTTTTGACATTTTATTATGTGTAAATAAAAACTATACTTCTACTAAAATGAAATGTTTGAATTAAAACTGACTAAACTGAATAGCTTGGAATAGAAATGTTTTTTAAAGTTGAATTGTGTACTTATGCTAAACTGAATTGTTTCAAATTGAATTGTTTATATTTGAATAGAAGAAAAGAGGGGGGCACTTTGGCCTTGATATGTCATCCGGTGTAGGTGAAAAAAAAACTTTCAATTCAACCCTGATGTACTCCGCTTAGAAATTGACCTTGTGTAAAATCCAGCTCCTGGTGTTGGGTTAAACAAACTCAGAAGAAAAAAAACTGCATGCCAAAACTTGCAGTCGATAATACGTTTCAACATTAACGACACTGACTTCAGAGACAAGCTCCGTTCAACAACACAAGATTAGGATCAGTTATTCTACATGAATCTCTTCGATAAAAAATGGACAACGCAGAAGATTTTTTTTCTGACTATTTGCGAATCTAATGTATGCCATAACTTGAACATTTCTTTGAGTGTCATCAAGAACTTATCAATTTTATTTGAATCTTGGATATTCATTCCCGCGAACACATTTAGCCAGGAACCAGCTAAAACGAATAAAATCGGAATAACTCAAGTTCAGAGTGTTCGCTAATGGCCCGGGAGACCGCAGTTCAATCCCAGGTCGCGTCATACCAAAGACTTTTAAAATGGTACTTGATATCTCCTTGCTTAACAATCAGCATTAAAAAGTACGTATCCAGAGTAAAGTGGATCAAGGAAAGGAATAGCGCCCTCCCCTACACCTCGGTGTAGTAGCTACTGAAAAAGGAGCCTTTGGGTCGCACTCGACTACACTCACCAACTTACTTTTATTGGTATGGTAATACAAGTGAGGAATTAAAAGTCTTGCAATATTTTGGTTGCGTAAAGGAGAATTTAGCAAACCCGGATGCTTTTGCTGAGGTTGTAACAGTAGTAACCCACACTAGTATTCTCCGAGGGCTACGTACCTGATGTTTATCTATGGCTGGAAGCACGGCATCGAAATCAACGGTTTTCGGCCCACCTGATCTTGTATATTCTTCGAGGTTCTTGCAACCGGAGTGAACCATCTGATTCAACCATCTGGAGACTGTACAGAGATCAATTACGTCTTCATCTTTCTCGCAATAAATGTGTTTGGTTGGTTCAGCGACATATGGCTCAGTTAAAACTCATAAAGCATAAGTTACTGAATTAGACCACGTTGCATGTTCATCTGTGCGGCTTTCAAATTACACACAGACTGAAGCACTGCACAACATGTCAGCGCACCGACTACCTCATTACTACCAACAACAGCAGGTACCTCCTATGACTTGAACTACTTCAGTCACGTGATACGAGCGCTGCAAACGAGTACGTACTGCCAAAACATCGTAAAACTTTTGACTCATCTTAATATTGATTACACAAAAACAAGAAAATGAGTAATTTGTCCACTCAACAATTTATGACTTTTGGTGCGAAAAGGGTTTTAGTTTAATTTCCTGTGGTTACTTTGTTCTCTTCTTATTGACTATCTTAAATCACAAATAGATGTTGACTAATTCTCACTTCGAAGATTATGGTTCAGCTACTTGCGTGTTAATCCTACATATTGAGAGATCATTGACAAGTTGGGTTGTCGACAGGATTGAAAGATAGTAGTCCTTTGAGGAAAGGTTTGAAGAGATCAGTAGACGAAAAGAAGAACAGGGATCAAAGTAATGAAAAAGAGAGTGGTAGTAACAGGTATAATCTGTACAGAATATTTGTATTTTAACCCTTTTATAGATACGTGAATCAAACTAATAAATAGATTTTTTAAAAGGAAATAGAAATATTTTTAGAACATTTTTTAGCAACTGATGTAATTTTTTTACAAAATGTCAATTGATAAAACAATCTTTTAATCCAAAAAAAATTTAAGAACAATTTGGACTACGGTGCTTAGAAAATATTATTTGTACCCTCAGCAGAGGAGTAAGGCCCCAAAAGAATGTCCCGTATGACGCTAAACTGCTGCTGGTTATTATTCATTACTAGTGACCATCATAACAACTCGGCATTCTGTTTTCTCCCCTTGGGCTCTGATGAGTGCAGAGTACCCCTTCATTGTTGTTAATCACAGTTCAACTCAAACCCGGTTGGTCAGTAGATGTGAGGGACAAAGATAAGGATCAAATGGATCTGTTTGCAGATTATTTTATTAGATTAGAATGCTTGGGATCATAAAACTGTATTAAAAACTTTTAAGATACAAAAAAGAAATGTAAATATACATGTACAATGAACCCAAATACTAACCTTTAGGCATAAAGTAAGTCCTGACAGGTTGACATACCATTAAAATTAATCAATCAATCAAACAATCAATCATATTTAGCCTGAAAGACTTGAGTTCATTCATCCATTTTTGGTTTTGGATTAATCTGAAAAAATAGGATTTTCCTCTGAGATAAACTTTAGTTTGGTTTGGTTTAGTTTCTTTTGGTTTGGATTTATGGCATATCAACCATTGTAGGTTATTTAATGCCAAATCCAGTTTATACATATACGCAGTTCTATTTTTAACATTACACTGTTTAGTTCCACTTTACTCATAGATTGGACTCAATCAGGCGCTACTATTCCGGGCAAGAGTGGAACTGGGAGCGATGGCAATGCAGGGATACTTCGCATTCCCCAACACTCCAGAATTACTGGAGCCTCACCTCCAGATAGTTTAGTGTCATATGCAGAGATGTAGTTGGTGTATTCTACAGCCCCAGCCGTCTGGGCCGTACACACTTTAGTTTTAATGAAATACACACTCCTATATTTTTATAGGAAGGAAATTGTTAAAAGGACCATTTAGTCAAGGGCTTCTCAAGCTCTTTAATTTTTGATTACCAAATTTAATTTTCATTTACTTCAAATAAATTAATTGAATATTGAATTACAAAATATAACTATCTTAGTCTCAGTGGATTCGATGATCAGAGGGGTTGATATTTCAAATTTTTTTGGTTTCAAGATTAAAATTTTTACAAATTACTGAGAAGTTATAATAAATGGAATGTTGAATCATATAATAACACCACCAACAACAAATACTGAATAATAATATTGAAACTGACTTAATAAATGAAGATATGGATGTCTTTGCTCAGAACAAGATTTTTGTTGATAATAATGTAATTTTGATTTTATTTAACAAAAGATCTGTTACCATAGATAAGTATTAGATTTGTATTTTTGCTTCTCTTTCTTTTTGAAATCTATGTTTTCATTATTATTGTAATCTTTTTGCTTTTTTGCTAAAGACATCTCGTGACCTATTTTAAAAAGTAATATTTTAGAATTCAATATTTTTATAAGATAACTTGTTTAAAATATAATTGTTTTTAAATGTTTTCTTTCGTGAAAATCTGATTCTCTGTGTCGTTGACGACGTTAGAAAGATCCGGATATTTTCGTTCGTTTTGAACCGGTAATTTATATAAATGACACATCACTTGTGGCCAATACACTCAATCAGGCGATATTTGTTTCAGCCTCCTACCAGACAGGACTTGACTCAAGGTCTTTTTTATAGTGGGACCTAAGGGAGGACGGGGTCGAGCACGAGCCGGGACTCGTGTCCTGCTGATTTTTGTTGTTCATAGGTTCACAGGGGGCAATGTGAGCCAGATGACCCCGTTGGCTTTAAACTCAATCGATATACTACGCGAGTCCGGCACGTATGCCTGCTCATAGCTTAAACTAGACACGAGAGCCTAGTCCTATGCAATGCTTATCAGTGACATCGTCACCCACTTGCAGAGAGTCCAGCCGAAGATGGGGTTCCTTCGGTCTCGAATCTGTCCTTGACCTTGAGCGCCATCCGGCACGAATGCCAAATGGCCGGCTAAAATATCAGTGCAGCGACACGGGGCCTGGCTTCTCAATCAGACATTCGGCTAGGTGTTTGATATTTGGCAACTAGTCTCCATGATCCAGCATTTTTGTTCTGTTATAAAGGGATTTATAAATAAAAACTAGTAAAATCCCTTTCTGTTGACCCCTTATCGTTATATTTATTCTGCCAAAATTTCATTCACCACTAAGAATTTATATTGACCACTTTAAGAAACCCTAATTTAGTCCATTTATTTTTTTTATTTATATCAATCAATTCAAACTTGTCATTTAGAAGACGTGTTTAGATTAAAAATCATAAGCTTGAAATAGTTTGAGGTAAAAGTAAGTAAAAAATAAAAATAGAACAAAAATAAACCCCCAAAAAACAAAAGTAATTTCAAGCTGTTTTCTTTAATTGATCAAATCTCTACTCCTAAGCTAACCCCATAAAACCAATTAAAACTATTAATTATAATCAAAGACAAAAGGTTTCAATCATTTCCTCATTAATATATATTTTTCAAGAAATTATCTAAGAAAAATATTTTTGTGATAACTTGGTAAACATTTATAACAGAAAAGTCAAATTTATAACAGAAAAGTCTGATTTATAATAGAAAAGTCTAATTTATGATAGAAAAGTCTAATTTATAACAGAAAAGTCTAATTTATAACAGAAAAGTCTGATTTATAATATGTGACAGTTACTGTATCTTTGTTCCGAGGTTACATTATCCTCGAAAGACGGGGAGAATCTCCGTCGACAGTACCGTGCCACCCAAGCTCTAAATATTCTCCGTAGTTATATTTTATTGATAGCTTTGAAAGCCCATATAACTAGGTAAGTATAAAGCTTGCGTATAGGTTTAATTTTTTTTTTTTAAATCCAAAAATTTCCCGGACGAAGTCCCATGTGACTGACGCGCTGCCTACTGCGCTACCGAGGCCACGGACGAATGAGGATGTGTCAAGGGTAAAGAAGGCGACGTGATATAAATGACTACGTGGGGAATTCCGAACCGGACAAACAATATGACGCGTAGTTGTTTTTCTTCTTTTCTTTATATATGTATCTTTCTTACATATTTTATTTTACAGAAAGCACAGTTGTAACAACAGAAAAACAAAAAGCAAAACAAATGCAACAAAAAAAAATATACAGAAATGTGGAGGGCAAGCCGCTTCCAATAGTATTTCACTATGTCCTTCCAATAACACAAAGTTCTTTTTTTTCTTTTCTTTTTTTTTCTCAACTTGTTTTAAAATTATATCCGTATCTTGTTGCTCCCTTTACAATTAAAGGGAGGGAACTTAATCGTTCTTTCTCCTTGCTTTTACTTTTTTTTTTCTTCTTCTTCTTTTAACGAAGAAGTTTCCCCTCTTCGTCTTTAAAGTGGGTATACAATTTTTAACAAATATGTTTTCCGCCGAAACTAGCTGCTACTGAACCACCTCAAAAATGTTTCTTTGGATAGTCTTGATACGGACCTTTATTTAGGTTGCGTATATTATTTGTAATAAAATTTTTGACTAACCTTTTTTTTTCTTTCCTTTCTTTTGTTAATTTTTTTTTCTTATATTCGTTAATCTCTTATTAACGAGTCGCAAGGCACCAGTTTTTGTTTCTCTTTTCTTGAGCCTCAGTTTCTTACCCAACGGAGTCGACGGCTTCTATTAGGCCATTCTGTTACTAGAATTTCACCTTCCACCGGACCACGTGGAAAGGCGATCTGTCTCTTCCTTGGCGAAGCTTGGAACTGACTTTTTGGGTTTCGATCTTTTTGGCGTTAAAACGCCCTCCCTGCCTCGACCAATGGCATGTCTTTTTCCTATTTGGGTCAAGACCTTTGCCCCTTCTCGGTTGGTCCTTCACTGTTGCTAGGGCTCGAAGACCCGCCAATCGCCTTCCCCCACTTCCGGTCCTCATAGTAGTCCTTGCTTTCCTGCATTATAACCTTACCGTGGCCGATGGCCGTAACAAATAGAAAAGTCTAATTTATAACTGAAAAGTCTAATTTGTTAAACACATTAAACTTTAATGTAATGTAAACAAGACGACTGCAAGAGGAATGAATTCAATTCTCATTGAATGTTTGACATTTCAATTAAACTAAGCAGAAATTAGTAAATATTTCGGTGTTTCCTTGTCGTATAAGAATTAACATACTCTTCTCGTCAACCGTTAAAAGTGTTATGCAATTGATTCGATGAATGTTACAAGGTCATACGATAAGTTTCCAGACTTTGTTATACAGGCATTTAAAATTGCCGTAGACTCTTGAAAATTCAGTATGTTATTGCTATGCATCTTATCAGATGACTGACCAATTTTTATGATTTCAGGTTCAAATCAACAGCTACAGCAGCAATTGGAATACACCCTACTAAAACCTGATTGTCACAGCTGGTGAATTTCAAAAATGCAATCTGACACTTTAGAAAAACGATATGTTATAAAATTCTGTTTTAAACTTTGAAAAAAAAAATGCCACAGGAACGTATGGAATGTTTCAGACTGCTTTTCGACTATCTTGCATGAATCGAGCATCAGTTTTTGAGAGGCATAAGAGATTCAAGGAAGGCAGTGAGTCTGTGAGGGATGATGAGAGGTCTGGGAGGAGTAAGGAAGTCAATACACCAGAGTTGATTGGCCAAACGGTTAGGCTTAGGGTTACTATGTTGAGGTTTTAAGGGGGTTCAGCAAGAGATTCCTTGGGAAGAGGCCAGTAATATTCAAATCGGGTCAGTGGCATTACCACCAGGACAATGCACCAGTCCACAACTGCATCCTTTCACAGACTATTTGACCAAGATGTGCATCAATACACTTCCTCAGCCTCCCTATAATCCAGACCTTGCTCCCAGTGTCTTTTGGTTATTCCCTAAGCTCATAGGCTGTCGTTATGAGACAATTGAGGAGATGAAAGAGGCTGTGACGAAGGTCATTGACACGCTCATACAAGAGGACTTCCATGGGGCCTTGCAGAAGTTGTTAGAACGGTACAACAAGTGTATTGCAGCTGGAGGGGATTACTTCGAAGGGGACTAGAGTTTCATGTGTGTACTATCAATAAAAGTGCACATACGAAAAAGTCTGGAAACCTATCGTATGCACCTCGTATGTCGATGATGGTAAGGAATTGATTGTCTAGTGAGTGAGAGAAAACACAAAAACATACCTCGCATCGCGTTTATTGTTTATTCTCTTCATCCAGTTATTGAGAATATGGCAAAACGCGGAATCGACGAAGAGATACATTTTTCGGGGTAGATTCGGGGATCTTTTTTTGTTCTTATCAAAACTAGTTTTTCTACAATCTTTGGGTGTTTTTCTCTTTTGATTCACCCGATGGCACTAGATAAAGCATATCTTGCTACGTCTTCTGGTCGTATAATAATGAGCGAATTATTCTAGCATCCCAGTAAAACTGTTACGAGTTCAATTCTCATTGGGTACAGAGGTGTTGTCACCCATATATATCGTTAAGTTACAGAAAGAAGCGTTTCTCATTTTGACATGATTTATTTTTACCAAATAAGGTGTTACTATAACAATCTTAGGCACATCATCTTCATCATCATCCTTATCATGAAGGCGTACTGACAACTCTGATTGCCGTCACTCACTCTCACCATCTGTCCCTATTGTCTTTTGATATATTCCTTAGACAACATCCATAGTTCACACAGACCTGATGAATGTAAGTTTCTGCTGGTCGGCCAACACTGGTGAGTTCACGTGTTACAGTTCCCTGGAGGACGTTGCTTATGTGTTCGGCCGTCACCCATTAAACGCAGCATTTTTTCTTCGTCTTACTTGGATTGTTTGAGATATGGGAAGTAAGTAGTCATACAGCTACTGTTTTGTGGGGTGCTGCATCCTGGATTTGTTCAAAACAACACAGAGAATTCTTCAATTATTTCCGTCTGTTTTTTTTCTCCAAGCATTCCGTTAAAGTCCAAGTGGGGCAACCATACAATAGTACGGTCGCGGTTACACCTTGGAAAAAAACCCATTTTATTTCATCAGAGAGATCAGATTTTTATATGGTTATTAACCTGTCAGTAGCTATCCATACTTTACCTATGTGTATGTTGACATCGTTTTCAGTAGATGAGTTATTGCTACCGAGGTATGAGAACTGATCAGCTAATTTGAGAGGAGATGGCATCATAAAAACCACAGTAGCGTGAAGGTTTCTAATCTTGTGTCATTTTTTGTTTCTTTGTTTAAGGGCATATTAACCTTCGTGGGTTATTCATTGTCAAATCCATCCTTGTAGGAAAACAGCAATGATACAAAATAGCTGGGCAAACTGAAGCCTCTAGGTTTGGTCGGGCATCTAGTCTAGGAAAAAGACAACTCAGAATTCAAACATAATAGGTCTGTATGGCATAGTGACATCATCTACTACTCATGTTTTGTGGACTGAGAAAAAGTTTCTTGCGTGCGTACGTATTTGCGTGTGCGTGTGCGTGCATATGCGTATATGAGTATGTGTGTGTTATAGACGAAGAGACTGAAATAAATTGAAAAGAAGAGCAATGAAAACGAAACGTAACAAGTATTAAATACGAATCGATTGGACAGAAAAAAATAGCATAATACTTGAAAGTCCGTTATGTGAACTAAACAAGTTATACACTGAACGGGAGAGATGCAGACAATTGCGCAGTGTATAAATTAGGCGTGTCTTCAACTTTGCCTTTCACTGAGTGAAGTGACTAGCAAGACATATTAGCGACACCAGACGATAAGCAAATAGGACGTAGGAAACAGAAAGTCTTTAAGAGAAAAAAAGCAAAAAGGATTTTTTTTATGACAATGGAAAAAATAGACCATAGGAAAAATAATAAAGAAAAACAGTTGATATACGCACGCCCTCATTCATGCCCGTACAAAGACACAAAATTGTAACCTGTTAAGGTACGCACCGTTTCCCGTGTCTCGCCCTATTTTTCAAGTATATCTCGAAACCACTATATCTGAAAAACAGAGGACTATATATATTTTAAGAAATTTTATTTGAAGAAACTATTTTGTACGAATAAGTTCCCTGAAGTTTTGTAGGTATGTGAACTAGCTGTGGTTAGATAGATAGTAGAGCAGATTATGCAACGCATCTAGGAGAAGGAAAATATCTGAACCCAAACCTTTACTGCCACATATAAGCGCAGCAGAGTTAGGGCTATCAATCCCTATATCTTTCGGAACATGGAGAAATCCTGAATTCTACACAGGACTGAAAAAATGCTAATGTGAAGTGACATGCACACACACACACACACACACACACATGTATATATATATATATATATATATATACGTTGGCATTTTTTTTATCTACACCAAGTATATTTCTTTCCTCGGTTTATTTTTCAACATATTCGTCTGATTCGTTCATTTTCTCTCACTGACGCACATATATATACTCACACACACACTCTCACAACTATATATATATACAATTATAATTAAAATCCAACTCTAAAACGTTCTAAATCCGTAAAATCTATACTCAGGAATGCAGCGCAAAAGTTATATTTCAACTATGAAATAAAATTTAAGACTCTGAATTTCACGTGCTGAATCTTCGTGTAAACTTCTTAAGTCCAAACTTGAGATATATCATTACACGTAGTCGAGAGTTTTTTCTTCTTTTCAATCTTATTTGATTGTTAAAATATCGTATACTTACACACACACACACACACACACACACAAACATATATATATATATATATGTGTGTGTGTGTGTGTTATAAGAGGAGTCATATTTCTTGACTTTAACTCAAACTAAGCTGATTTCCGTAAATAACTAAATTCGCTATGTAAGTGTTTACAAATCTAATTTTATTCTGGCGCTGGTGGTAGCAGGCACCCAGTGCGGATCGAATTGACTGAAATTGTTATTTACAATGAAGATGAAATAGATGAACCTACCTTAAAAGTTACCTGGCACACGTGTTGAGCGTCATAATAAATTAACTCAGTTCTGAGGGGTGCTTCTCCCCAGACAATACCTGCCCCAGGTAAAGTTTAGATTTTGTGGCCGGTGCTTGACGAGCCTTTAAAAAAGAATGCAGACTGAATTATGCCTCCATAAATATATGTATATATATATATATATATATGAAAGTAAATAAAGGATTGTAATCCGACAATATGTTATCAATTTTTCTACACACACACACACACACACACACACATATATATATATAATCAGCAAGTTAACGTTTGCCCAGTCGGCTGGGGCTGTAGGATATACCGACTGCACCCCTACAGAGGGATAAGACCTCCGCAAAAAGTGTTCTGGATATGACACGAAACAATCTGATGGTGAGGTTCCAGTGATGTTCGAGCTTTGGGGAATGAGGAGCACCCATTCATTGCCATAACTCCCAAGCCCACTCTAGCCCGGAATAGTAGCACCTGATAGGGTCCTATCTATGGGTTAACTAACAGAATAGAGTGCACAAGTGCATACTTATGCTAAACTGAATTGTTCGATATAGGTTTGGTTTTGTTTGGTTTGGTTTCTTTGTTTTTAATGGCATATCAACCTTTGTAAGTTAATTAACGCCAAAGCTATTCTCCTAGAAGAACAGTTGTGGTACTATTTAGCCCATAGCTGGAAGGATAAGGGGGTTCATACCTTTCCCAAGGTTATTTGCCCGAAATTGAACGTAATAGCGCGACTGGAGTACGAACTCGCTTACTACGATTCTGCAGTCCGTCGCTTTAACCATTACACCACGAGGACACCTCCTAGTTCGATATAGAAATGTTTTTGACAATTAAACTGTACTTACATTTAAACTGCGTGCATATGCTAAACTGAATTGTTTGAAATGGAACTGTTTTTGACTTCTGAATTCTACTTACACTAAACTGAATTGTTTAGCATTGAACTGTTTTGACATTTAACTGTGTAAACAAAATCTGTACATATACTAAACTAAATTAGCTGAATTAGAACTGTTTGAATAAACTGAATAGCTTGAAATCGAACTGTTTATGACAATTAACCTGTGTACGCATGCTAAACAGAATTGTTTGAATTAGAACTATTTGCATAATAATGGATTTGGCATCAAATAACCTACAAAGGTTGATTTACCATAAAAACCAAACAACCAACCAACCTTAGTTAATGCGACGACTAAGCTGGAAGTGGTGTTTAAAAGAAAACAGGGAATGAAGATAATTTTGAGGAACATGATTTAGAGATTCCAATTTTATCATTGAATGGTTTTTTTTCTCCGGCATAAATTTGTTCGTTTAGTTCGGTAATATTGTTTGTTGGGGGTAATTTTTAACAATTTATTTATATTTTCGGTTTCATTGTTGCCTTTTTTCTTGTCCTGATTCCTTAGGGATGATAATATTGCCCTCTCTATCGAGTGGGCAATATTATTTATTAAATATTATTTTATTAAAACTACAGTTTTCGTCTTCTTGTGTCAACGCTGATGTTGTGGTGTTGAGTACGGTGATAATTTTGTATTCAATATTCTACTTTTCGGCCAGAGCACAAGGACTCTCCTTGAGCATATTCTTCACAAATTACCTGTACACATATCTTTTGGCATCTCAAGGTCAGAAACTCAGTCTTTTTCTTTAAATCAACCCGGTTTTGTCGGCAATTATTTGGTTTGATGTTTTAAATCTAGCGGATTCTGACCAGAAATTCCACCATCCTTCTCTTATACCCTCTTTGTCTTATATGGCTTTTAAAAAAGAGTGGATTAGATTTTTGTTATCTTCACTTGTAGATTTCTCCTTTGGTGTCTCTCAGATACATTGTTGAATTGGTCTCTGCTTATCTGAAAAGAGAACGGCCAACATTTACAGGATTCCCATCGGGTCCCTCATACTAGCTATTAAGAGAGTACCTGCCGATCATGACACTCAAATGTAGTACCTGAATCCCGCGTTGATTTGGATTTGGATATGTCATTTTTCATAGGTAGTATGATGTCGTTATACCAGACTAAGGGTTGATAATTATCTGAGCTCCTGTGACAGATGTGATTTCTTACAATAAAGAAAATACCTCAGCGGGACGAATAAAATAGCAGAAAAGAAAGAAAAACATACTGAAGCTCTAAAGTAAGTAAGATTTAACATAGAAAAGTTCGCGTAGCCCTTTAATCCTAACCCGATTTTTATGGTTTAATTTGACATCCTTATTTGTGATTTTACTTTTTACAGTTGGCATTATTTAGACAGCTTTCGGGTCAAACTTTTTCAGTTGAAAGTTTAAGATCTATGTCTTTCTTCACTTATTTACAGTCTTACGGTCAGAGTTTAATTAGTTTTCCATACAGACCAACAGTGATACGTGTGGTAAGCAGAAAACTTGTTTTATTGTGGGTTCATTTTTGTTTGTTTTTGGAATAAGTTACATATATATATATATATATATATATATATATATATATATATCGTGTGTGTATGTATGTTTATGCTTAAATACATTTGTGCGTATATATATGTGCACACACACACACACACACACACACATATATATATATATAAATATATACTGAGCATTATATAATTATATAGTATAAATACGACTTCTTTTTTAGAGTCTCCTTTATTTGAACATTTCCCGCCGCACGAAAGATAATTTCATAAAATTGTAAGCTGCAGGAATATTGGATTCTTCCATAATTAAAATATCTACAGGCTGCGAAGAAAAAGAAGCGTTTTTTTTTTTTTGTATTTTGTTTTATTTATTTATTCATTCATTTATTTATTTCTATCATTGACTTTTTTTTATTTATTTATTGGTTAAATATCAAATGATCAAGGCTCAAAACAGATGACGGATGTTAAAACAAAAAAATTGTCTGAAAAGAGAAAGAAACAAATGAAATGAAATGTGGAGAGACCACATTGAGGCGTTGTGAAAAGACGGAAATAGCAGGACATTGACAGACACGACTCCGCCATATTTGTATGATAATTTTATGTATGCACAGTAAATACATAGATACAATTTCATACAAATATAGACATATTCATGTACACTTGGCAGTAAATCCTTCTCTTCTTTCTTTCTTTTTTTTCTCCTTTTTTTTATTCTTTCTTTCTTTCTTTCTTTCTTTTAAATAATGGTAATTTTCTATTCCCTTTTTTTCTTTTCTCATTTTCATCCTCTGTTTCTTTTTAATCCTGTACATTTTCGCTCTTCTGACTGTCATTTTCTTCTCTTTATTTTATCTATTTTTTTGTAGAGGGACCAATGTATTTGCGATTATCTTTAATATCATATAATAATATGGCTCCTAGTATAAGGGAAGTTGAGCACTAGCAAAAAAGTATCAATACTTTGTCCAAGAAGGTGTCATAGACTACCATATTCGTTTAGCTACCGGTAACATCTACCCACCTGATGAATGTGTATCATGAGACTCAGTCAGAGGAAATGGGATCCATTCAGTTGTCTGAATTTCTGCGACGAAGCTTGATGATTTTTATCATTAAAGGTTTTCGGACTATTATCTTCATCTTTATGGTTATTTCCACAACGTTTCGGCCGATGCGACCTCTTGCCTTCTTCAGGTGTTTGTCGAACTTTGGAACCTACACGGAACTTCGAGCTACGTCCATTATTGAATCCACGGGGTCGCTTGTTCTGATTCCGTTAGCAATAACCGGTTACAAGTGTTAAGAAATCCTGTATTGTGACTCGCCTGTGGCCAGGATTGAATCTGAAATCTCCAGATGATTGTTTCCTTCAAAGCTTAGGAAATCAACACCTATAACCGTTACGCTATGTGTCCTGCTGGAATCCATTCACCCATCATGTTTCGATTGAATCTCACTTGATTCTTTTTTTTCCGTCTTGGATTTGGCCTTTTCGTTCGTTTTACCATATTCATCAATTGCTTCACCTAGATCAGTTCAAAAATATTGAAATTAGAATATGATAAGTATACTGTATGAGACATCTTGTTTCCTATTCATTGCTATATCGTAAGCGTAGAATTTATTTAATCACCATACTTGTCGTCTCGAAATGAACGCACCAAATTCTGTAAAACTACCATGAATGAATCAATGACTAACATTTTAAGGGAATCTATTCCATGCCTGAACTTTTCATGCTATGGGGAGTCGCCATGGCACAATGACTAACATGCCGGGCCATTTTTCCCCCCCGATTCCGAAAATGCTTACTTTTTTGCGTCATATTCCTCTGTGCCAAAGATCAATTCGAAGTATCAAAATGCATATTAATAATATTAATATTATTAATATGAACTTGTTATTACAATCAAAGTCTGTCACCGCTACGATATCTACTGTTGCATGTTCTTCTATTTTTTGGCATTGGGCAAGCTTGCTATAAACGAGTAATTCCCCTCAGGTTATTGTTGGTACAAGTGAGTTGCGTGCTGTAATACATATTATTACTATCTATCTATCTATCTTATTACGGAAACCAGATAGGAACCCGTCTACATCCCTATCGATATCATATCTCTTATTCTCTCTCTCTCTCTCTCTCTCTCTCTCTCTCTCTCTCTCTCTCTCGCTCGCTCACTCACTTGCTCGCACTGCGGTTAGATAGTAGATGGAGCCAAGCAAACTGAACCGTCAGCACAATTAAAAGTCAGAGGATAATTCCGATTGGTTAAGACCGGCTAGAGATTAAAATCGTGGGTGTGCTAGCCGATTTTGACCACATGATGATTTTCCCCCAGAAGGGACAGCTGCTAAAAATGATTTGAAAGGTGAAGACGTACTATGTGTTAGAGTGTATGAAAACTCACCCGTAATCCTGAGAAAAACAATGCTGGGGTAGAAAAAAGGGGGAGGGGTGATGAAAGTCGACACCCGAAGCAAAGTCAAGCAGGAGGAAAAGTGTGAAGATAACAAATTCACAGGGTAGACTCCTCCGCTGGAAGAGAAATTCCTGAATACATCTCTGGTTATTATGGAGAAAAATATCGAAAACAGAAAAAAGATAACTTATTCCCAAGTTTTCGTCGACCGACGCGTGAAGTATACACTTCTTTGCACCGGAATGACAGTAGAAGAGAAACTCGTGTACATACTTCTGGACATTATGGAATAAAATAGCGAAAGCGAGAAAGATGATGCATTCACTGAAGAGTAAGAAAGAAATGATGAAAGTCGAAGGTAATAGACTCACGTGTAGACTCTTCCGGTGGAAAAGGGAGCTCGTGAAAATGATTTTAGAGATTCTAAAGGGAATAGTGAAAATAAAAGAAAGATGACTTATTCGTAAAACTCCTTCAACCACGTAACCCAAAACCAGCAAAATAAAATTAAAAATTACCTGCAAACAACTCAAATGTATTGTCTACTTCAGAACAAGTTGAGGGTTCGCATGGTGTAATGGTTAAAGCGATAGACTGCGGAATCGTAGTAAGCGAGTTCGTACTCCAGTTGTGCTATTATGTTCACTTTCGGGCAAATACCCTCGGGAAAGGCAGGAACCCCCTTATCCTCCCAGCTATGGGCTAAATAGTACCACTACTGTTCTTCTAGAAAGCTTGCTTTGGCATTAAATAACCTACCAAGGTTTATATGCCATTAACCAAAGAAACTAAACTAATCCATTTGAACAAGTTATAAACCCAAGAGAAGATAAAGAAAAAAAAAGAGAAAATAAATATAAAAAGAGGGAAGAAAGAATAATTTACGAACGTAAGTTTGAATTCAACAGCACGAACACTCGTTCAGTTGAGTACTATTTTTTTTTTCTTTTTTGTAAAACCTATGCTCATTCAGTATCCCTAAATGTGACATTGGTTGATTTATATGCTTTATTTCTTTTTCTTCTTTTTCGTATCTTCCTAAATCTTACTGTTGGTAATAAAGTTGTGTGAACTCAATTTATCGCTGTGTCTGTCACTTAAATGTCGCTCCTTTATTGTAATAGATATTGTATCTATCCATGGATGAATACAGAGAGTGACCAGGGAAATTAGGACGTGACTTGAAAATTCTGTCTTTCTTATTTCATCTTATTTTTTAATTCAATTGTCCGACCGAACGGTGTTACCCGATCTACGGCTCAGGGGGTATAACTCCTGGCCTTTTTCATCAGACACGGTTCATGACAATATATATATATATATATATATATATATATATATATATATATATATATATATATATATATGAGTGCGTGTGTGTGTGTATGTGTGCATTGTTACATCAGTAAATTTATAGCTCCAATAGAAAAAAAGGATCAATTCAGACTACAAATATTAACTATGCAATAAACTCGTCTTCGTCTTTAGGCTCTGTCATCAGTGCCTTGAATCAGTTGACGCTACCCTTTGTAAAGGGATATAGAACCCTCGCAAAAGGATGTCCTATTTAAAACACAGAAGTGCATCAAATGATGAGGCTTCACTTCTGAATATCTGGGTCGGGTCGAGTGTCCTTTTGTTTCCTTTACTCACAGGTGCACTCTGACCCGGAGCAGTAGCACTTGTTAGGCTTCTATCTAGGGATCAAATAGATCGGTTTAAAATTATTCATATTCGACAGAATCGAGCGGGAAAAGACGCTTAAGAAAAAAACTACACATAAAATGGGAATATGAACATACAATGAATGCGAGTCCCAAACCTATAGGCATAAAATAGCCCTAGACTGGTTGGAAGAAGTTAACAATCATGAAAAGATATTTATCGCTAACAATAAACTAAATCGGAAAATAGATGGTATAACCATAACATCAGTTTTGATAAAAATATATTTCAAACATATATGGCAAATAAAAGAGGAAATAAGCAAATCACCCATAATAAAATGAGATATTGTAGCAAAAGCACAACCTTGCAAAAATGTGGCAATAGCTGCAGATTGTGTCTGGAGAAAAAAAAAACATTGTATCATACAATATGCTTTAAACAAATCGCTGAATAAAGAAGAGAAATGATAGCAGATATGTTGATAACATTCTCCTGCGTGGTTTACTACCATTAATTCCACATTTATTCTCCTTTGTTTGGACTTGCCTTCAGGCTATTGGTTTAATGAGTAGAGTGTTCGCCAGTGGTCCATGAGACTGGGTTCAATCCCAGGTCGAATTATACCAAAGACTCAAAAAACGGCACTTGATATCGCCTTGCTTAGCACTCAGCACTATAAGATAGGATGAAAGGTTAAGTGGAGCAATCCAAAGAATGGAGTAGCGTCCTCCCCTACACCTAGGTGTAGTCGGTATTGAAAAGGGAGCCCTCGGGTCTCCCTCAACTAAGCTCGTCAATTTTACTTTTATATATATATTCATGTATTAGTGCGAGTGTCACGTGTACTTATATCTAACCACGGGGCAATAGCTCAGACTGTAAATACGATTGATGAACCACTCTTCTCACATATCTTCATGATAAATATACTCATCACAGAAAAATTTCTGTAACATATTTCTACTGTTCGTAATAATAAAAGGTTTTATATCTCGGCCATTGGCCTAATGGGTAGAGTGTTCGCCAATGGTCCGGGAGTCGTATCAAAGTTTCAAAAAATGGTACAGTACAGAGAGGAATTCCGTGACAACCAAATATTTCTTTTCTTTTTCTTTTTTTCTTTTTTTATTTTCTTTTCTTCCTTTTTTCTTTTTTTCTTATTCTTTTCTAATCTTTCTCTCTTTCTACCTTTCTTTCTTTCTTTAAATTATCTAATTCTTTCTTCTGCTCTATCTTTCTTTTTCTTCCCTTTCGTTCCTTTCTTTTTTGTTCTGTTCTTCTTTCTTTGTTCCTGTATTTATTTTTACTGCCTTCCTTCTATTTTTTGTTTGTTTATTTGTTTGTTTGTTTTTTACGTTTTTTTTTTACGTTTGTTTGTTTGTTTCTTTCTTTCTTTCTTTGTTTGTTCCATTTTGTTCCTTTTTTTTCTGTTCTTATTTCTTTTTCTTTTTTTCTGTTCTTTTAATATCCTTTCATTCTTCCTAGTTTCTGTCGTTTGATTTTTCTTTCTTTCTTTCTTTCTTTCTTTCTTTCCCTTTATCTCTTCTTTCTGTCTTTCTTTTCGCGTTATCTCTTCATTCTTTCATTCTTTCTTTCTTTCAGCATAACAAGAATTTTTGTTTCACTGATATTGTAAAGAAGTTATTAAAGTAATTTACCATTTTACTCAAGGGGAAATATTCTTTTTAAATAAATAAATTGATAAATAAATAAATAAAATAAAAAACATGAACTCGTCTTTAAAAATATATTCCGGGTTTAGCTTGAAGAAGGAACTTAATCGACATATTGACGATCTTATTTGACATTCATGAATTCAGTGATTTCTACCATCTCAATATGAACTGTATAAATCAACCTTGGGTAAGGGGGGGGCAATGCAAGGACGATTAGATTATGGAATAGTTGTTATCTTTGCTCGTCTGACATTGTTGCTAGTTTAATTTAGGTTTTTTATTTCCTTTTTTTTGTGTTGGGTCTTTCCCATTGTTATTCACATCTGAATGAACCATAACGATAAAGATGGAGTAGCCAGAGCTGAAAATAAACTCATCCCCACCTATAACCGTTTGAAGGGAAAAAGTCACCCGTCGCTCACATATTAAAGAAGTGTTTGTGTAGTCCATTTATGTATGTCTAAAGGAACTTGCAAGTCTATATCTCTGTTTTGTAATATAATAGCTTTCTTGTTAATAAGTGCAATCGTGTTGCATCTGTGATAAAGGAACTTGATGGTTGGTTGGCTGGTTTTATATCATGGTAGACCTCGTTATGTTACCTAATACTGAAATCAGTCTTTATTTTCAAGCGATTATAAGGTTTCAAGTAACTAATAAGAATATCCTTAGAAATATTATAGAGTCTCTTGTTTGTTTGGGTTTTATGGCATATCAACATTTGCAGGTTATTTAATGCCAAATCCATTTTTATACTAATAATCAGTTCTTTTTCAAACAATTCAGTTTAGCATGAGTACACATTTAAAAAAAAATCTATTTCAAGCAATTCAGTTAAGTTCAACAGTTCTAATTTAAGCAGTTTTTGTTTACACTCAGTTAAATTTTATTTCCAACAATTCAGTTTAGAATAAGTACGCAGTTTAGTTCTATTTGACCCAGAGATAGTACTAGCAGTTGTTTTCACTCCGGGCCAGAGTGGACCTGGGATCGATGGCAATGAAGGGGTACTCTGCAATCCCCGAAGCTCCAGCATTTCCAACAGATTGTTTAGTGTCATATCTTGAAAACTCGTTGGAGGGATCTTACTCCTCTGCTGAGGTGCAACCGGTGTATTCTACAGCCCCAGCCATCTGGGCAACTATAGAGTGTAGTAACCATATTTACCAACACCTCCGCTCGGGCTTGATATGACACAAGGTCAATTTTTAAGCGGAGTTTAACAGGTTTTAATTCAGAGTTTTCCTTCTCCTAGACTAGTTGCCTCACCAAGGCTGAAGAACCTAGTCTGCCCTACTATTTACCCATGGAGGGAGAATAATTGGATTCATACCTTTCTCAAGGGTATTAGTGCTATGTGAAATGCAATCAGTCTCGTCCAGGATTTGAACTCGTATCCATTTCCTACGACGATAACCATTACACCACGGGCACCTCCGCAAATAGAGCGTAGTAACTGTTCTTAATACTAATAATTAGTACATTATTATATGATTTCGTTCGTCTGGAACGGTCCCAATCAGCCTGGAGTCGGGAGTGGAAATCGATGGGAAAATCGAAACCATCCGCATCGGTTTGACCAGCTTGAATACTCAAAAGAGCTATAGAGACCCAAGGATACTCGTTGTCATTCAGACGCTGGCGAAAACCTACTCACTAATGCTGGTGTGAAAAACTTTCATAATAATAATGATACAACTAGACCATAGAACAGGGATATATATAACGAAGCACAAGGCTTTACATCCAAGAGCTGACAAAAAAGAGCTAAGAAAAAATGCAAAGAAAAATAACTGTATGCATACATCAAAGAAATTGCTCACGAGATGAACAGGACATGGAGAAGTAGAGGAAACCTCAAAAGGGAAATTGAATCTATTTTAATAACTGTTCAAAATAATACCTTAAGTTAGAATTAATAATACGCAGAAAAGTAGCAAATGTAGTTTATACGATGAGATATAACAATTAATCACATAATAAGTGAATGGAGAAAACTTTCACCGAAGATATACAAGAGTAGCCATGACTGGGTAAGAAAGGTGATATACTGGGAATTGAACAAGAAATTAAAAATTGATCATGATGACAAATAGTATAAACAAATCAAAATCTCTCCCAGGAAATATGACACCTAAAATACTCTGAAACATTGCGATAAAAATGGATCTCCAAACCCTAACCAGATAACCAAGCCTCATATTAAAAAAAAAAAAGAACTTGTCCTTTTTTCTCTTTTTTTAAGTTGAGCAATTATATTGTGAATTGAATTACCACGACAAGAAAAATGTACATCTATATCCTTGTCTTTGAGGTTATAATAATTTGGCAGATGCGTATTTCCAATCCTTCCGGGAAGTCGTGGCTCTGGAGGTGACCGTGTCCTCTATAAAGAGTACTACTATAACTTGCAAGACACATTCTGGTTAATTGGCCGCGCAATTACCATGACTAGTTAATTTGGCGTCACTTGTGTGTGATGAAGATTGGAGGATCAGTGGTAGAATTTTGGCTATGGATTCTGTAGTCACTGGTTCGATCTCCAGTGGAGGAGATCTCGGTATAGATTGCTGATGAGACCTAATAAGATCGAAACAGCTGTCCAGTGTCATGCACAAGTGTTCGCGGGATTTTTTGGTCGTTGTAATTCAATTCACTGAACTTGTCCTCAAGTGGATTTTGCTGTTCTGGCGGACTACAGTGAGAAAATAAAAGAAAATGAAAAAGATAGATTTATACTAGGTGGAATATGAAGGTGATGGTGATATCATTTGTTGTAAATTCCCTTAGAGCGGTCCCCAAAGACCTGGAAAAGAGATCCAGGGAATTGAGTTCAGTGAAAGAAGCGAGACTATCAAGACCATATATATATATATATATATATATATATATATATACAATTTCTGAGACTTAAAAATACGATTGACTACTGATAGTTTCTGCTGAGAATAAGTTTTTTGTGCAAGACAACTAACAAATAAAAGAATTGATCACCAGTCAACATCGCACACAAGTGACAGCAAATTAACTAGTCATGGTAATGTGTTTGATGAACATTTTGACAAAACTGGGAAAAGCATTTCATATGTTTTGAAATGCAATTGCATGTATTCTACTTTTTGGGTAATATATCTGAGTACATATGTGTGTGTGTGTGTGTGTGTGTGTGTGTGTGTGTGTGTGTGTGTGTGTTTGGTTTGGTTTTTATAGCATGTCAACCATTGTAACCTATTTAATGCCTAATCTTGTTTAAACATACATATACCAAATATATATGATTTGTGAACACATAGTTACAATTTTTAAATGAGCCTAATTTAATGTTTTTTGTGTACACAGTCAAAAGTATTGCCATGTAATGCCAATAATTAGATTTAGGCACACAATCAAATAGTTTCACATATTGCTATTTACCACTTATAATTCAATTGATCATCTGTCATAAATGATCCATCAGTTCTCTTTCTAACTTTTCCATTTAATATAATCTATTTATTTGCACTCTTTTTAAATGTCAAACAGTTCTATTTGACCCATAGATGGCATCTTATTAGGTGCTACCGCTCCAGGTCAGAGTGGAGCTGGAAGCAATGGCAATGAAGGGGTACTCAACATTCCCCAAAGCTCTAGTGCTGGAGCTTTACTATTAGATGGTTTAATGTCATATCTAGGACTCTTTGGGGGTCTTACTCTTCTGTAGAGATGCAGTCGATGTATTCTACAGCCCCAGCCGACTGGGCTAGAATGTGTGAGTGTGTGTGTGTGTGTGTGTGTGTGTGTGTGTGTGTGCCGACAGAAAATAAACGTTTAACATGTTTCAATTTTATCATCATCATCATCATCTTCCAGAGATGATCGCATGGATTTCCCTGACTCTCTCCTAATTCATCTCTATCGTCCATCGCCCTGGCAGGTTTTCTAGACTGCATTCAGAGTCCGCGCAGAGCTGATGTTTTTATATCGTACAAAATAGATGAGTACAATTGTCGGAGCCCATAAGAGAATGCCGCTTATAAGTTAGTACTTACTTCACCAGCAGTACTCAGCATGGCTTGTTCGTCTTCCTTGGATAGTTTGTGAGATTGGAGGTAAAGGGATGTATAGCAACTGCTTTGTAGGGTGCCGCAAACATACTTCGATTACAGTAAATGCACACATATACACATAAGTTCGTTTACAGGTTCCCAAATAAACATATATATCAACGTAATGTATGTATTATACACCCTGCTGAAAACGACTTCGTTCCTAGGGATTTTGTTCATTTATTTTCTGTCAGTGTGTCGAGAAGAGGAAAATCTCGTATTTTGTTTTGGCGCGCAATTTAATTCAACACTGAATTTCACCCAATCAGGATGACATATCCTATTCAGCCCGGACCTTCATTTCCGGCTAGCAAAACGGGTGAGCGGCCAAAACCTCTCTCTTCAGCTTGAGACAGCGACCAGAACAGACGTGTCTCTGGTCGTCCCTGCTTTGCGATGCCTTTTAGCTAAACAAGCCACCCAGTGTGGACATCTCACTGTGGCTTTAATCCTAGCAGCAGCAACATGGACACTCAACGAGGGAACCATCTAATTTATGGATTCTTTGCGTCTAATATATTTTAGACCAAGGAATCCCAGTTCAATATGAATTAGATACATTCAATATGCCTCGCACAGGCACAACTTTATGTCACCCCAAAATTGGCTATGTCGATCTGAGCGTGATCCCGCTCTCGACACACTAGCTCCCATTTCACCTCTGGTCCACATTAATGGAGATAACGCCTACTCTCCCCAATTACCAGACACACAAAACTACACGGTGACCTTGAATACTTCCCTCACACGTCCAACAACACGCTGCCATCTCAACATCCCGCTAAACCATTTCGTCTCAAACATCCAACAAGCCAAACCACCACGAGTCTTGCAGCTCCAAGAACAAACCAAATATTCAAAGCTGCAAATAAAGAACTTTCGTTGTTGTGTGTTGTTAAAGAATAGTTTCGTAATTCATTTGTTGCCTTAAAAAATATAGCGCACAAAATTAACCTTTTCCCTCACTGTTATAAGTGTTTTGCAAAGTGTTTTAATCGTCTTCTTCCCTTGCTTATTATTTTTTCACTCATTTTTACTATGTGCACCTGTCTACCCCCTCTACGTGGGACAGGATGTGGCGCAAAGTCAATTTTTAAGCATAGTAAAGCTACTTGTTACCTAGCCAAAATTTAAAAACCTAGTCTTTCCAACTATTTACCCTTAAATGGGGGTGGGATTACAGATGAATTCATACTTTTCCAAAGAGCTTTACCGTGAAGCAAAATGCAGTTTTATCGCGGAGTTGAACTCAAGTCGTCGATTCCATTTTTACGACGATAACCGTTACGCCAAGCGCCCCTCAATCTTTTAGTGTCATTTATATGGTGTATATGGATTTTATTTGAATGAGTCTTATTGCTCAAGGAACTTTTTTTTTATCTTGGTTTAAATTCAAATGTTGTCACATCTCGGAAGAAAGTCACCGATACGTTACTTTCAATAACAATTAAACTTAAATTCTTTTTATTTAAGAAATGGAAACTGAAAGGTAATGTGTCGAGAGAGTACTTTTCAAGTGAGCACCTGTTTCTTTCTGTCAGAGATTTCGTTGTCAAGGTGTACAGCAAAGATAAGGCAGATCCGTGCCCAGACTTGACAAGAAAGAAAGAAAGAAAGAAAATAAACGTGGACATAAAATCATCTCACTGTTTTACTTGACCACGTGACGAGATGTTAAATATGGTAACCATTTCCGTCGTCAATGACAACAATAGCACAAGCAGTCAGTTGGGCATTTAACCGTGAGAAAGAAAGAAAGAAAGAAAGAAAGAAAGAGCAAGTGATTTACAATTAGAGTCAGAAAGAGTAAGGTAATAAGAAAAAAAAAGAGAAAATCATTAACGCGAGAGGAGGACAGGAATGAATCGGAAGAAAAGCAGGACACGATTAAAAACTTTAACGATTGAAAAAGAGGAAGAAAAAAAGAAACAGAAAAAGAAAAGGAGAGAAAAAAAAGAGGGGGTTTCAGAAAACAAATAAATGAAGTAACAAAGTAATACGGAGAGTGGGAAGTGAGATTATCTCACCATGTATTCTAAAAAAGAAAAGAGATATAGAAAGGTTGGAAGGGAGAAGGTAGCTACAAAAGTAAAGACGGAAATTATAAGCGGTAAGAAAATGATTGTGTGTACAAACAAATGAAAACGACAACGGAAAGGTTTTTTGTTTATATTACAGGGCGCTGGTTCTACTACTTAAAATCAGAGGCTTACATACAGTCCAGGCCCCATCGTTCACTTTCCAAGGTAGGAATTATAACAGAACAATATATTTATTTATTCCGTTTGATCTTCCTTTTTTCAGTTTTAATGAACTCTCAGATATAACTGGAACTCACTTACTTGAAACCACTCCTCCATTCTAAAGATGGCCTTTCCATTTTTTTTTTCTTTTTTACTAACATTCATATTAAAAGTGATATCAAGTGTAGGATTCATTTTAATTCATCAAAAATTAATTCATTCTAATGATTATAGTGGTCAGACCACGTCTTGCAGTATGTTAAAATCAAATAAAAAATCGTCTTTATATTTTAACGCCCATCGCATTTGAAACTAAGTAAGGTCCATACATTTCTTTTTGTCGCCTACAGTTTTACTGCTTCTCTGCCATTTCACTGATTAGCTCTCGTTCTTTTCTACATTAACAAAGAAAATATTTCTGGCAAGAGTGAAAGAATAAATAAATTATATATATATATATATATATATATATATATATATATATATATATATATTCTGAATTGGAGAAATTTTTATAAAAAAAGTTTTTTCTTAAATCTGGTAAGTGCTCAAATACTGGCCAATGGAGAAAAATAAAACCTATTATAAATTATTTTCCCACCTTCTCATGTCAGTCTCGTAACTATAAATTTCATTTATTTAAAAAAGAATACAATATTTTATTTACTTCCAAATAAATGAAAAATATAGTTAAGAGGATATTATAGAACATTTATTTCAAGCATCTCTCTCTCTCTCTCTCTCTCTCTCTCGAAATACACACACACACACACACACACACATATATATATATATATATATATATATATATTGTTTGCCAATGGTCCGGGAGACTGTGGTTCAATCCTAGGTCGAGTCATAAGAAAGACTCAAAAATGGTACTTGATGCCGCCTTGCTTAACACTTAACACTATTGGGAACGGTTCAAGGGTAAAGTGGAGCAATCCAGGGAATGAAGTAGCACTCTCTCCTAATCCTCGGTGTAGTAACTACTAAAAAGGGATCCTTCGGGTCACGGTTGACTAAGGTCACCAACTTTATTTTAATTATATATATATATATATATATATATATATATATATATATATATATATATAAAGTTAATGAGGATTGTGAAAATCCAAAGAATGCGTGGTTTATGCACATCTATTTAATGCAAAATATACTAGTAGAGCAAAAAAAAATTTTTTTTGTTAAAAAAACAAGAAATTTACAAATTCATAATAAAATTCCATTTGATAAGCTTCATTAAGTGAAATAAATTCATTATGGAAAAAAAGTAAAAGTCGGCGACCGTTGTCGAAGATGGGGCAACCAGAAGGCTCCCTTTTCAATAGCTACTACACCGAGATGTAGGGGAGGGCGCTACTTCGTTTCCCTGGATTGCTCCACTTTACCTTTGATACATATCTGAGTGTTAAGCAAGGAGGTATCAAATACCATTTTAAAAGTCTTTGATATGGTGCAACCTAGGATTGAACCCAGGTCTCCCAGACCATTTGGCGAGCACTCTACCCACTAGGCTAATGAGCCGGTATTATGGAATACAATTTCTCAATTTCTTGTTTTTCAAACAATATATATATATATATATATATATATATATATATATATATATATATATATATATATATATATATATATATATATATATATAGAGAGAGAGAGAGAGAGAGAGAGAGAGAGAGAAATACATTAGTGATGATAATTTATATTATCATTATCAAAGCGGGCTGATAGCATAGATTCCTTTGACTTTAGCGTATCATTCGTTTCCTATCGGCCATCGCTCTAAGTAAGTCCTCAAGACTGCATCAGTGTCCGCATAAAGGTAGCGAATGTTGGGTTTTCTTGATAGGCCCAACACTGGTGTGTCCATGTGTAGTAGTTTCATATGAGGAATTCACTTATGAGTTTGTCTTTACTTCCCCAGCTGTGCCAAGTAAGTTTTTGTTCATTTTATTTAGATGAGATGGAAGGTAAGTGGCTGTACACCTGTTGTTTTTTTGGGTGCTGCGTCCTGCACTTGTTTTAAAATACCATGTAAAATCCTTGCATAGCTTCTATCCAACTTCTTTAAAACTTTTCCTTAGAATCAAAGTTGTACAACTATACTGCAGTACTGATATAGATGTAACTTGGAAGAATTCCTATTTTATTTTACCAGATATCAGCTTTCTATATGGTCGATAAACTCCCTTGCCTATGCGGATGTCGACATTACATCCAGTTGATGAGATAATGCTACCAAGGTATAAAATCATCATGATCATGATGTGCCGCGTGCACGGGTATCCTTGATCCTCTCTCACCACTTCTCTCTGTCGTTCATCGCCTCCGGCAGGTCTTCAGGGCTACATCCCGTATCCTCACATAGCTGCTGTATGTATGTCCGAGCTGGTCGTCCTGATTTTGCTCGGCCATATGTGGGTGTCCATAGGAGTACATCACTTATGAGCTCGTCTCTGCTTCCTGCGCGTATGGTTCGTCTAACTTGGATAGTTTTCGTGATGGGAGGCAGGTGGCAGTATAGTTGGTGCCTTTGTGGGGTGTTTCCGCCAGGACTTGGAAAATAAGGTAATGGTTATTGAGTTATATATAAGAAATATTTCTGACACTCACAAAATAGAACTGACTAATGGTCTTATTAGCAAAAAATATAATAAAATTTGTCATCTATTTAAAAAAAAGAACAATTGGGTCACCTGGCGTAGTACAATGGTAAATGACTCCAAATAGGGCATTGTAAGTGAGTTCGAGTCTCACTAGGTTTTTCTGGTTTTGGGCTTAAGATAGCGGGAATGGGACGTGTAACCAAATTTTTATTTTTCATTTTTTGTAGGTTTGGTTTGGTTTCTTTGTTTTAATGGCATATCAACTCTTTTTAGGTTATTTAATGCCAAAGCTATTCTCCTAGAAGAACAGTAGTGGTACTATTTAACCCATAGCTGGGAGGATAAGGGGGTTCATACCTTTCCCAAGGGTATTTGTCCGAAAGTGAACGTAATAGCGCGACTGGAGTACGAACTCGCATACTACGATTCCGCAGTCCATCGCTTTAACCATTACGAGGACATCCCCATTTTTTTGTTGGGAAATCAGATGGAGAGGGTAGAGGTGTTAACTAAGCTTATTTGGGGTGGGGATTTTTTTCGCTAAATAAAAAAAAGGGATGGGGGGGTCTTTTTTTTATAAGGGATGAAAAGACTTAAAATAAAATTTAAAAATGCCCACGTTTCAACCGAAAAATAAAACAAAATAAGAACACAGTTTGTTTTATTTATTTATTTTTTTTCCTGCTGAAACGAGGGCGTTTTTTTTTTTTTGTTTTTTGTTTTGTTTTAAGTCTTTTCATCACTTATGCAAAAAAGAAAAATCAACCCCCCTCGAAAATTCTAAAATATTAGTTTTTTTTTCAAAATTTCTTTGGGGATATTTTTTCTGGCTGTTTACATGTATTTGCAAAAAAAAAAAAAGTATAATCTGATTTTAAGTTTTCGCTAAAATAGGATGGGTAAAAATCTACTCGACTCTCTAACCTTTAGGCATAAAATAAGTAAAGTAAGTAAAGTTGGCGAACGTAGTAGAGGGCAACCAGAAGGCTCCCTTTTCAATAGCTACTACATCGAGGGGTTGGGAAGGGCACTATTTCTTTTCTATACCCTTGCCGCATAACTTATGCTGAGCGTTAAGCAAGGAGGTATCAAGTACCATTTTTTAAGTCTTTGGTATGACTCGACCTGAGATTGAACCACGGTCTCCTGGACCATTGGCGAACACATTATTTGTTAATAAATAATCACTAACATCCAGTTTGATTGTATATTTTCTAAGTAAAAAAAAAATCAAGGTATCTTTGATTTAAAAGAATTTTTTTTTATAAAATAGAAAACGTTATTTATGGGCGATACTGTAATTCCATCACCAAAGCTAAAATCCCAATGCAATTCAGGTCATTGGACTTCGTTGCTATATTTCATTGTATTGTTCTTTCTTTATTTACGTGTCTTAGATATGACACTAAACAGTCTGATGGTGAGGTTCCAGCGATGCTGGGTTTTGGGGAAGACGGAGCATCTCTTCATTGCCATTGCTCCCAGGTCCACTCTGGCCCGGCGTGGTAGCATCTGATAGGGCCCTATCTATGGGTTAAATAGAACTAACGGCATATTATGCTAAACTGAATTGTTTGACTAAACTGAATAGCTTAAAATAGAAATAACTTTGACAGTTAAACCGTAATTATATTTAAACTGCGTGGTTATGAAAAACTGAATTATTTGAAATAGAACTGCGTTTTGACATTGAAACTGTACTTACACAAAACTGATTTGTTTAACATAGAACTGTTTTAACATTTAACTGCGTGTAAACCAAATCTGTAATTATACTAAACTAAATTAGCTGAATTAGAACTGTTTGAATAAACTGAATAGTTTGAAGTAGAAATGTTTTCGACAATTAAACTGTGTACTCATGCTAAACTGAATTGTTTAAAATAGAACTGATTATTTACATAAAAATGGCTTTGGCGTTAAATAACCTACAAAGGTTGATATGTCATGAAACCCAACCAACCAACCTACCAATTATAGGCACTTTCGCCTTAGTAGAGTAAATGATCAAATTGAAAGAAAACTGAATTCATATTAACTACCAACAACATGGAAGGTTGAGACAAATCACTCTTTATATCTTACAGGTCGTAATCAATTAACCAATTCTTGTTTAAATGATCTCAAATTTTAACAAATAACTGAAAATATCATGTTCAACATTTAAACCTCCTTTATTTCCCCGTGAATTACATTTCTATACCGGATAAAAAGAAAAAAATACATGAAACATAATCATAGAATTGTGACTTGTTTGTACGCGTGCAATTAAAATCTGATATCATTCGAAAGAGGATTAGTCAAATCATTAGATTACGAAATTATATCAATATTTATGAAACGACATATATATATATATATATATATATATATATATATATATATATATATATATATATATATTGATTTGTTTTCTTTGCTGAATGGTATATCAACCTTTGTCGGTATTTAATGGCAACGATATCATTGTAAAAGAACAGTAGTGGTACTGTAATATATCAACGTGACCTGCAGGTGTGAATATGGGGGGTGTTGTTGACAGATAGATAGTGATTGTGATCACCGAAATGTCATCATGTCCACAGGTGCTGTGTATCAGAGGATGTTGACACAACTACAGCCGCACAAGAATAATATCAACAAGGTGATTGCCGAAATTTCACCATGCCCACAGTTGTTGTGAATACGGTGGATGTTGAAAACAGGTGCATCTGATCGAAGATATCGGAAAATCACCTGAACGGTGGGCGTCGTTGAAATCGGTGATAGTGGCAGATGCGTACGCCCACAAAACCGGGCTTGGGCCAGTAGCCAATGGGAAGCAGACAACATAACCAATGGAAAGCAAAGAAGTGAGATGTGGGCGTAACCATGGTTAACGAAAAAGAGGAATTGCTGCAGGTCACGTGAGAGTTGTAGACTATGTAAGTTCCCGAATTTCGGCTAAAGTCAGTTGTTCACTGGCTCTTCAGTCTTCCGACAGCTCCTCCGTGTGCGCGAACTCTGTGCGATTGCTACACACAAGTATCATCGCCGAAAATAAAAATATAATCTTATATTTTTATATACAGACGTGTTCCTCGTTGTTAATAACGACACAGTATACTATGCAACAGTACTATTTAACCCATATCAGGAAGGATGAGGGGGTTCATACCCTAAGGGTATCACTCTGAAAATGAGCGCAACTGGAGTTCGAACTCGCTTACAACGGTTCAGTCCTCTACACTGGATACTACGCCAAGGGGACTTTCATATATATATATATATATATATAAATATTCATATATGTATATAAATATATATATATATATAAAAAAGCAATATTTATTTCTATTGAGCGAAAAAAATTCTATTGAGTGAAAATTCAGAGAACTAACGTATTTTCTTCTTTAAAAAACAAGAGACGGCCATTGTAATAAACTTTCGGCTTTAAAAAACTTCCTTCTCATCAAGTTGGTTTGTTTATAGAAAAGGTGCACAGAATGATTACAGTCCCATCATCTGGTGAAATAGGATTAAAAAGATAAAGTGACGTCAATTTTCAAGAAGGGAACGATCTGCTTGCCTCGAAAATCAGTATTAAAAATTCTGGCTCTTTAAAATAACTCACGCACTGACCACTGAATTTGAACCCAAGATAAGATTTAGGCCTTTTCATTTCGCTACCCACAGGTTTTACGTCTACTCACTGGACTGTTTAGATTTCGTCCTTTTAGTACAAAGTATTTATATATTTCTGGTGACTTGCGAAGTATCCAATGAAGTAACCAAGTCTTTTTTTTATTTACTTATAGATTTTTGTAAAAATCAAAATTATTTTGTGATTTGTCCATACTTGTTTTGCTTTGAATCACGCCAACTATTGCTGACAAAAAAGTCGGTTCAGCGTCGCGTAAAAGTAGAGATTTGTGTTTTAAAAGTTTTATTGACATGAAGTGTTGTTTAGATTGAATAGTTCTAACAGTCAAACGGCATGGAAAAAAACGTGGGGTGAAATTGTTTGAGAGATGGGTGATAACCTCTGGGTCATTTGAGGCTTTGATTGGATTAAGACGTCTTCTGTGCAGATGACGGCAAGGAGCCAGGAAAAAAATAGAGTCAGTAAGAAGTGCTTGCCGGAAGCGGTTGAGAGTTCGATCTCTGATAATTACCCGTAAGATCGCGACGAATGTTGTAAAATGGTTATCATCGATAAAATAAAATAAAATGTGCATATATTAAAATTATGTTGAGTTGTTTGTGATCTTTGCACGGAATGTTAGGTTTGTAACAACGAGCAGACAGAATAACACGAGATGAAAAATAAGAACAAAACTGATGACGAGAGAAAACAAAGATGACATGAGGAAAGAACAGGTTGGAAACTTGGCGCTGGGTGATCAACAGAAGTTAAACAGAAGCGTTACCTATCACGGAAACCTTGTAATGGATATAAACCTAAATGGCCGTATCCGAGTAAGGGCTATGTAATAACAAGAAAATGATTTTTTTAAAAGTTCATTCAGTTTTTTGTAATAGTTAAAGGTACAGAGAAACAACATTGCAAGTGAGTTAAACTATGGGATGAATGTATGGAATAGATTGTAAGTATCATAGCTTTTATTCATTTCTTTCTTGGCCAAGTTGAGAACACTTCAACTCTCACTCATGTATAGACTGATAGATATTACCATAATGGTTAGAGTGTTCGCCAGTGGTCTGGGAGACCTGAGTTCAATTCCAGGTCGAGTCATACCAAACACTCAAAAATGTACTTGATACCTTCTTGCTTAACACTCGGATCAAGGGTACGTGGAGCAATCCAGGGAAAAGAGTAGCACTTTCCCCTTCACCTCAGTGTAGTAGCTATTGAAAAGGGAACCTCCGGGTCACCGTCAACTACAGTCGGCCAACTTGCTAGATATTTAGAATGCAAAAACAACCCACTGGTCGTTTTTCCTGATATAGAGCAAAATATCAAAACCTGGAGCTTTGCATACGAGGTAAAACCTAAAAATCCTGAATTAAAAAAGTCGATAATAGCTTATTAAAAGAGTATATCACACTGGAACACACTCCTCGCCTTACTGACGGTTTCATAAGGTATTCTCAATTCTTACTTTACACGTCCGATGACTGGGAATATCTCGTGAAACTGACAGTATCACGAATATAGTATTTGTGCATGATATCTTTTAATTCGTATTTATTGACTGTTTTAGTCTGGAACTTTTAGGTTTATATACACACCTGCGCGTGCGCGCACACACACACACACACACACACACATATATATATATATATATATATAATTGCATATATTCCATAAGTTTTCATAATTCATTGACAAGTTTCTGCTGCAGTTTTCACCTGATTATACACGAAAAATAGATGCTGTTGCTTGAGCATTTTATACTTATTTTTAATATAAAAAATAGATGCACTGAATATTTTATTTGGCATGTAGTGTAGACTGCAGACAACCATTAAAACGGCTGGAAAGATACCGCGAGTCAACTTAGTGTAATTGACAGATAATGACCTTTAAGGGCAGTTGAAAGCTTGACTGTCATAGGAAGATTGTAAAGTCAGGTTACTACAACCCTAGAAGTAAGAAATTAGGTTTCAGCTTTAATAATAACGATCAGCCGACGAGAGGGGAATTTTCCATCTATGGTCCGGCGCTCCCAACTTGCTTACGGGACTGGTAATATACATGAAATGAATAATGTTATGTTTACATAAGAGAAATGAAGACTGAATGTTTGTTATTAATCCAAACGAAGAGAATCGGGCAGTCAATAAAGAAAATGGAACACTGCTGGGTTCGAGAGAAAAATATGGCAGCAAAAATCGACGACAGGCCGAAGAACGATATAGCTATCCAACAAGAAACCTATATATATCATATGTACCAAAATAAAAACCATGATTTTTATCAGGACAGCTCGCGTATCTATATTTGTATTTACCCAATCCTTTACCCACGGGCAGAATGCAAAACACGATAATTTTTTAAAGCAGTATTTAACTGGTTTTCAAGTCCAACGCCTTAACCACTCGGCCACCACAGCAGTCCCAGATTGGGTCATACCAAAGACTAAAAAAATGGTACTTGATACTACCTTGCTTAATACTCAACAATATAAGGTTAGGATCAAGGGTAAAGTGGAGCAATCCAGGAAAGGAGTGTAGTACTTAGTGTAGTAGCTATCGAAAAGGGAGCCTTCGGGTCACCCTCGACTATGGTCGCTAACTTATTTAACAGGTTACAATTCAGAGTTTTTTTGTCCTAGATTGGTTGTTATATGACAGTTAAAGTGCCCACTTTGATGGGTACTTTTCCTAAGGTTATTAGCGTCATGTGAAATGTAAACAGGCTTGTCCAGAACTTGAACTCTGGTCGCTATATCTATCTCCTACGACAATAACCGTTATACTACGATAACCTTTACTCCAAAATGTTCAAGCAAAATAGCAAAGAAACTTCAAAAATGTCCCTAACATATCATAAAAGGTACAATATATAAACGACACCCTATGGATAAAAAAGACAAATTTCAGCGTTGATTTGGCCAAAGGAAAACTCGTTGTAATAACACTGCCAAATTCCAAGTGGACAAGTTAAAAGAAAATAAACGTTTTATTTGTTGTTTACGTCTACGGCGGTAAATACAGCTTCAATCTGGGGGTGTCCTCGTAGCGTAATGGTTAAAGCGATGGACTGCTGAATCGTAGTAAGCGAGTTCGTATTCTAGTCGCGCTGTTACGTTCAATTTCGGACAAATACCCTTGGGAAAGGTATGAAACCCCTTATCCTCCCCGCTATGGGTTAAATAGTACCACTACTGTTCTTCTCAAAGAATGGCTTTGGCATTAAATAACCTAAAAAGAGTTGATATGCCATTAAACAAAGAAACCAAACCCAACAGCTTCAATCTCGATACTTTCTGCTCACAACTCGAGTATTATGATAACAAGAATATATTACAAATAAACGAAGGCTGTGTATCGCAGGCGTAAACTAAAAAGACAATTTCAGCATAAAAAATGAAATTAGTGTGAAGAGAAACAGGAAAAGACCATCGATAACCATGACAACTTGGCCACTGTGAAGGGAGAAAAGTCGCGCAGAAAATAGCAAATCCTAAAATATTAAAAAAAATGTCCAAAAAAAAAAAAAAGTCGGAAAAAAGTTATAAATAAAGAAAAAGGAATGAAGAGATCAAAATAAAACAACGAAAAATCTAAGCTGAGATCTTTGTATCTGATATATTCAATGGTAAAATTGATAGCTTTCTTTTATGAATAAATTATTTCTCCTCGAGAGATTTGTTTATTTTTATTTATCTTATTTATCTATTCGCTGTTATGGGTCCATAAATAAAGCTATGGATGACTTCAAAACCAACATATGAGATTTGAAAAAAAAAAAAAACCATTGTGATATATTTGCAAGAAACTGTTGCGGTTGTTGTCATGGTCGCAATCTTCGTCACTGTTGTAGTTACAGAGATATGGGTGGTGGTGCAACGGTTATCGTCGTAGAAAAGAGACTCAGTGAGTCAAGTTCAAGTTCTTGATGAAATTTGCTTGCTTTTCCTTTCACCCACTCTCGGGAAATATCAAAAGACACAAATATTCAGATATTTACCGTCTACTCGAACTTCGTGAGTAGACAATTACCACCTACAGAGGGGAAATGGAAGGTATAAAAATATCGAAAATATCAAAAAGTAGAATATATTGTAGTGTTGGTCTACACGTGCTATTCTCATTGACATTTTAATATATATATATATATACAGAGAGAGAGAGAGAGAGAGAGAGAGTCAGGGAAATCTGTGGTAACATCATAACATGATAATCATGATGGTCTCTCTCTCTCTCTATCTCTCACTCTCTCTCTCTCTCTTACCATTCGCTTCCGGCAGGTCTTCAAGACGGCATCCTGTGTCCGTACTGAATTGTGGTTGATAGGTACTAGTTGATCGTCCAACTCTTGCACGTCCGTGTGAAGGGTCCATAGGAGTACGTCGCTTATGATTTCGTCTTTACTTCTCCTACAGTGTCTTGCAGTGTCTTGTTCATCTTATTTGGATGATTTTTAGGGATGGGAAGTCGGCGTCCGTACAGATTTTTTTCATACGCTTACTCAATGTTCATATGCTGCATCCATATAGTAGAATTGACACGACCGCTGCTTGGGAGAAATAGCGTTTTTTATCGGATAAGTTTGACTTCCATATGATCGATGATCTATCGATAACCATCTATGCTTTCAATATTCGCATATTGATGTCATTTTCAGTTGAGAAGCTGCTTTCGAGGTAAGTGAACTTGTCCACTAGTTTCAGAGAGCCACCATTTAGTGTAGAAATGATTACCTTTAATCTCAAAAAATATATTTATTAAGAGAGAGAGAGAGAGAGAGAGAGAGAGAGAGGGAGGTAATAATTAGAATATTTGATAGAAAACATGAAAATATTAATCAATAAACGAAAGTATAAAGGTGAAATCCTAATTCCTTTAAATTTTTACTCCTTTGCTTGTCAGCATTTGAGCACTCTTTAATGTATGAAAAGCTTTTTAAACGATTATTCTAATTTCTCTCTCTCTCTCTCTCTTTCTCTTTCTCTTTCTCTCTCTCTCTCTTTCTCTTAAAACAATGTATACACGTTATTTGAACAGTTTTTAATCCATAATTCTTTTCTTCTCATTGCTTTCTCCGTCTTTTAGGTCATCTTTAATTTGTCCAAGACAGACGTTCAAACAAATATCCTGGCCATCATTGATTTTTAGAAAGGCACCAGCAATAATCTCTTTCAAACTTACGATGCCTCACGTCTTGCCAAAATTTCTTTGTCCTTTATGAGTCCCAATAGTTTGAAGATAAATAAGTATTAAATGATCAACATTTTGAATAATTCATATTCTCTATATCTGTTCACGCGCTAAATGTACAGCAGAAATATTGGCATCTCTTTGCTTCTTATATATGCTTTTCGTATTTGCTGTGTCGTGCTTTACGCAATCATCAGAATGAATTGAAGTTTTAATGTATTTGTTTTAGAATACGTGATATTATACGGTTTATATAAACATCTAATCTAGTTATATCAATGTATATATTATTAAGATTTTCAATATATATATATATATATATATATATAAGTATTATTTGGTCCAGTTAAACCGGAGTTGGGAGTAATTCCATCAGGACAAGAAAACTATTCAAAAGCGAACATTTAAATTTTCCTGGTAAAGATTTCTTAATGAAATATATATATATATATATATATGTGTGTGTGTGTGTGTGTGTGTGTGTGTGTGTGTGTGTGTGTGTGGTCTATGGTGAAAAAGTGTCGAAACGGAAGTCGTATTAACCAAGATACAAGTAAACAATGAATGGTTTGATTTAGTCAAGGCTATTTATTTAATGGCATAGCAAATCCTTATGGCTTATTAAATGCTGCGATTTATTTATTTGTAGATATTTTAATATAATAAAAACAATTTATAATTTCAGGGATCCATTGCAATCATTTTTTTTTATCTTACTTTTTATTTGCTTATAAAGGTAATTTATTTGCACATAGGTATCAAGAATTCCTATTTGATACGAATAATTTTGACATAGTTATACAGTTTTAGATATTTCTGTCCTATTAAACGGATCTGTTTGACTTATGGATTCTGTAACTATTGCTGTCAATCATTTGAAACAGATAAACACATCAGAAATATAGATATATTAACATATATATACATTATTTGTTAGCAAGACATATGTTTTTTTTATAGAGGCGCTTGGACACTTCGTTACAGGACAATTCGATACATTTGTACAGGACAGTTTGGTTATGAAAAATTCGGTACAAGGACACTTTTTGAAATAACCTCAATAGACAACGTTTATTGTCTGAAATGAGCAGTTTACTATTGTGTGTTCTTTTTAAAGGGATATATCTTTTTATACCTTAAAATATGAAGTAATCACACTAAAGAGCATTTGTGCCAAAAAGGAGAACTTTATACTATTCAAAGGAATAAAGTAAGTAAAGTTGGCGATCTTAGTCGAGGGCAACCCGAAGGCTCCCTTTTCAATAGCTACTACACCGAGGTGTAGGAGAGGGCTCTACTCCTTTCCCTGGATTACTCATCTTTACCCTCGATCCTAACCTTATAATGCTGAGTACTAAGCAAGGCGGCATCAAGTATCATTTTTTGAGTCTTTGGTATGACTCGATCTGGGATTGAACCGTGGTCTCCCGGATCATTGGTGAACACTCTACTCATTAGGCCAATGGACCCGTAGTTATTCAAAGGAATAATATTTGTATATTATGAAATATGAAATATCTTCATATCTTCACCGTTTATCATATTTACCCAACCCCTCCGCTAGGGCAGGATATGACACAAGGTCAATTTTTTAAGCGGAGTTGAACAGGTTTGAATTCAGAGTTTTCCTTCTCCTAGACTAGTTGCCTCACCAAGGCTGAAGAAACTAGTCTGCCCTACTATTTACCCATAGCTGGGGGGAGAATGTTTGGATTCATACCTTTCCCAAGGGTATTAGTGCAATGTGTAAGGTCCGGGATTTGAACTCGTATCGCCGTGACCATATCTTCACCGTTTATTGCCAGAAAGTAGCTGTTCACAAAAGTAAGCCTCATTTAAAGTTGTACCAAATTGACCTAGAACCAAATTGCGATACCAAATTATCTGAATGGCATTAATAGCAAATATTGCTCAAGATCATTTTAAGAGTTATCTCCAGTAGATCTTTTGGATCCAAAGACTGAATTCACACAAGTACAACTTCCCTGGACCAGTGTGAATCTGGGAGTAATAACAATGAAGATGTGTTCCTCTCTCTTTCAACATCCCCAGAACTGGAGCCTCACCATCAGAGGTAGTTTATTATCATACAAAAGACAATGAATGAAATATTAATCTTCTTCAAAATTGTCTCCATCACCGGCAACACTTTTATTCTCTTGAGTTTTCAAACTTCTCATATGTTATAGTGTGAGAAAGCGTTGTCGTATTTAAAGATCCTTCACGCTTTCAAATTTTACCATTAGATAAAAAATAACTTTGTCAACTCAGAAATGGTTCGTCAATGTCTTGAGTCAATATTCAGAGTTCAGCATTGAGACTCGGAAAATGAAATGCGTTTCTATAGACATAATTTTAGATGTAACATAGTCGACACCAGCTACGTGTTTAATAGTAATTACAACATTTATTTTTCTCAGAATGCAACACTCTTCTGTTTACCCATTACCCTACGGAGAATAATTCTGTTCTACCTTTTCTAAGAGTATTAGCTCGACGTGAAAAGCAAATAACTTCGTCCAGGATTTGAGCTCCAATCCCCATTTCGTACGATGATGACAGTTACGTCACCTGCAACATATATATATATATATATATATATATATATATATATATATATTTACCAACCCCTCCTCTCGGGTAGGATATGATACAAGGTCAAGTTTTAAGCGGAGTTTAACAGGTTTGAATTCAGAGTTTTCCTTCTCCTAGACTAGTTGCCTCACCAAGGCTGAAGAATCTAGTCTGTCCTACTATTTACCTATAGCTGGAGGGTGTCCTCGTGGTGTAATGGTTAAAGCGATGAACTGCGGAATCGTAGTACGCGAGTTCGTATTCCAGTCGCGCTATTACGTTCACTTTCGGGCAAATACCCTTGGGAAAGGTATGAACCCCCTTATTCTCCCTCCAGCTATGGGTAAATAGTAGGACGGACTAGGTTCTTCAGCCTTGGTGAGGCAACTAGTCTAGGAGAAGGAAAACTCTGAATTCAAACCTGTTAAACTCCGCTTAAAAATTGACCTTGTGTCATATCCTGCCCGAGCGGAGGGGTTGGTAAATAGTACCTATAGCTGGAGGGAGAATAATTGGATTCATACCTTTCCCAAGGGTATTAGTGCTATGTGAAATGCAATCAGTCTCGTCGAGGATTTGAACTCGTGTCGCCGTGTCCATTTCCTACGACTATAACCATTACACCTCGGGCACCTCCATTTAAGTGAGCAGCCCCTGATGATGGCCTATGAAGGGTCCGAAAGTGCTCGGGACAATTTTGGGAAATTCATCTACTAATTCCAACCAATATATATATATATATATATATATGTGTGTGTGTGTGTGTGTGTGTGTGCGTTTCATTAAATATTAGAGAAAAATTTTGTCTGTATAATTTATTCAAGATCCTTTCAAGTTTTCTGATAAGCGTCTTAGTTTCATGTTGGAATTAGTAGATGAATTTTCCAAAATTGTCCCGAGCGCTTTCGGACCCTTCATAGGTCGTTATCAGGGGCTGCTCGCTTGTGTAAGGTGTGTTTTTTTTTGTTTTTTTAAGTTCTTAAATTTTTTGAAAGTTTATACCATAACGAAAATATGGGAACGCAGAGTTGGATAAAACAGGGTAACTGATGGGTTTAAAAAGAGAACGCTATCAACGGAAATAGGAATACGGGATAAGAAAAATGAATAAATACTAAAAGGATTTCAAAACATTTTGTTTTTATATGTGAGGCTTCGAGAATTTGTAGTCGTAGCTTATCAATTTCGTGTGCGATTGTAGTGGTGTTTTCAACTAGAATTTTTCGACACTTGGATTTAGGAATAGAATGGTTCTTAAGATGAAAGGCAATAGACCTCGTGTTATTAAGGTGCATTGTAAGTCGTCTGGAAAGAGTTGTAGTGGTAAGACCAACAAATACATATGTGTATATATATATATATATAGCTTCACACACACGCACACACACACGTGTGTGTGTGTGTGTGTATGCGAAACCATAACTCACAAAAAACAACTCTTCTTATGTGCATTGTTCTAATCAAAGTCTCGTTAAGATATTCCAGCTTACATGATAAGGCAATTTTAAGTCATATTTACTTCATAATGATTGTTTACTGGGCTATACGTTCACTTCAACTGTTAATTCTAACCATCTAAATCCTCGATATAACTTAGTTGTTTTTTTAGTGGTATATAAATATTCGTGTGTTATTTGTCAAAACCATCCTTGTAGAAAAACAGTAATGGTAATATTGATCCCGTTGTTGGGAGAATAATTGTGTTCATACCTTACCCCAGGAAATTAGTATGAAAGTGAACGTAATAGTTCGAATAGAGTACGAACTTGCTTACTACGATGTTACTGGACCCCACGTTAGCCAATGCACAACGGCGGCTCCCTCTCAATATAGTAATGAAACGTTGAATAAAAATATTGATCTCATGATGTACTTAATCCAACAGGCCAACAGGTTGTCTATTTCTTAAATAAAGTTATTGCCGAAAAAATCTTTAAAAACCTTTTCTAAATCGGAACGAACTTTCTATGCAACCTCCTACAATTAAATAATGGATCCGTACAATTGGTGTATTTTTGCTTAGAATAAGCTTCCTTCACAATATCTTTACCATTGAGCTCTTTCAATGTTTAATCATTGATGCTGATTCAGAAATAAAAGAAAAAATGCTTTTTTTTTTTCTTTACTGACTTCACTTCTAGACTGATTTACTTCTTTAATTACTGGCCAACCGGACAATAACCAGGCCAAAGTTATCGTCGTCCATTCTATTAAATCCAAGCAGTGTGCTCTGATGCATAGAGTCAATAAACTAGATTCTTTCTTCTTCTCATGCAAAAACCAACCACAAGGGTCCATCTTTCTTAACTTTCATTTCTTTGATTCCTTTTATCCTTATTTTTATTTCGGGTGGAGAAAATAATTCTAGCTACTAAGATTGTCCTATTTTGCAATATAGCAGTGCAATTTTGAACATCGATTGATGATTTCAAGCACTTGGCGCTTCAATCTGTACATGTAAATTCCTCTGAGAGAGTAATCATCCAAGAAGGAAATTAATGCATAAAAACCACATGCTGATGTAGTCATTTCTTAATAGAGTTGGTCAGTTTGACTAAAGTATCATTTTTAGAATTCATTAGCGCTATCGCATGTTTACCAATTAAAGAAAATGAATCTGATTAAAAAAAATTAATTTGTTGAATTTAACGTCACGTCAACCTGTCTAGGGTTATTCTATGCCTAGAGGTTATGGAATAACGCTCTTTTTATGTTCATCTTTACATTTTTGTGGAACTCTTTCTTTAACGTCTTTTCTTACATGGATTAATTGAATACGAATCATTTTCAAATTGATCTATTTAATCAGTCAGAGTGGATCTGAGAGTAATGGCTAGGAAGGGGTTCTCCACGCTCTCAACAGTTGTCCAGAAGTGGAGTCTCATTATCAGATCCAATTTAGTGTCATCCCCAGGACAGCCCTTTTTTTGGAGGAATGTCTTACCGTCAGCGTCTTCTAAACCCTAACGACAGTGCCATGATTAAAAATAGTTGATGTTTCTGCACAGTAGACCAATACAACATTTTAAAAACTTACCTCGGTTTTTTTATGAATGCGCATCTATGAGCCTTCATGTTTTAATCGCATCAAGGTGAATTTCTTTTTACGGTGTCAGACTGTAATTATCAGCTATTCTATTATTCTCGTCAATTATTTTATTCGATATGTTTGCAAAATTTCTAATGATCATAATTTTTTATATACACACCGGGTTTTAATTTTTAAGGGGGACCATTTTTATATGATAAAACGCTCGAAAAGTTTTAGTGCTTTTTAAAAATCAGTTGTAAATCAAAATCCGTACTTGCTTGTTAATTCTTACATTATAATGTGGAGATAATTTTTTCTGATTATCAGCAGATATAGCTTGGTGATGAAAAATAGAATCGGAAGTCACAATATCGGAAATTGATTGGCTGGTTGGTTGGATGGTAGCCTTGTTGGTTGGCTGACTTGTTGGTTGGTTGACTGGTTGGCTGACTTGTTGGTTGGTTAGTCGGTTGGCTGACTGGTTAGCTGGCTGGTTGGTTGGATTGTAGCCTGGTTGGTTGGCTGAATTATTGTTGGCTGAATTGTTGGTTGGCTGACTTGTTGGTTGATTGACTGGTTGGCTGGCTGGTTAGCTGGCTGGTTGGTTGGATGGTAGCTTGGTTAGTTGGCTGACTAGTTGGTTGGTTGACTGGTTGGCTGACTTGTTGGTTGGTTAGTTGGTTGGCTGGCTGGCTGGATGGATGGTTACCTGGCTGGTTAGTTGGATGGTAGACTAGTTGATTAGCTGACTTGTTGGTTGGCTGGCTGGTTAGCTGGCTGGTTGGTTGGATTGTTGCCTGGTTGATTGGCTGACTTGTTGGTTGGTTAGTTGGTTGGTTGGTTGGCAGGTTGACTGTCTGGCTGGTTAGCTGGCTGGTTAGTTGGATGGTAGACTAGTTTATTGGCTGACTTGTTGGTTGGTTGACTGGTTGGCTGGCTGGTTTTATAGCGTGTTGGGTCTGTTTTATAGCGAAATCAGTGTGGTTTTGCGGAGTATTGAAAAAATTTGGCGGAGACAAAGACGTGATCAAAACATAACAACAAATTCACGTCAGACACGTGATCACTAAAACATCCCAATCACTTTATCATTGATGTTGCAACTTCCCTCTAAACCGGTCTCAAAATCAGGAAAATATAAAGCTATATTCTTAAATCAATGAAAAAAAAATTTTTTGACAAATCGTTGCCCCAAAATTTAGGTTGTTACTTGTCACTCTACCAGTAGCTAACTAAATGACTGAACCTTTTAAAAATACCCAAATAACGTATGTGACCGTTTCTTGCAGCTATCTCAAGAGTGCAAGATCCTATGTTGTCGATCAACAGGTTATCTGGTGATGGTAGGAGGTCACTTCATACATCGGTTACATACTTATGTATGATAAGGTATTATGTCGGGACAAATAAAATTCTGTAACCAAAAATGAAATTGTAACTCACTTTAAGAAATAAATTGCATAAATACTCGTCCTAGCTTTTATAATATTTCTTCTTACTTGAGCAAATCCATTTTAAATAGCTACATTATATTCCATCTTTAGTTTATATATTCCACGTATATCATAATTTTATACTTTCTCTTCTTCTTTTTGTCTTTTTTCTTCCTCTCTTTTGATTCGAAATCTTTCTCGATAAACAAACAGAACGTAAATTCTCCAAAATGTTTCTAATAAATCAAATAACGTAATTTAAAACAAATAAACGCTGATTCACTAATTACATGGCCAACTTTTTCTTGTTATACAAATTTTCCCAGAGTTTTTGTATTTTTCACTTTTAAACATCCATTTTAAACATCACTAATATCATCCTTCATGGTCCTGATGATGGTTCCTTAGAACCGAAACACTATTTTGTCGACTTTGCTTCTCAATAAATCTCTCCTTCTACTTGGATTATCTTGTTATCAATTTTTCTTTATATATGTATTTATATATATATATATATATATATATATATAAGGAATATATTTCTTTTAATGCCTAATAGTTATCATTGTAAGGCTTTGGGGAAACAGAAAATATGAGTTGTGTGAAGTGTTACCAGTCATATCAAAAGTTGTCATATACGTAATACAAAAACGAATCTGTTGTTTTAAGATACGGAAATTTATAACTCTAACTGCTTTTACTGTAGTCGCTACGAAACGAAAGGGATAAAAACTCAGTTTAGCGAGTATCTAATGTTTGTCATTGTTTTTAGCGAAGAAACGTGTTCTTGTGCGTATGTGTTATTTCCTCGCTAATTGTTGTTGTTAATAAAGGAGGATGAAGAAGTATGAAGACGAAGATACCGTTAGCATGAAGTTTTTTAATGGCAGCATGGAATGTAGAGTTTATGTTTGTGCTGCCAGTTTTGTAGGAAAGGAAAGAAGTAATAGTAGAGTGGAGAAAGTATTTTTGCAGCTAAATGCCTGGACGAAAGGTGTATTATTTTAAGGCATTGTTGGACGTACAAGGGAGATATGTTCGCCGTATGTTGCAAAAGTCATGTTTGCTATTTGAGGAAATAAACGTTGAAGTCACCGTGATTTTGTGGCTCTGGTTGTTTCGGGGAGAAGCGTGCGTGTCTCTAGAAAATGTTGCCCAGAGGTGAAATAAGAATTAGGTGTCGGGGCGAGATTCTGCATCGCAGTCGACATAGCCAATTTTGGGGTGACGTAAAATTGTTCCTGTGTGTGGCGTATTGAATGTATCTAATCCATATTCAACGGGGAACCCTTGGTGTAGGAAAAATAGCCAAGGAGTCCATGAATTAGACTGCTTCCCTCATGGTGCCATGCTGCTGCTGATGGAGAGCAGACGGTAGACCTCTGTACAGAACGAAGTTGTTCTGCGAAAAAGGGAGTGTTTGACGGCTTTCCCCAATTACTGTTGCCCAGAAAGGTGGTTCGGGGGAATAGGATAAGTCATCCTGATTGGGTGAAATTCTGCGTCGACCCTAACGGTCGAATTAAATTAGGCGCCAAAGAAAAATGCTAATTTCTTGCAGCTACATCAGAATTACTTGAGCCTATTAGATAAATAGAAACTTTTATCCGTTGTTGGCGAAAGGGACAACCATAGACTTACATTTCCCCTTTATCGACCAAGCCCTACCTCAACGAGGCTGCCGATCTCAACTGCTACTCTGACTGCAATTTCAACTGCAATTTCAAATGACTCTGCATCTTAGAAATCGTCTTATATATTTTATTCTAATTATTCTCTTGACTTATGTCTTAAATCACTCGTAATTGCAAAAACTTTTAAGTGCCACGTCATTCTAAATATCAACTGATATGTATCTACAAGTTTATCATAGCCTTAGAGCTGATTTCAAAACAAAGCCGTCAACATTTTATTTTGACAGGATCTGACATGCGAATGCAAAAAAGGTTGACGCAAGTCCTTTGGAAATCGAAAATTTGCAACTCCAAACTAAAAGTTTTTCTCGAGCTCACAATTTATCTCTAAGATTAAATAATTATCTAAAATAATAATTTAAAATCTCTAATTATATGGCATTGTCCCTCAGAGTCCGAGTAGACACTGGAAATAATGGCAACGAAGGGTAGATTTACTCTCCTCAAACTTCCAAAACTAAAGCCAGTTCACTCTATGCAATTTAGTGCCATTGCCAGGACACTTATTTTTGTGTGGAAGATTTTACTTTTTTATATGTGATGTAGTTGTTGCCACTGTCAGAGTGATAAGATTCTAATATAATAAGCGTAACAAAAAAGACGAGCAGTAATCGCTGGTGTTTTGGTTATGCTTATTATATTAAAATCTAAAACCTTCTTTGAAATCTCTGCTGGAATACTCGTGCCTGGTGTCACAATCTGCTGAGAATATATACTTTCCGAATTAAAAAAAAAACAAACTTGGCCTCGGCCAAAATCGACATCCAAAAATATCTCAATAGGAATATTTTCTTAAAATCTTCAGTCCAGTTCTGCTTCTCAAAACATTGATTTGTTTCGATCAGCGTCTGATCAACATCCGGTGGACGTATTTGTATTTTGAACCTAATAATGATTTCTGTTGAAAGAAAAAAAAAAAGAAGAAAACTTGTCTTTACGTTAAAGATAAAACTATCAATCATCCCACGGCTGGGTTCTTTCAAAGAGAGGCTGTAAGCGCTCTTTTGAGAAAGGAATACTATCATTAGTGTCTGGATGTTGGCTGGACTTCATCTTTCCCAATTTGAGCCTGTCCGTTAGACAAACATTCAGCTGTGCTGCTAATGCCATTCAAGGAACAAAGACGTCTTCACCATTTCGAGAATAAAAGAAATTATAAATTATCAAACGCTACCCGATTCTCGCAATAAAAAGCAAAAATTATCAATAAGTAAATACAAAAGCGCTAAAATATTAATAAAAAAAAGCAAAATTTAAAGGTAGCAAAAGCATGTGTCTAACAACGGGGATATCGATATCGCAAACAAAAGAATTGACTGACAGATTAACTTATTTTAAGAGCATGTCAACCAGTCGTGGGTTATTTTATGCGTTCATATTCGCAGTTTTTGTATTTTTTTTTCTTTTTCTTAAGTTGGTTTTTCGTTCGAACGAGTTCTTATTGAATACGAATTATTTTTAAACAGATTTTTTTACACATACATTGGACCATAACAGATACTACCACTTCGAACCAGAGCGGAGCTGGAAGTAATGCTTATGTAAGAATATTTCACACTCATTAAATCTTAAGAAAATTCAGGTTAATTTTAATATACAAACAAAAGGAAAATAGTTTAAAGGCCTTAAAAACATCGACAGATTTTATCTTCTTTCACCTTCTTCAAAATTTTTGTTATTCTTTCATTCTCATTCCTAAACACCCATTGTTAAAATATTCTTTATCTGCATGAATTCTTCCCCTCTCCTCTATTCTACTCTTTTGAATTCAGTCCATCAGGTCAATCTTATTTGCTTTCTTCTTTATAACTCTATTCAGGGTTGACAATATTATTTTCATTGTTTACAGATCTTTTTATCAAAACCTAATTCATGTATATATCTCAAAAATGTCTCTAAATTCATTATATAATTAAAGTGAATATTAATCGCTTAGGAGAGTTTGTGTCTTCTCGAAACAGCCTTCACCCCGTCGGTGAGGTTTAGAATACACTGACTGTATCCCCACCGCAAAGGTTAAGACCCCCAAAAAAGATATGTCCTGAGTAAGGCACTAAATTACATCTGATGGTAAGACTCCAGATCCGGATATCTGGGAAGTCTGGGGCATTCCTTCATTGTAATTACTCTCAGTTCTTCTCTGAACCAGAATGGTAGAACCTGTAAAACAATCAGATAGTGTTGTTACTCAGTAAGATAAACAAACTGCGCAAAAAAAATTTTCTTGAAAACTGCCGAAAAAATCATCGAGTATACAGTTTGAAAACACCATCAACACATCCCTAAGCAATATTTTTTCGAATATATTCAAGGGTTTTTAAGCGTATATATATATATATATATAAAGAGAGAGAGAGAGAGAGAGAGAGAGAGAGAAGGAGGGAGGGAGGGAGGGAGGGAGAGATATATGTTTCTTTATTCTTGATTATCCTCAACTATTTTTGATCTTAGGTTATCGTCAGGAGAAATGATTTTGAGGAGACAAGTTTTTTTAAACTGTTTTTTTAAAGATAGTTGTTATAAAAAAGCGACGACAAATAAACAAGTAACGATTCGATGTATAAAAATTATTCTTTGATGTCAATGTGTCTTCGACTGACCATTATAAGGAAGTAAAATTGGTGACCTTAGTCGAGGGTGACCCGAAAGCTCCCTTTTCAATAGCTACTACATCGAGGTGTAAGGAAGGGTGCTACTCCTTTTCCTAGAGTGCCCCACTTTAGCCTTGATCCGTACCTTATGAAGCTGAGTTTGAGTGACAGCAAGTCCCCTCAAGTCTCGAGGATTCTTCTCAGTATTCTGGCCGTTTTCAATAGTGTTGTAGTTTGGATGGTCCTCATTCGTCTGTCAACTTCCAAGTCCTCTAGTCCCTTTAATAATCATTTTGTTACGATACCAAAAGCGCCATTCACAATTGGTATAATTGTCACCTGCATGTTCCACAGTTTTTTCAATTCCCTAGCAAGGTCGAGGTACTTATCCTTCTTTTCACATTCTTTCAGCTTTATTCTGTGGTCAGCCGGGACAGCAAAGTCCACAATTTTCCAAGTTCTCTTTTTTTGTTGATTATTATAAAGTCTGGTCTTCTGGCTGAGATTAGGTGAACCGTCTGTATGTTAAAGTCCCATTGGAGTTAAGTGTGTCATTTCCAAGGACAGATGCTGGGTTGTGCATATACCATTTGTTAATATGGTCAAATTTGAATTTTTTGCACATTTCCCAGTGGATCACCTTGCCCCCCAGTCGTGTCTAGTCTTATACTTCTTCTGTGTAAATTTGCTACAATCGCTAATTATGGGATTGATCGTTTCCTCTCTATCATCACAGAGCCTACATTTGCTATTTTGTTTCGTCTTATATATTTTTGCTTTGATATGATTGGTTCTTATGGCATTGTTTAGTGCTACTATTAGGAGAGATTCTATTTCTCTCTTAAGGTTTCCTTTTCCTAGCCACGTTCAGGTTTTCTCGAGTGAGATATTGTTTATTAGTCGTTTACAACGCCCATAGAGCTATTTTTACTTCAATTTTTGTTTCTTAGTTATTTTCATTCCGTTGTCCATCGTGTTGTCAGTATCGTTTCTGATGGCTGTAATCAGTCCTCCTTCGAGTTTTTCTATGTTGTCCTCGAGTCCTTGTATCAATGTGTGAACGCTGTCTTCAGTGCTGGCAAGTCCTCTTCTCCCCTTTCTTTATACATATCGTCTGTCAACGTCGTCTCTGGGATGTAATGCCTTATACATGGTCATTAGTTTTCTTGTTCTCTGGTCCATTTGTTTAAGTTCTTTTCAGACCCACTTCAAAAAGAGCCCCGAATATCTAATGAAGGGTACAGCCCAGGTATTTATTCCTTTGATAAGGTTTCAGCTACATAGCTTTGTCCCGAGTAGCTTTCTAGTTCTCCAGAGATATTCTTTCTTAATTTTTTCTTCCCTCGTTTGATGGTGTCAGCTTCCAAGATGCCCAAGTATTTGTAGGTTTCCTTTTCCTCCGGATGTTCTAATCTTGTCTTGATTTGGTAATTCCATTCCGTCAGTCAGATGTCGCTTACCACTTATCATTACTAGCATGGCACATTTTGTATGCCAAATTCCATTCCCATGTCCTGACAGTATATTCTAACGGCGAGTATTAGAGTTTCCATTTCTTTTTCTTCTTTTGCAAAGAGTTTGATGCCATCCATGTACATTGGGTGATTGATCTTTTCCTGCGATCCACTAAGTTTGTATGGACTGCGGAATCGTAGTACGCGAGTTCGTACTCCAGTCGCGCTATTACGTTTACTTTCGGGCAAATACCCTTGGGAAAGGTATGAACCCCCTATCCTGTCAGCTATTGGTTAAATAGTACCACTACTATTAGCTAAGCTTCTTCATCCTGCTGTCAATTTCAATCTCCAAGTTTTCATGGTTTTCTCGATAAAGTTTATGACTTCATCGGATATTTTATACATTTTGAGGCAGTTTATTATCCAGCTTTGCAGAACCTCATCATATGCCTTTTTGTAATCAATCCAGACCATAGGTAGGTTTTTTAGTCTGGTCTTGCTCTCGTTTAGGATGTGCTAATCTATGTAAAGTAATTCTGCTGTGCCTCTGGATCCTTTGCAGCATCCTTTCTGTTTCTGAGGGAATAATCGTCGACTTGTTAGCGAGTAGTGAATTTCTTCCCTTATTTGTGCTATTAACATTTTCCACGTCATTGGTAGGCAAGTTATGGGCCTACCTTAGTTTGGGGCGGTTCATTTGCTCGGGTCTTTTGGATCAATGTGGTCGTTCCTTTGGTTATCCATTCGGGTACGTGTACTTCTTGTAGGCATCTGTTCATTCCTAGAGCTAGTCTGTCGTGAAGGTGAATTTTTCAAACCAGAAAACATGTATTCCATAATGACCTGGCGTTTACCAGTTTGATATTTATTAGTGTCATTTTGAGTAAATCGATGTGCATTTTCACTTTCGGGCCTTCTTTGAGCCCTTCTAATTCTCTTGTCATATTGTTTATCCATTCATTCTTTTTGTTATGTTTTCTTGGTTGCCATATTTTTGTCCAAAATCGATCGGTTGCTTTTGCATCCGGTTGTTGGTATGTTTTCGTGTCATCTCCCAGTTGTTGGTAGAATTTTCTTTCGTTGTTTTGGAATGTCCTGTTTTTTCTGCATTGTTTTAAACTTTGTCGATATCTCTTTAATCTTCCTTCTTTCGCCAGTACTTTCTGGTTTATTTCCTCAAGTTCTGTTCTTATTTTTCCTCGTGTTGCCTTTTCTTTTTTGTTCCTTCATATTCCAGCGTCTTTCCTTTGTTTTATCATTTTGGCCTGTTTTCGTAGATTTTTTTTATCTGCGTTTCCAGTCGAATTTTCCATCCTGCTTTTGATTTTTCCTCAGTTCTTTTTAAGGAGATCCCAAATTTCTCACAAACTAGTTTCGTTTCTGCATAGATTAATTCATTTAATTCGGTTTTATTATTCGTTGCTATATAAGGTAGTACTTGATTTATTTTATTCGTTTCCGTCTTAACTGTTCTCCATTGTATGTTTCTTAATGATGGTAAGGTAGTCTTTTTACTGTTATTATATATCTATAAATTTTCTAGATTTACCCTTTGTTCTTGTGTCAGTGTTTGTTATGGGTTGTTTGGTTGTGCGTTGTTTGGTTGTGTCGTGTTTCCATGTTCCGAAGTTGGCGGTTCATTTTGTTTGAGCTGCTTTTGTTTGTTAATATTGATGTGTCAGGTACTGTATTACTACCTTGTTGATTATCTATTTTCTGGTGCATTTCTATTATTACAACGTCAGAAAATCAACATTTCTTTATTATTGTCCTGACTTGATCTGCATGTCTTTGACTTGATAATAATTTATAAAGCTCTTTGCTTCGATGTGGCACAAGGCCGAATGAATGGGGCGCCCAATGAGACTCGAACTCACTCGTGTAGGTTTGCTAGTCTAGCTTGCTAACCGTTACACCACCAGCATGTCTTTGACTTGATGTCTGAAAACTTGCCTATTCTTGCAATATCTCTATCATTCATTGTAAAGGATTGCCCCTAAAATAGTAGTGTAGTGAAAGTTGGCTGTCTTCCCTAGTTCATGTTTTGTGTTTACGTCTATGGTTGATGTGGTTCCTTAACTCGTCATTCGTATACCTTAAAAAAGAACAGCCAACATTTGCAGAATAACGATTGAATCTCCCATGTTGGCTATCAGGAGAGCACCTGCAAATCATGACACCCAAGCCTGTTGCCTGGGTTCCACGTTGTGTCATATTTTGTTTCAATATTTTTATCATGGGTGGTATATTGTGGCTATACTAGGGTTGTTTATTATCTGCCCGCCTGACACAGATGTGACCATGAACAGTCACAGTGACTGTTCATGAACAGCGCTTAAAAAAAACCCTAAGTTAAAGTCCATTAACCTATTTTTCTTATAGATTATTTCTTAACTGAGTACCTAAACTTGTTTAGGGTGTTCCTGTATTAACTTTTTGGTTTAAATTTACTCCCCTATTTTGAAACTTTATTTCCGTTAAATTTGGTCATATTTTAATTAATACTGAGCTCCTAATGTTTTTCCCATTATAAGGAGGACGGTAACTGTTCTTAATGCTTTCAGGCGACATCAGGTAGGAATTTCCTTAGATTAAGAGTAGTCATAGATGAGCTATATAGAAACTGAGGTGGTAAATTTAAACAAATCTATTTCGTTATTTCGAAATAGTTTTGCTGAAAATAATTTTAAATACAACTGTTCACCAAAAGATTTTGTGAGTAAGGAAAAATCAATGTTTTTAAATAAATGACATATTCTACTGACCCAAATTTCATGGAAGACCTCGCAGCAAAGATTCGTTTGGTTATTCTAGCACAAGCCTTGATAGAGGTTTGGGATTTTTTAAAAATATATATTTATATTCTAAGATATAGACCTCACGTGGCATTCTAGAATGTTCACTTCTAAAGCAATTTCCTTTTTTTGTAGGGGAGGGGGAGAAAATTATTTATTATTATTATTATCATTATTATTATTATTTACTCCTTGAGAGTTTTTTCCATCAGTGTAAACTAATGGTCTTTCACTGAAGACTGAGTGACACCAAGTCTCCTCAAGTCTCCAGGACACTTCCCAGTATTCTGGCCGATCTCAATAAAGCTGTCGTTTGAATGGTCCCCACTCGTCCGCCAACCTCCAAGTCCTCCAGTCCCTTTAATATTCCTTAGGTGTCAGTAAGAGCACCAATTGCAATTGGTATAAATGTCACTTTCATGTTCCACAGTTTTTTTTCAAATCCATAGCAAGGTTAAGGTGTTTGGCCTTCTCTTCTCTTTCTTTAAATTTCACTCAATGGTCTGCCGAGACAGCAACGTCCATAGTTTTCAAATTCTCTTTTTTTCTTGTTGATTATTTTTGGTCTAGTCGTCTGGTGATCCGTTTGGATTTCAAAATCCCAAGAGTTTGTGTGTTTCATTCTCCAGGACAGATTCTGGGTTGTGCATATGCCATTTGTTTCTATGGTCAGATTGAAATTTCTTGCACATTTCCCAGTGGATTACCTGGTCCCCCCTGCCGTGTCTAGTCTTATACTCATTCTGTGCTAATTTGCTGCATTCGCTAATTATGTAATTGATCGTCTCGTCTCTATTACCACATAACCTACATTTGTTTATTTTCTAAAATTATTTTTCTATTGTGAGAGTTTTTCTCACTGATGGTTTTTGAAATGAAGTCTGAGTGACAGCAAGTATCCTCAAGTTTCCAGGACTTTTTTGTTATAATACTGTAGTTTGGATGTTTTCCATTCGTCCTTTTATTTCTAAATCCTCCAGTCCCTGTACCAATCTTTTAGTGACTGTACCAAGCGCACCAATTACAATTGGCATCACCGTCACTTTTATATTCCATAGATTTTTTCAGTTCACTTGCAAGATCTTGGCACTTATTTCTCTTTTCGCTTTTTTTCAATTTTACCCAGTGGTAACCGGAACGGTAAAGTCCACAGTTCAGTCGGTTTTCTTTTTCTGTTGACTATCGTAATTTCTAGCTGAAATTAGGTTACCCCTATGTATTTAAGAATTACAGAGAATTTTGCGAGTCCTATTTTCTTGGTCAGATTCCGGATTCTACATATACTATTTGTTCATATGGTCAAATTGAAATTTTTTGCACGATTCCTAGTGGATCATCTTGCCTAACCAGTCGTGTCTCGTCTTATACTCTTTTTGCGCTAATTTACTGCATTCGCTTATTATATGATTGACCATTTCGTTTCTATCACCACATAAACTACTTCTGCTATTTTGTTGCGTCTTGTCAATTTTTGCTTTGACATTGTCTTTATGTCGTTTTTTGTGTTGCTGTCAGAAGGAATTCAGTTTTTCTCTTAAGGTTTACCATTTTTTAACTATATCCAGGTTTTCTCGTGTGAAATTTTACTAGTTTGCTGGTAGAAATGTCCATAATGTTGTTTGTCTTCCCATTTTTGTTTCTGGTTATATTTAATCTGCTGATGTTTATATTGTTTTTATTGTTTCTGATCGTGGTAATCAGTATTCCTATGCGCTTTTTATGTAGTCTTCCAGTCGTTGTATCGATGCATTGACGCTATCTTGAATGCTGGCGAATCCCCTTCCTTCGTTTCTTGACACGTACAATCTGTCTACGTCATCTCTGTTATGAAAGGCCTTATGCATCATCATGAGTTTTCTTGTTTTGTTGTCTATTTTTTGAAGTTCTTCTCACATCCACTTTAAGAATATTCCCGAGTGTCTTACGAGCAGGACAGCCCAGGTAGTTATCCCTTTGAGGAGATTTCAGTTATATAGTTTGGTTTCTCGTTCTCCTGAGGTATACTTTTGAATTTTTTTTCTTTTATCTCCTCTCATTTGATGGTGTCAGCTTTCAGGATTCTCGGGTATTTGTAAGTTTCCTTTTCACCAAGCGTTCTGATTTTTCCTTGATTTAGTATTTCTATTTCTTGGGTTCCGTTCGTGTTTTCCACTTTTCATTGTATATTATTATTTGTTCTCTTTTAAGAGTTTTCCCACCAACGTTAGCTGATGGTTTCTCATTGGATTTTAAGCGACAAGTCTCCTCAAGTCTCCAGGACTCTTCTCAGCATTCTGGCCGATCTCAATAATGTTGTAATTTGGATGGTCTCCACTCGTCCTCTTATTTCCAAGTCCTCCAGTTCTTGTACTAATCCTTTCGTGACCGTACCAAGGGCACCAAATACAATTCGTATTACGGTCACTTTCATATTCCACAGCTTTTTCAATTTCCGCGTGAGGTCGAGGTATTTATCCTTCTTTTCACATTTTTTTCAATTTCATTCTGTGGTCCACCGGGACAGGAAAGCCCACAATTTCGCAAGTTCTCTTTTGTTTGTTGATTATTATAAGATCTAGTGGTCTGGCCGAGATTTGGTGATCTGTTTGTATCTCAAAATCCCAGAGTAGCTTGTGCGTCTCATTCTCTAGGACAGATTGTGGGTTTTGCATATACCATTTGTTCGTATGGTCAAACTTCAACTTCTTGCACATCTCCCAGTGGATCACTTTTCCCACCCAGTCGTGCCTAGTCTTATATTCTTTCTGTGCTAATTTACTGCATTCGCTTATTATGGGATTGATCGTTTCGCCTCTTTTACTTCGTAATCTACATCTGTTATTTTGTTGCGTCTTACCAAATCTCACTTTGATATGATTAGTCCTTATAGTATTGTTTTGTGCTGCTATTAGAAGAAATTCAGTTTCTCTCTTAATGTTTCCTTTTCTTAGCCACGTCCACGTTTTCTTGTGTGAGATGTCGCTTGTTAGTCGTTTAAAACGTACTTAGAGTTGTTATTCTTCCCACTTTTGTTTTCTGGTTATTGTTGTTCTTCTGGTCCTCGTGTCGTTAGTATTGCTTATGTTGGCTGTAATTCATCTTCTTCCGTGCTTTTCTATGTAGTCTTCAAATGCTGGCAAGTCTTCTTCCTCGCTCTCTTCTTGACACATATAGTCTGTCAACGTCACCTCTGGGATACAATGCCTTATGCATGGTCATTAGTTTCCTTGTTCTCTGGTCCATTTGTTTAAGTTCGTCTCTGGTCTACTTTAAGAATGGTCCCGAGTATCTTGCAAGGGAGGGAGCCCAGGTATTTATTCGATTGACAAGGTTCCTGCTATAGTGTTTTGTCTCGAGTAATTTTCTGGCTCTTCTGAGATACTCTTTTTAATTTTTTTTTTCTTTCATTTCCTGTTGTTTGATGGTGTCAGCTTCCTATATCCCCAAGTATTTGTATGGCGCATGGATCTATGCCACATTCCATTCCTATATCTTGCCTGTATATTCTCACAGTTTGTAATAGGGTTTCCTATTCTTTTTCGTTTTTGGCAAAAGTTTGATGTCGTCCATGTATATCAAGTGGTTGATATTTTCCTGCGGTTTACTTAGTTTGTATCCGGCTGTGCATTTCCTACGGATGTGCTTGAGTGGCGTCGTGGCTATCCCAAATAGTAATGGTAATAGTACATCTCCCTCGAATATGGCTCTTTGGATCTTTACCTCTGCTAAGCTTTGTCTTCTTGTTGTCAATTCCACTCTCCAGGTTTGCATGGTTCTCTCGATAAAATGTACGATTTGGTCGGGTATTTTATACATTTTGAAACAGTGTTGTATCCAGCTTTAGGGGACCATATCGTAAGTTTTTTGTAGTGATCCAGGGCATAACTAGATTTTTTTCGTCTCGTTTCACTTTCGTTGAGGATGTGTTGATTTATATATATTAGTTTCTTAGTGCCTTTGGTTCTCTTGCGGCATCCTTTCTGCTCGTCGGGGAAGATTCCTTGGCTTATCAATGAGTAGTAGATTTTCTACCTAATTTGTGCCTTTAGTATTTTCCACATCTTCAGTAGGCACGTTATGGGTCTATAGTTGGTTGAGGCAGTTCCTTTGAAGGGATCTTTTTGGATTAGAGGAGGTCTTCAATTTGGTCATCCATTCGGGTATCTCAGTTTTCTGTATGCATTTATTCATTTCAGTAGTAAGTCTGTCGTGTATGGAGGTGATTTTTTTAAAACCAAAATATTATTATTATTATTATTTTGCTGTTTTTTTTTTCACAGCTTCGAAAATAAGAGAAAATATAAATAATTGGCTTAAAATTTAGAAATTGTCGATATTAACGAATAGATTGACACAGTCGAAATCAAATTAAAGCAATATTACAAGGTTAGACCCCACCTCCAAAAATCTAAATGATAAAAAAAGTAAAATATTTATGAATGTTCTAAAAAATATCCAAATTTTTGTTTGTTTGTTTGTTTGTTTGTTATTTGTTTATTCTTTATTTCTTCTTTCAACACTTTCGGGATTCCTATTTTTATTTTTTATTTTTTTATTTTTTGTTTTTGTTTCGCTTCTTTAAAATATTTATTTAGTCATTTTTTCCGTCATGATTCAATAAAAATGTTCTCCCTTCTCGTTCCTCCCAATCTTCCTTCGGCCATTTTTCCTTAGTATTTATTAACAAACTCTACCGCTTTTCTTTCTCTTTTTCCTTTTTGCTTTTTTTTATTTCCCCTCTCTTGTTTGATTCGAGTATGTCTTTCTTGTATTTCTTCCTTCTCTTTTTCCTTTTTGTTTTGATTTTTCTCGTATTCACCCCACATCAATAATCTTCTTCGTTTTAAGCCTTTCACTAAAAAATTCACTTCATTCTTGTTTTCTCTTTCCTTTCCTCGTAACCTTTCCTTTTTTTCTTTTTTTTTTTTTCTTTTTTGTAAAATTCTTCTTTATTTTTCTTGTTCTGCGTAATTCTTCTTCTTACACGAACTATTTTCTTCTTTCCATACTTTTTTTTTATCGTTCTGCAGATCATTCCATCATTTACTCATTTTACAATGTCTTTATTACAAAAGTGATTGAACTGTCACTTGAGTGCTTTGACCAGAGGCCAAGGTAAGATGTCATATTAACTCCACAGGGACAAACTGTTCCGCCATCAACTCGCTTTACAACTTCCATGATATTGAAAAAATTGTTCTTCACCTTCCAAATCACCCTAGGGCTTTCTTCTGTTTTTTTTTTCTCTTTCAAGAAAGCTGAAATTTCAGAACACTGGGTTTAGCAAAGAACCTTTTCAATATTAAATTATTCATTTTGCTGAAAGACTATCTCTTTTAAAAATCAATCGACATCTTGAAGGCCATATTACGGCCATATTGGAAAAGGCAAAGGCTCCCACTTTATCAGTCCAACATTTATCCAAAGAAACAATGCATGAGACTAAAGAAAATGAAAATTTTGAAAGATGAAAAATCAATGAGATAAAATAAAGCAAATCATTTTCAGCTGATATGATTTTTTTTAATCATCCTAGGATGAATATCCTTCAGATTTCATTTTAGGGGATCTCGTCTGGATAATTCAGTCATGGCAGGTACAAGGCTAATATTTAAAAAAAAACACTAGCAGTATGAAAGAAAGAATAAAAGTACCTATTCATGAACACAAATTTAAAACGTAAGCATACGTTAATTTTATCAGTATTGATTTTATGAACATATATTCAAAATAAGTAAATTGATAAAAATAATAGTGCTTGTCATCAGAATCATCAGTTGTAGATTTGTTTTAAATTACCGCTACAGATGAACACTAAATTGACAGAAGAAAAAAAGTTGGTTGAAAAGCAAAATGAGTCCAATGCTGTATTAAATGTGTTTGTTATATTCTGGATGTAATGAAAAGTTACAGGATGTAATAACGAAGATATTATTATTTTAAAAATCTCTTTGCGAGTTTTCACACCAGCAGTAACTGGTGGCCTTTTCTGAGTGATTGTAAATCTATTTAGGTTTCCAGAGCTCTCCTTAGTGTTCACACTGATCTGAGCAGTATTGTGATTTGGAAAGTCCCAAAACTTCCTATTACGTATACATATTTTTTATTACAATCTCAGTGTTGTAGATTCCGGTTATAGATTTTTATTTTTCAAGTAGAGGAATTATATCGTGAATTGAATTACCATAAAATTCGACGAACAACTACGCATGACATACGGTAACATTGGACAGCTTTTCCGACATTATTAGGTCTTATCAACGGTGTATACCATGATCTCCACTCCTGGAGATCGAACCAGCAACCACAGATTGCAGATCCGAAACTCTACAACTTAACCAGCAGTTTATATCGCACATAAGTGATGCCAAATTAACTAGTCATGGTAATTGCGCAGCCAATTAACCTTAACGTGTCTTGTAAGTTACAAGCCGTACTCTTTATAGAGGACACGGTAACCTCCTGGGTCACGTCTTCCCAATAGAATTAGAAATATGCATCTGCGTAGTTATTATGACCTGAAGGGCAAGGATATAGATGTTTATTTTTCTTTTTTAAATAAAGGAATTATATTGTGGATTGGATTACCTTGACCAGAAAATCCGGCGAACACTTACGCATGACATACGGAAATACTGAACAGCTGTTTCGACCTTATTAGTTCCCATCGTCAGTGTATACTCTTAGGAGGACGTGTCCCAGGATGTGACCGTCTCCTCTGTAAAGAGTACGGATATTACTTACCAGACACATTAAGGTTACTTGACCGTGCAATTACCATGACTAGCTAATTTGGCGCCACCTGTGTGTGATATGAATTGTTGACTAAGTTGTCGAGTTTCTGGCTCTGCTATCTGTGGTCGCTGGTTCGATCTCCAGGTGTGAAGATCATGGTATACACTGCTGATGAGATCTAATAAGGTCGAAAAAACTGTCCAGTGTTTCTGTATGTCGTGCGTAGGTGTTCGCCGGATTTTCTGGACAATTCACAATGTCGGTAATAGATATAATTTAGTAATATCCATTTTCGTTGCATTCTGCTTTTATTATTTAAATCAATGGTATGATCTGATCGCCAAAAGGGTGTATCCACCGAAGATCTATTAACTGATATTAGAGAAAAGTTAAAACCATTGATAAAGAATATGGTTTTAAATTATTAAAAGCCCTGCTTGAATGGATTAACGCTGTCATAAAAGCTCGAGGAAAGGGAAGAATAAATTCGAATTTATTTTCAATGAATTCCATAATATTTTCCACTGCATACTTAGAAAAAAAAAGTGATGCTGTCAATTCAAATAATTTAATCAAGTTTTTTAAGGAACATTTTATGAAGCTATAATATTCAGATATTGGAGAAAATATGTCTTGCGTTTTGTCTGTTATTTGTTTATTTACTGCTAAAATATCCGTAAACACTCTCTAAGTTTGCTAACTTCATAATTTTGTCAGGGGTAGTTGAAATACTATCGCTATTACTTCTATTGACCAAATATATAAAGAATCAAATATGTATTTACTTACGTGGATGAGTAACCATTGCTAAAATCACGAGTACACTATCTCTTCGTGAATGAAACAATATAATCAAATACAATAAGGCAACTAATAATAAATATTTTGTTTTATTATTTGCAGGTATGATTTCTCTATGAATCAATATGGTTATCGAATCTCTACATCTGAGAAAAAAAATTCAAGGGGCAAATTTCATCAGATCAAAGATGATTCTATAGTGTTTGGCAATACCACTGAAAAGAGAATGGACAGAATTTTGGACATAGATGTGACACAGTCCCTCACCGTGGGGACACAAAACAGCTGCTGGACGCCAATTAACCACAGACCATCTAATCAACAGGTAATAACTAGTTTTTGTTTCATTTAATTATATATTTAGGCGGGTTTCAATCCCGGCTTGGGCGTCTCACCTGTCTAGCTACACTGAAGAGTTGTGATACATCGGAACAGTCTGTCTAAGGATTACAATATATACGCTCCCAACACCGGAGAGTTGACCATTCTGGTGAAGAAATATGAAGGTTGCCACTCACGTAATGCAAAGTTCTTCTAACGAATTGAGCACTTTGGTATTCGAGCTGACGTTGGCTAAGAGATATGTCATCAGCTTCACGTAAAGTAAGGCTGGTTTCTACGTCTCATGTGTCTAGCCACATTGAAGAGAAGTGATACAACGAAACAGTTTGTCTGTTGATGACAATATATATATATATATATATATTCACCAATGACACATTAGCTCGGGGTTTAATCCCAGGTCGAGTCATACTAGAGATTTAGAAAATGTTACTTGATGCCTATTTGCTTAACACTCTGCATTATAAGGTTCGTATCAATTGATTGCTCATCCACGGAAAGGAGTAGCACTCCCTAAACCTCTGTATAGTAGCTATTGAAAAGGGAGCCTTTGTGTTGTCCTCGACTACGGTCGCTTGATATATATATATATATATATATATATATATATATATATATCAGTTGTGTGGAGTAAATTTTTGTGTAGGTCAGTTTACTCGATAATTAAGGTCTAAATTATCATTTCTAATCACAATATTCTTACTTTAGAACCGAATTTGAAAACGACGTTTTAATGATTAAACAACGAAATCGTCTCCATATTTCTTCCTTTTTCTTTCTTTAACATACAAATAAATGGCAACTTTTCAGATTTCATGCAGGGCCTGTCAGAAATACTGAAAGTGCTCTGCTGTATTCACATATATGCCCTGATGTGTTTATGCGTGCACATGTGTGTATGCGGGTTTATGCGTATGAATAAATGTACATGTGAACCCATGTATGAGCTTTTCTCATGTGTGCATATATGATATGTATGTGTGTGTGTGTGTGTGTGTGTGTGTGTGTGTATGTGTGTGTGTGTGTCAATAAACATGTTGTGTGTCTTGTCTTCTAGAATACACTTGCGGACAAAAAGAAAAAAACGAGCCTCGGCTATATTCCTACTTTTATTAAAAATTAATAAACATAAGTAAGAAATATACAAAATGAGACATCTAATATGTCGACATATAAAATCCTTTTAATATGTAATGTATTCAGCATGGGATTTTTTGAGCAAAGCAATTCTTTTAGGTATGCTGTCAGTTTCTTACATTGCCCATTAGAAATGTTTTCCCACTCTTTCTTACTTGACCCAAGTCGGCTGGGGCTGTAGAATACACCGACGGCATCTCTGCAGAAGAGTAATAACCCTATAATGAGTGTCCTGTATATGACACTAAACAATCTGATGGTGAGGCTCGAGTAATGCTGGGGCCTTAGGAAATGTGGAGTACCCCTTCATCGTTCCCTTGTCCACTCTAGCCCGATGTGGTAGTACCCGATAGGGACCAATCGACAGGTCGAACAGAACTGTTTTACATTTAAACTGAGTGCAAACTAAGGAGTTGTGCTAAATTTAAGTGTTTGAAACAGAACTGTTTGATCATATAAATATGTGTAAACAAATACCTGATGTGTAATTGAATAGTTAATTATACATAGGTATACTTGGAACCATTTAAATGTGTGCAAACGAATCTGTAATGTTCAATAGAATAATAAGTGTTAAATAGCAATACCTGTAAGCACTTCACTGTGTGCAAACAAATGACTAATATTGAATAGAATAATGAGTATTAGATAGCAATAATTAAAACCATTTAACTGTATAGAAACAATATCAATACTAGTGTGCAATTAAATTAGGTCCAAATTTTTCAAAAATGAACTTACCGATACACTAATGCCTTACATGTTATGTATATTTATTTTAATGTATGCAAACAAATGACTGATGTTAAATTGTTACTGTTACATAGCAATATTTGAAATCATTTAACTGTGTGCCAAAAAATCGTTTAACTGGATGCAAAAAAAGGAACCCAGGCTCGTTTAAAAATGTATCAACAAAAAGTGTTTGCAAATTAGATATTTAATATATATGTAAAAACAGATTGATCTGTCGGCTTGGGCTGTAGAATACACCGACTGCAACTCTGCAGAGGGGTAAGACCACCCTAAAGAATGAGTGTACTAGATATGACACTAAACAATCTGATGGTGAGATTCCTGTTAAGCTGGGAATTTGAGGAATGCGGAGTACCCCTTTATTGCCATTAATTCCAGGTTCACTCTGGTCCGGAATGGTAGCCCCTGATAGAGCCCTATCTATGGGTTAAATAGAACAAATGCATAATTATGGTATATTAAATTGTTTGACTAAACTGAACAGCTTGAAATATAAATGTTTTTGACCATTAAAATGTACTTACATTTAAACTGCGTGCTTATGCTAAACTGAATGGTTTGAAATGGAACTGTTTTTGACATTGAAACTGCATTTACACTAAACTGAATTGTTTAACATTGAACTGTTTCGACATTTAACTGTGTATAAGCAAAATATGTACTTATACTAAACTGAATTAGCTGAATTAGAACTGCTTGACTAAACTGAATAGCTCGAAATAGAATTGTTTTTCATAATTAAACTGTACTTACATTTAAACTGCGTACTTATGCTAAACTGAATTGTTTGAAATAGTACTATTTTGGTGTTAAAAACACTCTAAAGGTTGATATGCAATAAAACCCAAACAACCAACCAAAAACAGGATTTGGTAATAAACAATAAACAATGGTTGATATGCCATAAAACCAACCCAAACCAAACCAAACCAATCTTTCTTATTTGGTTCCCACAGTTTATATTCATTTGAAAAATCTCACTTGACAGCTTTCGTTTTATTATAGTCAAAATATTTTTTAAAAATTTTCAGGTCAGATCATAACTTGTCATGATTTCCAAGAGATCAACTTTTATGTCAATTTAGGAGTGTTTTTCAATAATAAAAGAATTTTTGGCATCATTCAATTTCTATTTAACCTTTTTTCTGATAGATCTTCGAAACGCGGCTTCCAAAGTTTATCAAATTTTTCTTTTTAGCTTTGAAAGAAGCAAATTTTATCCGTTTGTCATCTATTTTCAATATATATTTTGGACAAGCAGAAATAATTTGTCTTATGAAGAATCATTTTTATTTGTTTTTGAAATAGAAGTCAATCATCTTTTCAGTAGAAAAAGAAAACTGTACCTTTTCACTTCTTAATAAATAAAAAAAAATCTGTTCTTATTTGATCTCATTCTGTCTCATTCCTATGATTCTGTTTTTTGTTTTTAAAAATTGAAGATATTTCTTCTTTGGTGAAACATTGAGTTCAAACTGCAGAAACTTATATTAGTTAGGTTCAGAAAATTCCATGAAATATTTAAAATTTTACTTACGAAAGCGGCATTTTCATGAAGTAGCGAAAAACAATCCAGCCCCGTTTTTTGTCCACCAATGTATAACAGACTAGAACAGCAGATTTTTTTTCCAAACTAAAATAGACATTTCTATACAGAAAGTATTGTTATATACCGACCAAAAGGTAAGATTCTGGAGCTCAAGTGACAGGTTGTAAACAACTTTAGATCCCTCAACTGGCACGAACTCCAGATGTGCACTTGAAAACCATATTAGTATCCAGCAGTAAATAGGTCTTCAGAATTGAATTTGTGCTATTCTCAGAGGACTCCATGTAACAAGGAAGTTGAATAAGTGATCTTCTAGTAAGGCTTATGATTAATTGACTTGACGTGAAACGCTGGTGTTTTAAAGAATTTTTATTTCTATATAAGTATTCTTATTTCGATCGAACCATCCACAGTTCGTGCTGGACTTTTCAATAATTACCCCCTTCAATTCTTGGATTCTTTTCCCCAGGCAGCATCTGCCCCCTTGCCTAAAAGGGGTAAAGGCAGGGTGAATTGCCCAGTGTCTGAGGCAAACCTTCAAAGAAATGCCGAATGAACGTGAGCAGTTTTTAAAACCATTCTTGGGAAGCTTGCTTCCTGTTAAGCAGCTCACTTCAAATTGACCTTGTGTCTCATTCTGATCTTGTGCATAATTTGTTAGATATCAATAAGGAATCTCTAAGGATTAATCTGACTTTCTCTTCCTTTTTATCTATGGACTCTTACTTCAATCCAACCCAACCGAACCTTTCCATATCTGTTTATTCGTCTTGTATTTGTTTTGTATATGCTCCTGAGACAAACACAAAGAATTAAATAGTCTCTATTTGTCTATATAAAGATTAACGCGTTAACGGCCGTATTAGCAACATGTTTTTCCTTTCATGAGTCTTAAATATTACAATGTCAACCAGATATGAGTCTTGTTGCTTTCAGTGTTATAGTACACGATCAGGTTCTCGCTAGTTGTACGTGTTGTGGAATTGACACGTAGTTTATTGAAAGTATTTCTTTTTCAAATGACTTTATGTCTCTCTCTCTCTCTCTGTAAATCTATTTATCAATCGGTCATCCCTCACAGACTCCCTGCCTTCCTTGAATCTCTTACGCCACTCAAAAACTGATCCTCGATTCATGCAAGATGGTCGAAAAGCAGTCTGAAGCATTCCATACGTTTCTGTGGCATTTTTTCCAAGTTTAAAACAGAATGTTATTGCATATAGTTCTTCTAAAGTGTCCTCATGTCCAGATTGCATTTTTGAAATTCACCAGCTGGGTGTATTCCAATTGCTGCTGTAGCTGTTCATTTGAAGCTGAAATCATAATAATTAGTCAGTCATCTTATAAGATGTATAGCAATAACAGAGTGAATTTTCAATGCCTGTACAAAATTTTAAATGCCTGTACAAATAAAAGTCTCGAAACTTATTGAGGCACCACGTATGTTGTCCTCATAGCTTTGAACAATGACATAGAGGTTACCCAGTTAGGTTGGGTAGGTGGTTGGGTGTGTTTTATGGCATATCAACCTTTTCAGGTTATTTAACGCCAAATCCATTTTTATGTGAATAATCAGATCGATTTCCAACAATTCCGTTTAGTCAAGCAGTCCTAATTCAGTTAATTCAGTTAAGTATAAGTTCAGCTTTTGGTTACACACAGTTAAATGTCAAAACAGTTCAATGTTAAACAATTCAGTTTAGTGTAAATACATTTTCAATGTCAAAAACAGTTCTATTTCAAATAATTCAGTTTAGCATAAGCAAGCAGTTTAAATGTAATTAATGTTTAATTGTCAAAAAAATTTCTATTTCAAGCAATTCAGTTTAGACAAACAATTCGGTTTAGCATAAATATGCCGTTAGTTCTATTTAACCCATACATAGGAGCCTGATCAGGTGCTACCAATCCGGGTCAGAGTGGACCTGGGAGCAAAGGCAATAAACGGGTACTCCGCATTCCCCAAAGCTCCAGCATTAGTGGAACGTCACCATCAGATTGTTTAGTGTCATATTCAGGACACTCGTTGTGGGGATCTTACCCCTCTGCAGAAGTGCAATTCGGTGTATTCTACAGCCCCAACCGACTGGGCAACCCAGTTTGGGTTGATTTCATTGCACAGCTTTAATGCTAACCAATATTACTGCACCTTTAAGTACAATCTTAATCTAGTCTATCAGTCACTCAACTTATCTACATGACCGTTCGTTTAATCTCCACTGCATCTTTCGAGTGACTAGCGATATTTTCAAATCGTCTCTATGTCCACGGTGTCTAGTTGAATGAATAATGGAGTTCACAAGGAACAAGATGAACGGCCACCAATTGCTTATGGTGCTTTTCTGCTACCACCTTTCTTTAGTTTCCTCTAGTTTTTTGGACGAAGATATAAGAGGTGTTTGTTTTTATTTGATTAATTAATCAATTAATCAAATAAAAATAAACATCTCATTGCTAGTTTGAACTTTATTGATGGTAATAATTGACGGAGTCCTTCTGGCCGCGTTAATGTTTTCTGGGAAAACTGGGTCATATCAAAGAAAAAGAAGCTTTGAATTAAAACCAAATTTAGCCTTCATAAATTACTTGAGAGTCAGGAAAAGCATCTGGTCTAAAAACATTGCTGTTGCATAGTTTAAACATGTTAACTTTGTATAGATCAGATGACGAAGGATGAAGAAACTTATGACAAGTGAGAAACCCGTCGGCAATGAAAGTTGAGAAAATGTCAGACAAAAGTGAACATTCTTTAGAAGTATTTGTCTAAATTAACTGAACTTTACGATTTCATTCATGGATCATTTTTAAGGACTGGACACAAGTACTACCCAGGAAAATGATATGAAATAAGCACACTTAGAGGGTGTTCACTTTTTTTTTATTTAGCAGTAAAAAAACTTGTAACAGATAAGATGCAAAACATTTTTCTTTCATAGCTAAACTTTTTCGTGTTAATTTAAATTAACCACACAATTTTTCCCCAATTCCTACAGAGCAAAATATTATGGAATGAGTTAATATTGAGAAAAATGTAAATAATACGATCATTGCGTAAAATTATCGTGTAATTTGCATTTTTAAAACAAATACCAGGAAAAACCGAGGTAAGCAAAGATGTGAAAGAATTAATTCTGTCAGAAAACCTGGAAAAGAGGAAAATAAGAATTAATTCTAAATTTTTTATCAATGAATTCAATAATTTTGTCTTCAATATTGGGTTATTCTATCATATTTTCCACTGAATAGCTTGAAAAAAAGTATACCGTTAATTCAACTAATTTAATGTTTGCGGACGCAGGGTGTAGTTTGAAAGAATTGCCACTGGCAGGGGATGGATGATAAGGACAGGGAGAGAGAGAGAGAGAGAGAGAGAGAGAGAGACTTTGAAATCCGTACTATCAATGCGACTTCATGATGATAATGACTCTATTTTGTCTGAGGTATATTATAAAGCCAGAACAATGAGTTTTAGTATAAGTACAGTTTCAATGTCAAAAACAGTTCCATTTCAAACAAATCAGTTTAGCATAAGCATGCAGTTTAAATGTAATTACACAGTTTAATTATCAAAACCACGGTTTAGTTCTATTTAACCTATAGATAGGACCCTGATCAGGTGCTACCATTCCGGGCCTGAGTGGACCTGGGGGCAAGAGCAATGAAGGGAAATTCTGCATTCTCCAAAGCTCCAGCATCACTGGAACCTCACTATCAGATTGTTTATATCCAGGACACTCGCAGACAATCAGTCGGTGTATTCTATATCTCCAACCGACTGGTCAAGCATTTCTTTTGGCAGAAGCAGAGAATGAGTTAATTACATTTATTATGTTTGGAGTGTAATATTATCTATTATTAGTTTATTTACAGCTAACTAAAAAAAAAAAGAAAAGAAAACTTTAATGGTACTGATTCCATAATTTTTGGTGTCAGTGTTACAAACCGGTGCGTGAATTATAAATCGTATATGTCTATATTGCTCGAGTCAAAGTAGATTAACCTCAGCATGTAATAAATGTTTGGTGCAGAACAAATGTTTTATTAGCATAGAAATACATGACTGAATATAGTGAAATATACTAAATATTAACAAGTTCATGCCTTTTTTTCTCATTGTAGATTTTTAAAGAAAGAGCTGATTTGATATGTCACTGGGTAAGGTCCTTATCATTATCATTATTTTCTGCTATGGTTTATATATGAATATTTCATGACGAGTCGGTCTGGAGATGGGTTCCCACATAAAAAAAAAGGAAGCCGCAAATAGTGTACTTAAAAAAAATCTACCTGTATTGAACAATGTCAGCTGTTGTCAGGTAATTTGATGTACCAATCTTAGTGTCAGAATATTTCTAAAAACGACTTTTAGTCCGTGTCAGCCTTTGTTAAACGTTGTTAGGTGGTAATTAAATAAATAAATATTTTAGAATAAAGAAAATTAATTTTGGCCTGTATCAAACAGTGACAGGTTATTAGATCTACCATTACTTTATGTATAGAATGGTTAAAAGATAGTGGTTGAGACAGGTATTTTTAAGTGATAAATAATTCAAAAAATATTTTCGATACTGAATGATTAAAATAAAATTAGATTGAGAGGTACGATGTAATGAATCTTTGGAGGTTAAAAGAATTTACATACAGAGTTCTTAAGACGGAAAACAAGTGTCACAAGAAAGCAAATTAAATGAAACAAAATCATTGACCCAGAATTGTAAAAATGTTGACTAATAGCAAGACAGCCTAATAATTTAAAATGTTGGCTAGTCAGGTTTTATCAGATATTTGGGGCAAAAATTAGATACACCAATATTTTTCTCAACGCCATAGGTCTTAGAATACTTTAAAAGGCTGCTAAATTGCGTCGAGCGGTGTCAAGTATTCTTGGGCAAATATTAGGAATACCAATATTTTCTCTAGACGCAAAAGATCTCAGAATGCTTTAAAAAGCAGTTAACCTGAGTCGGACGGTGTCAAGAATTGTTAGATTATAATGAGGTTGACCACTATTTTCTATCAATGCCAAAAAGGTCTGCGTCGGTGGGTGTCAAGTGTTGTTTAGGTGGTAATTGAGTACAAGAATATTTTCTTTCGACGCAGTAGGTCTTAAGATTGTTGTAAAAAGCTGTTAACCTACGTCGGGTGGTGTCAAATGATGTCAAGCGGTAATTAGATACAGCAATATGTTATCTAAACAGGTCTCAGAATATTTTTAAATACTTTTAACCTGCTTCAGAGGGAATCAAGAACACCTTGGCATTAATTAGCTACATCAATATTTTCTCTTGATGCAACAAGTCTCGGAATACTTTCAGAGGTTGTTAAGATACGTCGGGCGGTGTGGTATTATTGAGCGGTTTATTAGAGACAGCGTTGTATTCTGTTGATGCCAACAAGTTATTTAAAAGGCTGTCAACCTGCGTCGGACAATTTCAGGTGTTGTTTGGGAGTAATTAGATGCATCAATATATATTGTTGACACAACAGCTTTCAGGATTGTTTTAATGATTTTTAACCAGCGTCGATCGGTATCAAGAATGGTTGCGCTGTAAAAGATATACCAAGGTCTTCTCTCAATTCAATGCGCCTCAGAATACTTTTAAAGGCTATTAACTTGCGTCAGGCAGTAACTAGGTACACAAATCTTTTCTCTTCACGCGACTGGTCTTAAATGCTTTGAACGGCTCTGAAAGTGTATCTGGTGATATCAAGTGTCTGGAAGTGGAAATTACGTCTATCAATGATTTCTATCGATACAATCGGTTTCAGAACACTTAGAATAGCTTTTAAACTGCTTCGAATCGTGTTAAGTGTTCTTGGGTGGTAATGAGTTACACTAATACTACTGATGACGAAACAGGTGTAAGCATGATTTCAAACGGGTGCTAAATTTCGTCTGGTGATGGCAAGTTTTGTTAGGCGGTAATTAAGAACACCAATGTTTTCTTCCGTGCAACAGATCTCAAAATGATTTTAAAATCACTTGAACTGGGTTAATCGTTGGCAAGTATTGTTTGGCCGAAATAGCAATTCTTAGCAGACATAATCGGACTGTTATATGAGTCGGGCGCAGTCAAGTATCGTTGGGCGGTAATTAGATACAACAATTTTTTCTGAGGTGCAAAAACTTTTAAAAGTCATTTAAACCAAGTTGGTAATTGTCAAGCACTTTTGGGCCGTAATTAGTTAAATATTTTCTATTGAAAAAGCAAGTTTTTGAAGCTTAAAAATGTATTTATACAGCGTCGGGTGGTAGTTGTTATTGTTGGGCGCTATTTAACTAAACCAATATTTGCTGCAATGAAATAGCTCTCAAAATGTTTTAAAAGTCATATAAACCAAGGTAGTCATTGTCAAATACCGTTTGGGCCGTAAGTAGGCAAAGAAAAATTTTCTTTTGAAAAAGCAAGTCTTAGAAGCTTAAAAAGGCATTTATGCCGCGTCGGGCGGTAGTTGTCATTGTTAGGCGGTAATTAAGACTACCAATATTTTCTTCCGTGCAACAGATCTCAAAATGATTTCAAAATGACTTGAACTTCATGGGTCGTTGTCAAGTATTATTCGGCCGAAGTAGTAATTCTTAGAATACATAATCGGGCTGTTATACGTGTCGGGCGCTATCAAGTATCGTTGGGCGGTAATTAGATACACCAATATTTTCTGCAGTGCGACAGATCTTAAAATGTTTTTAAAGTCATTTAAACCAATTGGTGATAGTCAAGTACTGTTGGGTCATAATTACGTAAACAAATATTTTCTATTTAATAAGCAAGTCTTAGAAGCTTAAAAAGGCATTTATGTCGCGTCGGGTGGTAGAAGTTGTTGTTGAGAGGTAATTAAGGACACCAATAATTTTTCAAATTCTTTAAAAATCGTTTAAATTGCGTCGGTTGTTTTCAAGCCCTGGTTAGGTCGTAATTAGGTAAGCTAATATTTTCTATTGAAAAAGCAAGACCTAGAAGGAATAAAATGGCTGTTATTCAGCTTTTGGCTGTTTCAATTACTTTTGGGCGGTAATTAGGTATACCAATATTTTCTATGGAAGCCGTCTTAGAAGGTATAAAAACTCTGTTATACTGCGTCGGTTGGTATGACGTACTGTTAGGCCGTAATTAAGTAAATCAATGTCTTAGAAGTCTTTAAAAAGGTAGTTATGCTACGTTGGGAGTCGTCCGTATTGTTGGGCGGTAATTAGATTCATCAATATTTTTTGTTGACGCAATTAATTTCAGAATGTTTCCAAAGGCAGTTACACTTTGTCGGGCAGTGTCAAGTGTTGTTGGGCGGTAAGAAAATACACTATTAATTTCTCTAGAAGCATTATTACACGGGCATTATATACAAGGGCTTTTTTAAATGCCTCCAGGAGTGCGAAATGTTGTTGGGCGGTAATTAGGTAAAGTCAAGAACCAAAGTATATATATATATATCAGAATGTTTTAAAAGATTATTAAACTTTGTTGGGCGCACTGATTATTGTTGAGCGTTAATTACGTACAACAACGTATTCTTTCAACACAATAGTTTAACGTTCTTTTTAAGAATAGATTTGGGTGGTTTCATGTGTTGCTCAGTGATAATTTGGTACTACAATATTTTTTCTCAACATAAAAGGTCTCAGAATGTTAAGGATTGTCAAACATTGATGGGCGTATAAGGTAGTGTTGGACGGTTTTTCCGTAGGCACTATAGGTCACAGAAATCGTTATATATTTTAGATAAGCTTCTAAGAGTCAACAATACCCTACAATGCTTTGAAACAATTGTTAAACTACGTTTCAGGTGTTGATGGGTGGTAATTTGGTAAAAATATATATTTTCCCGAAAATTTAGATCCCATAAATACAAACCTTCTGTCGAAGCAACAATTCTCAGAATGATTTAAAAGTTTGTTAAGCTTTGTTGGGTGGAGTCAGATTTTGCTGGGCAGTAATAACGTACACCAATATTTCTCATGACGCAATATGTCAAAGCAGCGAACATTTTCTTGCAATACAATTAGTCTGAGAAAATGTTTATATGTCTTAGATCAGCTCATCTATGTCAGAAAGGTTTTTAGATATGCCTTACTGCATTGCTTCAGGCAGTTTTTGGTATTGTTGAGTGGTAATTAAAAGTAAGTAAAGTTGGCGGCCGTAGTCGAAAGCGACCCGAAGGCTCCCCTTTCAATAGCTACTACACCAAGGTGTAGGGAAGGCGCTACTCCTTTCCCTGGATAACTCCACTTTACCCTTGATACGTATCTTATAATGCTGAGTTTTAAGCAAGAGGTATCAAGTACCATTTTTAAAGTCTTTGGTATGACCCGACCTGCGATTGAACCCCAGTCTCCAAGTTTGCAGAATGGTTTAAAAGACTTTAAAACAAGTTTGGGTGGTGTCAGTCATAATTGCACGATAACTATAAACAGCAATTCATTTTCGTTACACATCAGACATTGTTATATATCTTACATAAGGTTTTTGATACCAACAATGTCTTAGAATGCTTTCAAACAACCGATGCACTACGTCGGGCCATTTCAGGTTTCAGATAAGTAATCGATATCTAGAGTGTCTGAAAATCCTTTATAACAACGATTAACCTACATTGGGCAGTTTCATATGTGAATGGGTGGTAACCAGGTAAAGAATTAGTTTTACCGACAATTTACGTCTTATAAGTTTCAGATATACTCATAGAAGCCAAGAAAGTTTTAGAATGGTGTAAAAAAAACTGGTAATCTGGATCGGAATGTTTCACTTATTGTTGGGCAGTAATTCGGTAAAAAATTAATTTTGCCAACAATCTACATTTTGTACGTCTAAATGTGCACATGGCAAAAACAAAATTTTAGAATGGTGTAAGCGGAATCAGGCAGTTTCAAATGTTGGTAGGCAGTAATTAGGTAAAAAATTTATTTTACCAACAATTTACGTCTTAAAAGTCTTAAAGATCTTCATGGATGCCAGTAAAAGGGATCGAGCAGTTTCAGGTGTTTTTGCGCAGTAATTATGTAAAAAACAATTTTTCCAACTATTTACGTCTTATATGTCTTATTACATATAGTCATAGATGCTAACAAAATTTTTGAACGCTGTAAAAGACTGAAAAAACGGGATCAAGCTGTTTCAGCTGTTGTTGGGCTGTAATTAGATAAAATATTTATTTTTAACAACTATTTACGTCTAATTAGTCTCAGATATGTTCATAGACACCAACAAAGTTTTAAAACGGTGTAAGGATCAGGCAGTTTCTCGCTTTGTTAGGCGGTAATTAGGTAAAACAATTACTTTACCAACAATTTACTTCTTATAAGCCTTAGATATACTCAAAGATGACAACAAATTTTTGGGGTGGTATCAACTAGTAAACGGGATCGAAAAAGTATAGTTGTTGTTTGGCGGTAATTATGTAAAAAGTGTATTTTACTAACAATTTACGTCTTATATGTCTTAGATATATTCATAGGTGCCAACAAAGATTTAGAATGGTGTAAAAGACTAATAAACGGTAACGGCCAGTTTTATGCGTGGTTGAGTGCTAATAAGGTAAATATCTATTTTACCAACAGTTTACGTCTTCTGTGTCAAAGATATGCTCATGGATACCTACAAATCTAAACATTGGTGTAAAAGATTGATAAACGAGATCGGTGAGTTTCAAATATTGTTGGGCGGTAATTCGGTGAAAAAAAAATTTGCCAATAACTTACGTCAGTAGCTCTTAGCTCATGGATGCCCACAAAGTTTTAGAATAGTGTAAACGACTAGTGAACGGTATCGCGCAGATTCAGTTGTTTTGGAGCAGTAATTAGGTAAAATATTTGCTAACAATTTACGTATGTATGTCTTAGATATGCTCATGGATATTAAAAACTTCAGAATAGAGTAAAAAACTGGTTAAAAAGATTGGGCAGTTTCAGGTGGCGTTGGGCGGTAATTAGGTAAAATATTATCAACAATTTAGATCTTATGTTTTATGTTTCGCTGCTTTTATGGATGCCAACAAAGATTTAGAATGATATGAATGACTGGTAGAAGTAATCTATCGTTTTCAGATGTTGTTGGGCGGTAATTAGGAAAAAAATTGACAACAACTTATGTCTTTATGTCTTAGATATTCTCTTGCATGCCAAGAAAGTTTTAGAATGGTGTAAACGACTACTAAACAGGATTAAGCAGCTTCAGGAGATATTAGGCGGTAATTAGGCAAAAAAACTTGCCAAAAACTTTCGTTGCCTCAATGAGCATACAGTTTCAAAATGGATTAAATGTTTCAAAATGGATTAAATGACTACTACGCAGGATCAAGCAGTTTCAGGGTTTGTTGGGCAGTAATTGTAAGCAACTAGTAAACGGGATCATCAAGCAGTTTCTGTTAGGCGCTAATTATGAAAAAAATTGACAACTTACGAAAAATTTAGAATAATGGAAACGACTAGTAAAAGGAATTGGTAAGTTTCATGTGATGTTGGGCGGTATTTAGTTAAAAACATGCAAACAACTTTCGTCTGTATGTCTTAGTTATGTACATGGATGTCCACAAAGTTTTCGAATAAATAAACGGGATCTGTCAGTAAAAGTTGTTGAGGGGAAATAATTATGTAAATAATTTGAATACAATTTATGACTGTATGTCACATTGACGCCCAGAAAATTTTTAAATAGTGTAAAAGACGAGTAAAAGAGATCGGACATTTCCAGGTATGTTTGGGCAGTAATTAGGTAAAAAATACCCACACAACTTATATCTGTATCTCTTAAGTTTTGAGTACGCACAAAGTTTTAGAATAATGTAAACGACTAGTAAACGTGGTCGGGCAGTAACAGGAATAGTTGGGCAGTAACTAGTTAAAAAGTTCGCCCAAAACTTACGTCTGCATGTCTTAGATATGCCTAAAATGGTTAGAATTAGAGTATATGATTATCAAACGGAATCGGGCAGTTTCAGGTGTTATTGAGAGGTAATTAGGTAAAATATTAGACAACAACTTATGTCTGTTATATCATTGATATGCACATAGATGCCCACATAATTCCAGAATAGGGTAATTGATTAGTAAACAGGATCGGGCAGTCATAGGTGTTGTTGGGCGGTAATTAAATAAGATATAGCCAATAACATACGTCAGATATGCACATGGATGCCGACAAAATTTAAGAATAGTGTAAAAAAGTCAGTCAACAACTTTTATCATTCATATACACATCGACGCCTATAAAATTTCAGAATAGTGTAATAGGATCCAGGATCAAGAAATTTAGGTGTTGTTGGGCGTTAATTGAATAAAAAGAAAAAAAATTACATCTTTATTATCATTGATATGCACATGATATGCACACACAATTTCAGAATAGTGTAAACGATTAGTAAACATGATCGGGCATATATTAGTGTTGTTGGGCGGTAATTAGGTAAAATATTACTGTACAACATTCATATGCATGTGGATGCCCATAAAATTTCAGAATAGTGTAAACAGGATCAGGAAGTTTTAGGCGTTGTTGGGTGGTAAATATTAGCTTGACAACTTACGTCATGGATGACCACAACATTGTTGGGCGGTAAAAGTTTACGTCTGTATCATTAGCATGGAGATGGATTGTCCCCCAAAATTCAGAATAGTGTAAACAGGATCTGGCAGTTTTAGGTGTTGTTGGGTGGTAATAGGAAAATATTAGCCAACGACTTACGTCTTCATACGCACAAAATTTCAAAATAGTGTAAAATATATGCCCTCAAAATTTCAGAATTTCAGAATAGTGTAAAATAGGATGAAGCAGTTTTAGGTGTTGTCGGGCGGTAATTAGATAAAATAATAAACAATAACTTATTAGTAAAATGCCCACAAAATTTCAAAATAGTGTGAAGCGATTAGTAAACAGGATCGGAAATTTTTAGGTGTTGTTGGGCGGTAATTAGGTAGAATATAGCCAACAATTTACGTCTGGACATCATTGATGCCCACTTATTTTAGAATAGTGCCCACATATTTTAATGTAAAAGATTAGTAATATTGATTGGGCAGTTTTAGGTGTTTATTGGGTGGAAATTAGGTAAAAAATTAGCCAACAGCGTCTGTATGTCATTGATATGCACACGGATTCCCACATTATTTTAGAATAGTGTAAACAGCATGAGGCAGTATTATTATTGTTTAGATAAAAATTGTTGTTGGGCGGTATTTAGATAAAAATTAGTCAACAATTTACGTCGTTTCCAGATTTTTTCGTATGGGGACTTTTATTGATAGTACATACATGAAACTCTAGTCCCCTTCGGAGTAAAGTTCCTTGGCTGCAATGTACTTGTTGTACCGCCCCAACAACTTCTGGAAGGCCCCATGGAAGTCCTCTTGTGTGAGCGTGTCAATGACCTTCGTCACAGCCTCTTTCATCTCCTCAATTGTCTCATAACGACAGCCTCCTTGACCTTAGGGAATAACCACAAGTCACAGGGAGCAACGTCTGGACTATGGGAGGCTGAGGAACTGTCTTGATGCCCATCTTGGTCAAATAGTCTGTGACAAAGATGGAGTTGTGGACTGGTGCATTGTCCTGGTGGAAATGCCACTGACCCGATTTGAAGAGTACTGGCCTCTTTTGACTGAATCCCTTCCTGAACTCCCTTAAAACCTCAACATAGTTTTCCTTGTTGACTGTCTGTCTAGTGGGAATCCAGTGCATGTAGATCATACCAGTGCAGTCAAAAAAAGGGATAATCAAAAGTTTGTGGGTGGATTTGCTCTGTCTGGCCTTCTTGGGTCTGGGAGAGCCAGCATGCTTCCACTGGAAACTATGTCTCTTGGTCTCTGGGTCATAGCAGTAGATTCAGTTTGCATCGCAGGTCACCAGAGCATCAAGAACTACGGGATCTGAATTGATCAGCTCGACCCTGCTGTCATGACAACGTCTTTCTTTCTGATCTTCTCTGAGCACCCTTGGGACGAACTTCTCGAAAATCTTCAGCATCTTCAGTTCCTCGCGAATAATTGTGTGTACAGTTCCCACACTGACATCAAACAATGCACTTATTGTCTCTATAGACACACGACGGTCCTTATCCATGAAATTCTTTATTTGTCCAATCAACTCTGGTGTTCTGACTTCCTTACTCCTCCCACACCTCTCATCATCCCTCAAACACTACCTGCCTTCCTAGAATCTCTTGTGCCACTCAAAAACTGATGCTCTATTCATGCAAGATGGTCAAAAAGCAGTCTGAAGCATTCCATACGTTTCTGTGGCATTTTTTCCAAGTTTAAAACAGAATTTTTTCTTGCATATCGTTCTTCTAAAGCGTCCTCACGTCCAGATTACATTTTTGAAATTCACCAGCTGTGACAACCAGGCTTTAGTATGGTATATTCCAATTGCTGCTGTAGATGTTCATTTAAACCTTAAATCCTAAAAATTGGTCAGTCATCTCATAAGATGTATAGCAATAACATACTGAATTTTCAAGAGTCTACGACAATTTTAAATGCCTGTCCAAAAAAAGTCTGGAAACTTATTGAAGGCATTAGTATCATTGACATACACACGGATGCCCACATATTTTAGAATAGTGTTCACGATTAATAAATGGATCGGGCAGTTTAAGGTCTTGTTAGGCGGCAATAAGGTAAAAATTAGCTAACATCTTACGGCTGTGTATAATATACACATGGATGACCACAATATTTCAAAATAGTGTAAACGATAAGTAAACAGGATTTGGGTAGTTTTAGGTGTTTTTTGGGTGGTAATTAGGTAAAAAAAAATTAGCCAACAGTTTATGTCTGTATATAATTGATATTCCCATGGATGCGCACAAAATTTCGGAATAGTATAAACAGGATCGGGAAGTTTTAGGTGTAATTTGGTAAAACATTAGCGGTAATTTGGTAAAACATTAGCCAACAGCTTACGTCTGTAAATCGTTGTATATAAACACATAGATGCCCACAATATTTTGCAACAGTGTAAAAGATCAGTAAACAGGATAAGTGTTGTTGAGTGGTAATTAACTAAAAATTAGCCTGCAACGTACATCCGTATATCACTGATATGCACATGGATACCTAAACATTTAAGAATACTGAAAACTATTAGTAAACAGGATTGGTCAGTTTTTAGGTGTTCTTGGACGGTAATTAGTTAAGAAATTAACCAAAAATGCACATGGATGCCAACAATATTTCAGAATAGTGTAAACATGATCAGGCAGTTTTAGGTGATGTTGGGCGGTAATTAGGTAAACTATTAGCCAATAATTTACGTCTATACATCATTGATATGCACATGGATGCCCAGCTAATTTCAGAATAGTGTAAAATGATTAGTAAAACAGGATTGGGGAGTTTTAGGTGTTGTTAGGCGGTAATTAGGTGAAAAATTAGGAAACATTTTACGTCTGAATATCATTAATATTCATATGGATTCCCACAAAATTTCTGAATGATTACTAAATCAGACAGTTTTAGATAAAAAAAATTGCCAACAACTTAACACATGGATGCCCACAAAATTTCAGAATAGTGTAAACGAGTACTAAATATGATTAGGCAGTTTTAGGTGTTGTTGGGCAGTAATTAGGGAAAAAGGTAGCCGACAATTTACATCCGACATTTATATCAATTGATATTGCATATATGGACGCCAACAAAAATTCAGAAAAGTGTAAACGATAGGGTTAGGGTTGTTTTAGGTGTTGTTGGGCGGTAATTAGAAAAAAATATTTGCCCACAACTTACGTCTTTATATCATTGTACACATTGGACGCCGACAAAATTTCCGAATAGTGCAGGCAGTTTTACGTGTTGTTGGGCGGAAATTATATGAAAATTAGCCAATATCTTACGTGTTTATATCATTGATATACAGACGGATGACCACAATATTTCAGAATAGTGAAATCGATTATTAAAACTGGATTGGACAGTTTTATGGTAATTGGTGGTAATTATATAAAAATTAACCAATAATTCACGTCTGTATATCATTGATATGAACATTTCATAAATGATTAGGAAACAGAATCTGGCAGTTTTAGGTGTTGTTAGATAAAAATTAACCAAAAATTGACTTCTGCATATCATTGATATGCACATGGATGCCCAATTTATTCTAAAAATAAAGTAAACGATTAGTAAAATGGATCGCGGAGTTTTATGAGTTGTCGGGCGGTAATTAGGTAAAAATTAGCCAACAACTTAATGTCTTTATATTATATTATACAGACGGATGATCACAAAATTTCAGAATAGTGTAAATAGTGTAAATAGTGTCTGGCAGTTTTAGGTGTTGTAATAAAATTAGCCAACAACTTACATATGGACATGGACGCCCCAAAAAAGTTCAAATAATGTTAACGATTAAGTATACAGGATCGGAAAGTTTTAGGCGTTGTTAGGCGGTAATTAGTTTAGAAATTAGCCAAAAATTTACATTTGTACAATTATTGTACATGGACACCCACATAATTTCAGATTAGTGTAAACAGGATCGGGAAATTTTAGGCGTTGTTAGGCTCTTAGCAAACAATTTACGTATTAAAATTAAGCACATTAGATGCCCACGATACTTCAGGACAGTGAAAGTGATAAGTAAACAGCATTGGGCAGTTTTAGGTTTGGTTGATCGGTAATTAGGTAAAAAAATATCCAACAACTTTACGTATTGATATGTACATGGGTGGCCACATATAATTCCAGAAACGATTAGTAAACGGGATCAGTCAGTATCAGGTGTTTGTTGGCCGGTAATTTGGTAAACTATTAGCAAACAGTTTACATCTGTATATCATTAATAAGCACATAAACGCCCACAGGATTTCAGAATAGTTCAAACGATTAGTAAATCGGATCAGGCAGTATTAGGTGTTGTTGGGCGGTAATTAGATAAAAATTAGCCCACAATTTACGTTTGTGTATCATTGATAGGCATATAGATGCCCAAAATATTTCAGAACAATGAAAAGCAGGATCGGGCTGTTTTAGGTCTTGTTAGATCAAAACTACCCAACAAATTTACAACTGTATATCATAGATATATACGTATATGCCCACAGTATTTCAGAATAGTTTAAACGATAAGTAAACAAGATCAGGTAGTATTAGTGTCTTGTTGGGCGGTAAATAGATAAAAATCAACCAGTATTAGGTGTTGCTGGTAAATAGATAAAAATTAACCTGTATTAGGTGTTGCTGGGAGGTAATTAGATGAAAATTAGCGAACAATTTACATCAGTTTATAATTGATATACGCTTTTATGCCCACAATACTTCAGAAACGATTAGTAAACGATTAGTAAACCGGATCCGACCGTTTTAGGTGTTGTTGGGCGGTAATTAGATAAAAATTAGCTGTATATCATTGATATGAAATTTAATAAAAATTAACCAATAAATTACATCTGCACATGTATGCCCAAAATATTTCAGAATAGGGTAAACGATGATTAAAACAGGATTAGGTAGTATTAAGTGTTGTGGGCGGTAATTAGATAAAAGAATTAGCCCACAATTTACGCCCGTATATCATTGATATGCACGTGGATACCCATTTAATTCCAGATTAGTGTAAACGATTAGTATTAGGCAGTATTAGGTGTTGTTGGGCGGTAATTAGATATAAATTAGCCAACAATTTACGTAGGTATATCATTGATTTTCATATATATGCCCACAATATTTCAGAAGGTGTTGTTGGGCGGTAATCAGATCAAAATTAGCCAACAACTTACGCCTGTATATCATTGGATGCCTACATAATTCTAGAATTAGCCAACAATTTACATATAATTGATATACCCACAATACTTCAGAATAGTGGATATGATAAGTAAACAGGATCAGGCAGTATTACGTGTGGTTGGGCGGTAATTAGATCAAAATTAGCCAATAACTTACGCCTGTATATCATTCGATGCCCACATAATTCTAGAATAATGTAAACTATTAGGTATATCATTGATATGCACATGTAGGCCTACAATATTTTAGAATAGTGTTAAATGATCAGTAAACAGGATCAGGCAGTATTAGATTTTGTTGGGCGGTAATTAGATAAACCAGCCAATAATTTACATCTATAAATCATTTATATGCACATGGACCCACAATATTATAGAATACCTTAAACGATCAGGTAGAAATTTAGCCAACAACTTAGGCCTGTATATAATTGATATGCACCTGTATTCCCACAATATTTCAGAATTAGTAAAGGATGAGTAAACAGGATCAGAGTATTAGGTGTCATTAGGCGGTAATTAGATAAAAATTAGCCACCAGCTTTACGCATGTATATCATTGATATGTACATGTATGCACACAAAATTTCAGAATTGTGAAAATGATTAGTAAACAGGATTAGGTAGTATTAGGTGTTGTTGGGCGGTAATTAGATAAAAACCAATAATTTACGCCTGTATATATCATTGATATGCACATGGATGCCCACATAATTCTAGAATAGTGTAAATGATTAGTAATCAGGACCGGGTAGTATTAGTTTGTCTGTAATTAGATAAAAAATTAGCTAACAATTTACATCTGTATTTAATTGATATGCGCATATATGCCCACAATATCTCAGAATAGTGTAAACGATTAGTAAAAAGGATCGGACTGTATTAGGTGTTGTTGGGCTGTAATTAGATAAAAATTAGCCAACAATTTATATCTACATATGTGCTACCAGCGCGACATGATGATGATCAATTTAGTTGCAACCAAATTTTCTATTGAAGTAATCGGTATTAAAATGTTTTAAAAGAATTTCAACGTACATTGAGTGGTGTCCAGTGTTGTTGGGTACGCTAATAGTTTCTTTTCGACGAAATCGATATCAGAACGTTTTAAAACACTGTTAACTTGGATAGGGTGGTATCAAGAGTTGTTGAGCAGTAATTAGGTGTACCAATATTTTCTCTCTAAGCAACCAATGTCATAATGTTTAACCAGCACCGGTAGTTGGGTATAACTATATATTCTCTCGAGGCAATCTGTGTCTGTAGGTCTTAAAAGAATGTTTACCTGCATCGAGTTGTGTCAAGGGTTGTTAGGTGGTAATTAGGTACACCTATATTTTCTCTAAGTGCACAGATGTCAGAATAAATTACATGGCAGTTTACCTGCATCGGGTTTTGTCATGTTTTGTGGTCTGGAAATTTGGTACACAGATAGCTTCTGTTGACGCGATCAGAATCAGTCATTTCAAAGGCAAATCAATCTTTATCTTGTAGTGTCAAGAGTTGTGGGTATTTTCTCTCAACGCCGTGGGTATCAGAATCATTTAAAAAGCTGTTGACCTACATGAAGTGTAATTAGAACACCACGATTTTCTATAGGTGCCCGCATTTTCAGCATGAAATAAAAGGCATTTGACCTGCACCGTGTGTTATCAAACTTTATTTGGCGGTAATTAGTTACACCAATATATTCTCACGACGCAATCGGTATCAGAATGACTTAAAATGCTGTTTACCCTTATAGGATGATATCAAGAGTTGTTGGGAGGTAATTACATACACCAAGATTTTCTCTTCTGCCAATCGGTATCAGAATGTTTTAAAAGTCTGTTAACATGGATCGGGTGGTCTCAAGTGTTCTTGGGTGATAATTAGGTACACCTAATTAGGTTACCTTGCACCAGTTTGTCTCAAGTGTTGATGGGGGTAAATTAGGTACACTAACATTTTCTCTCGGTCCAACCGATGTCAGAATGATTTAAACTGTTGTAAACCTGTATTGGGTGTTGTGAAGTATTTTTGAAAGGTAATTAGTTAAACAACTATTTTCTCCCGACGTAATCGGTATCAGAATGATTAAAAAGGTGGTTAATCTTCATCAAGTTGTGTCAAGAGTTGTTGGGCAGTAATTAGGAACAATATTTTTTCTCGGCTCAACCGGTGTCTGAAAGCTTTAAATGGCTGTTAACATATTTTAGGTGGTTGTGTTAAGTGATACCTGATGGTAATTAGATTCACCTCTATTTTTTCTCTACACAATCAGTGTCAGAATGATTTAAAAGGCTTTTAACCTGCATTGGTTAATGTCAAATGTGGTTGGGAGGCAATTACGTACAACAATATTTTCTTACAATGCAATCGGTGTCGGAAAATTTTAAATGACTTGTAACCGGAATCGGGTTTTGTTGAAAGTTTTGGCTCCTAATTAGGTAGAACAATATTTTTTTGTGCAATTGGTTTTAGCACGGTAAAAAGACTGTCAACCTGCGCCAGTTTGTGTCAAGAGTTGTCAGGCGGTAATGAGGTTTACCAATATTTTTTCTCGGTTTTATCGATGTCAGAATAATTTAAACAACTATTAACCAGATTCGAGTGGTATTAAGTGTTTTTAAGGTGGAAATTAGGTACACCTAATTAGGTTAATTTGCAAATTGTTGTTTTGAGGTTATTAGGTACACAATCGGTATCAGAATGATTACAAAAGTGGTTAATCTTCATCGGGTTGTATCTAGTGTTGTCGGGTGGTAGTTAAGTAAACCAATATTTTCTCGCGTTACAATCGGTGTTTGAATGTTTGAAAGGGCTGCTAGCCTAAGTTTGGGTTTTGTCGAGAGTTCTTGGATAGTTATTCGGTACACCTATTTTTCCCCTTGACGCAATCAGTATCTGAATGATTGAAAAACCTGGTCAGCCTCAGTTTGGGTAGTGTGAAGAGTTTTCGGGTGGTAATTAGATACACCAATATTTTCGCTGGATGTGTTCGGTGTCCAAACTTTTGAAACGGCTGGTAGCTTGGGTCCGGGTGGTATCAAGGTTTGTCTGGTAGTCTTGGTATGGGTGGCGTAAAGAGGTTTCGGGTGGTAATTAGGTACACCAATATTTTATCTCGACGCAATCTGTTTCAGAATATTTGAACATGCTTATATCCTGCATTCAAATTTTGTCAAGTATCGCAGGGTAATTAAGTAAACCATTTTTTCCTATTGACGCAATCGGTATCTGAATGTTTGAAAAAGCCTGAGTTTTGGTGGTTTCAAGAGTGTTGTCGGATTGTTATTAGTAACCAATATTTTCTCTCGATCCATTCCGTGTCTGACTATTTAAAAAGGCTGTGTGATTGTAACGAGTTTTGGGGCGCTAATTAGGTACACTAAAATTTTCTCTTGATGCAATTGGTGTTTGAATGATTGAATAGGCTGGTAACCAAAGCTTGTGCGGTGTCAAATTTTTTAGATCAGTAATAGGTACACCAATATTTTTCTCTACTCAATCAATGTTAGATATTTTCGAATGGTCTCGTAATCTGGGTTCAGAGAGTGTTAGAAGTTTTTGGGCCATAATTATATACATCAATATTTTCTTTCGACGGAACCTGAATGATAGAAAATGTCGGTAGCCTAGGTTTGGGTTGTCACAAGAGTTGTCGGCCGGTAGCATCGAGAGAAAGTATTGGTTGGCTAATGGCAACTGATATTTTCTCTCGATGCTATCGCTGTCTGAATGTTTGAAAATGCTAGTAGGATGTTTTGGTTGGTGCAAAGAGTAGTCGAGCAGTGATTAGGTATGTTCGCTGGACCAGTATGTTCGCTAAACGCAATTGGTGTCCAAATGTTTGAAACGGCTAATAGCTTGAGTTTGGTGGTGTCAAGTTTTGTCTGGTAGTTTATGTTAGTTTATGTACAAGATTTTTCGTCGGTAATTAGGTACCCAAATATTTTCTCTCGACACAGTCCGTTTCAGTACGTTTGAAAAGGCTGATATCCTGGGTTCGGATTTTGTCAACACTTGTCGGAGAGTAATTCGGTGCACCAACATTTCTCTCGACTCAATCAGTGTCTGAATGTTTGAAAAGTCTCACAGTCTAGGTTCAGAGGGTGTTAGAAGTTATTTTGCGAGTATTAGGTAAAGCAGTAATTTTCTCTCTTCCCAATCGATACCTGAATATTTTCTCACAATGCAATCGGTGTCGATAAAAGAATATTTTTTTCTATGTCTGTGTGTTCTAAAAGGTTGGTAGACAGAGTTTGAGTGTGTCAAGAGCTGTTGGGCGGTAATTAGACTCACGCATTTTTTTTTTACGTAATGACGTAATCGGTGTTTGAAAAACCTGGTAGCCGAAGTTTGGTCAGTGGTAAGTTTTCGGGTAGTAATTTAGGTACAGAAATATTTTCTCTCACGCAATCGGAGTTTCAATATTTGAAAAGGTTGAGAAGTGTCAAAAGGTTGAGAAGTGTCTAAATACCGCCCGACAACTTTTGACACTTCTCAAGCACGAAAATATTGTCTCTCTCGCAATCGAAAGCACGAAAATATTGTCTCTCTCGCAATCGGAGTTTGAATGTTTGAAAAGGCTTGTAGTCTAAGGTTGGATAGTGTCAAGAGTTGTCGGGTGGTATTTAGGTACAAAAAAACTTTCTCAAAGGCAATCGGAGTTTGATTGTTTGAGAAATCTTAATAAAATATTTCCGTACCAATTTTCTCTAGTGCAATCGGAGTTTGAATGTTTGAAAAAGCTTGAAATCTTAGATTGGATAATGTCAAGAGATGTCGGACGGGAAACAGGTACAGAAATATTTTCAAATATTCGAAGTGTCAAAAGTTGTCAGGTGGTAATTAGGCAGAGAAAGATTTTTTTCTCAAGGGTTTGAAAGTTTGAAAATGTTAGGTTGGATAGTGTCAAAAGTTGTCGGATATAGGTTCAGATATATTTTCTCCAACGCAGTTTGAATGTTTTAAGCAGTCTTAGGTCAAGAGTTGTCGGGTACAGGTACAGAAATATTTTCTCGTTAGAAAAGGCTAGTAGTGTCAAGATGTGTCGGGCGGTAATTAGGTACGGAAAAGTAGTGTCAAGAGTTGTCGGGCGGTGATTAAGTACGGAAAATTTCTCTCACAAAATCGGAGTTTGAATGTTTGAAAAGGGTAGAAGTGTCAGGTTGAGTAGTGTCGGGCGGTAATTAGGTACGGAAATATTTCCTCTCGTGCAATCGGAGTTTGAATGTTTGAAAAGGCTGGTTGGATCTGTCAAGAGTTGTCGGGCGGTATTTAGGTACAGAAAATTTTCTCAGACTCAATGTCTGAATGTATGAGGAATTTTAATAAGATATGAGAAAATATTTTCATGCAATCGGAGTTTGAATGTTTTAAAAGGCTAGATGTCTTAGATTGGATAGTGCCAAAAGATATCGGGTGGTATTTACTTTTGACACTATCCAACCTAAGACATTTTTTTCACGCAGTCGGAGTTTGAATGTTTGAAAAGGCTATTAGCCTTTGCAAACATTCAAACTTTAGGTATTAGGATGGATAATGCCAAGAGTTGTCATGCGACAAATAGGTTCGCACGACAACTCTTGGTATTATCCATCCTAATATATAAGAGAAATCTTACGCTATCGGATTTTAAATGTTGGAAAAGGTTAGTTGGGTAGTGTCAAAAGTTGTCGGGCGGTAATTAAGTACGGAAAATTTCTCTCACAAAATCGGACTTTGAATATTTGAAAAGTCTATTAGTCTTAGGTTGAGTAGTGACAAAGTTTGTCGGGTGGAAAATAGGTACAGAAATATGTTCTCTCAAGCAATCGGTGTTTGAATGTTTTTAAAAGTCTCGTAGGCTTATGTTGGATAGTGTCAAGAGTTGTCGGGCGGTAATTCGGTACAGAAATATTTTTTCTCACGCAATCGGAATTTGAATCTTTGAAAGATCTAGTATTGTTAGGTTGGGTAGTGTTAATAGTTGTCGGGTGGTAATTAGCTACAGAAATATTTTCATTCGCGCAATTGGAGTTTGAGTGATTGAAAAGTCTAGTAGTCTTAGGTTGGACATAGTCAAGAATTGGTGCACGTAAATACCTTACGTGCACCAACATTTTTTCGACAGATTCGGCGTATGGATATTTAGATGGTCTTCTTTTGAGTGGTGTCAAGAGTTATTGGGCGGTAATTAGATACCCTAATATTTTCTATCGACCCAACCAATCAGTGTCTGAATGTTTGAAATGGACTGGTAACTTGGGTTGGGAGGGTGCCATGAGTAGTCGGACGGTAATGAGGTTCTGTAATATTTTTTCTAGAATGCCTGAATGTTTGAAAATGCCAGTAGCGTTGGTTTGGAGGTTGTCAATTGATGTCATGTAGTATTAAGCTCAGCAATATTTTCCCACAACGTAATTGGTGTCTGAATGATTGAACACGCTGGGGTTTGTGTGTTGTCGTTCTGTTATTAGGTACACTATTATTATTCTTCACTCAATCAGTGTCTAAATGTTTGAAACGGCTGGTAGCCTGGGTTTGTGTTGTTCCAAAGTTTGTCAGGCGTTAATTACGTACACCGATATTTTTCTCCACTCAGTCGGTTTCTGAATTTTTGAAAATGCTCGTAAGCCTAGGTTCAGAGGATGTCAGAAGTTGTTGGGTAGTAATTAGGTACACTAATACTTTCTGACTTCCCAATCATTTCTGGATCTTCGAAAAGGTTGGTAGACAGGGTTCTGGTAGTTATAAAATATTTTCAGGTGGTAATAGTTACAAAAACATTTTTTCTCAACGCAATCGTTTTTTGAATGTTTGAAAAGGCTGGTCGCCTGGGTTCAAAGTGTGTCAAAGGTTGTTGGGTGTTAATTATCACCCAGGTTCGGAGGTTGTCAAGTTGTCGATTGGTGCACCAAAATTTTTTCCCGACACAATTTGGTGTCTCAATATTTGAAAAGGCTGATAGCATGAGATAGGGCGTTGTCAAGAATTGTGGGGTGGTAATTAGGTAACCAGTAGTTCCTCCCGATGTCTGAAAGTTTGAAAAGGATTGCAGCCCGAGTATGGTGTCAAGAATTGTCGGGTGGTGTACTTAATTAAGTTACAATACCAACTCAGGCTATATCGATTGTAAGGTGGTAACTAGGCACAGAGATATTTTTCTTTCCACGGAATAAGTTAAAAGGCTGGTTGTCTCGGTTTTCTGTATTGTCAAGAGTTGTCGGGCGGTAATTAAATACAATATTTTCTCTCGTCGCAATCGTTGTCTAAATGTTTCAAAGGGCAGGTAGCGAGCGTCTGTTTAGTGTCAAGATTTGTCAAGCGGTAATTAGGTACACAGATATTTTCCTTCGACGCAATTGGTGTTTGAATGCTCGAAAAGACTGGTAACCTGGCTTTGGAGGGCGTCAAACGTTTACAGAGCGATAAGTTCGTACCTCGGCGAAGTCGGTGTCTAAATGATTGAAAATATTTATAGCCTTGTTTCTGATTGTGTTAAAAGTTGTCGGTCGGTAAGTACACCAATATTTTCTCATGGCAATCGGTGTCTTAATGTTTGAATAGGTTGGAAGTCTGAGTTTGGGTAGTGTCAGGAATTTTCTGGCCATTATTTGTTACACCAATCAGTCTTTTAAAGCAATCAGTGTATGAATGTTTGATAAGGCTGGTAACTGGGTTCAGACAGTGTCAAGACTTGTGGGGTGGTAATTAGGTGCCGTAACATTTTTTCTCGACGCCAATTGTTGTTTAATAGTTTGAAATGGTTGGTAGCCTGGGTTCAAATGGTGTCAAGAGTTGTCGGGCAATAATTAACAACACCAATATTTTCTCTTTATGTAATCAATGTCTGAATATTTGGAGAGCCTGGTATCCTGGGTTTACGTAAATGTCAAGATTTGTCGGGTGGTAATTTGGTACACCAATATTTTCTTGCGACGAAATCAGTTTTAAAAGGCTGGTACCATGGATTCGGAGGGTGCCAAGAGTTTTCGGGTGCTAATTTGGTACATCAATATTTTTTCTAAGTGCAATCAGCCTCTGAAAAGACAAGTGGTGTCTAGAGTTTTCGGGCGGTAATAAGTTACTCCAATATTTCGTGTCAATCCTGTTGGTATCAGGATGATTTTAGATTCAAACAGGTTCTCTGGTTTTATGATTTTTCGGGCGGTAATTAGGTACACCAATTTTTTTCGACTCAGTGTGTAAATGTTTTTTTAAAGGAATCTAACCCTGTTCCTTTTGGGTCAAGAGTTTTTAGGTGTAGCAAATTCTGTACCAATACTTTCTCGCAACACAATCGGTGTTTGAGTATTATAAAAGACAGTTTACCCAAATCCAGTAATGTCAAGAGTTGTTGGGCTGTAATTAGGTCCACCAATATTTTCCCATGTCATAGACGGTGTCTGAACGATTTTAATGGCATTTACTCTGAACCTTTTGTGTCAAGAATTGTCGAGCGGGAAATAGGTATTTAATTTTTTTTTCTTTTAATGCCGTCTGTGTCATAATCATTTCAAAGGCAGTTAAACCTACTCCGGTGGTATTAAGTGTTGCCGGGCGTAATAATTAGTCGCACTAACTTTATCTTTCGATGTCATTGGTACCAGAATATTTAATAGGTTGTAATCCAGCATCGACTATTCTCAAGTGGTAACTAGGTACACCAATATTTTCTTCCTACCCTGATCCTGTGGTATTAGAATGATTTCAAAAATTGTTAAACTGGCTACAGTGGTGTCAAGAGTTGCCGGACAGTAATTAGGTGCACCAATGTTTTCTCTCGACGCAGTCGGTGTAAGAATGATTTTCAAGGCAGTAAACCCTGATTCTGTGATGTCAAGGGTTGTCGGGCGTTAATTAGGTACACTGACCCTTTCTCTCAATGTCATTTCTATCAGAATGATTTACAAGCGTATAAACCTGTATCAGTTCTTGCCATGTGTTTTTAAAGAAGGAAATAGTTATAATATCTTCCCTAGATGCAGTCAGTGAGAAAATAAATTTAAAGGCAGTCAACCCTGATCAAGTTGTATCAGCGTAGTCAGTGTCAGAATGATTTCAAAGGCTGTTAACCCTGTTCTGGTTGTGTCAAGCGTTGTATGGCGATAATTATGTATTGTAATGTCTTCTTTTGAAGCAGTCAGTGTCAGAATGATTTCAAAGTCTGTTAACCCTGTTCTGGTTATGTCAAGCGTTGTATGGCGATAATTTTGTATTGCAATATTTTCTTTTGACGCAATCAGTGTCAGAATGATTTCAAAGTCTGTTAACCCTGTTCTGGTTATGTCAAGCGTTGTATGGCGATAATTATGTATTGCAATATTTTCTCTTGACGCAATCAGTGTCAGAATGATTTCAAAGGCTGTTAACCCTGTTCTGGTTGTGTCAAGCGTTGTATGGCGATAATTATGTATTGCAATATTTTCTCTTGACGCAATCAGTGTCAGAATGATTTCAAAGGCTGTTAACCCTGTTCTGGTTGTGTCAAGCGTTGTCTGGCGATAATTATGTATTGCAATATTTTCTCTTGACGCAATCAGTGTCAGAATGATTTGAAAGGCTGTTAACCCTGTTCTGGTTGTGTCAAGCGTTGTATGGCGATAATTATGTATTGCAATATTTTCTCTTGACGCAATCAGTGTCAGAATGATTTCAAAGGCTGTTAACCCTGTTCTGGTTATGTCAAGCGTTGTATGGCGATAATTATGTATTGCAATATTTTCTCTTGGCGCAATCGGTGTCAGAATGATTTCAAAGTCTGTTAACCCTGTTCTGGTTATGTCAAGCGTTGTATGGCGATAATTATGTATTGCAATATTTTCTCTTGGCGCAATCGGTGTCAGAATGATTTCAAAGTCTGTTAACCCTGTTCTGGTTATGTCAAGCGTTGTATGGCGATAATTATGTATTGCAATATTTTCTCTTGACGCAATCAGTGTCAGAATGATTTGAAAGGCTGTTAACCCTGTTCTGGTTATGTCAAGCGTTGTATGGCGATAATTATGTATTGCAATATTTTCTCTTGGCGCAATCGGTGTCAGAATGATTTCAAAGTCTGTTAACCCTGTTCTGGTTGTGTCAAGCGTTGTCTGGCGATAATTATGTATTGCAATATTTTCTCTTGACGCAATCAGTGTCAGAATGATTTCAAAGGCTGTTAACCCTGTTCTGGTTATGTCAAGCGTTGTATGGCGATAATTATGTATTGCAATATTTTCTCTTGGCGCAATCGGTGTCAGAATGATTTCAAAGTCTGTTAACCCTGTTCTGGTTGTGTCAAGCGTTGTATGGCGATAATTATGTATTGTAATGTCTTCTTTTGAAGCAGTCAGTGTCAGAATGATTTCAAAGTCTGTTAACCCTATTCTGGTTATGTCAAGCGTTGTATGGCGATAATTTTGTATTGCAATATTTTCTCTTGGCGCAATCGCTGTCAGAATGATTTCAAAGGCTGTTAACCCTGTTCTGGTTGTCGCGTTGTCTAGCGATAATTATGTATTGCAATATTTTCTCTTGGCGCAATCGGTGTCAGAATGATTTCAAAGTCTGTTAACCCTGTTCTGGTTGTGTCAAGCGTTGTATGGCGATATTTATGTATTGCAATATTTCCTTTGACGCAATCAGTGTCAGAATGATTTCAAAGGCTGTTAACCCTGTTCTGGTTGTGTCAAGCGTTGTCTGGCGATAATTATGTATTGCAATATTTTCTCTTGACGCAATCAGTGTCAGAATGATTTCAAAGGCTGTTAACCCTGTTCTGGTTATGTCAAGCGTTGTATGGCGATAATTATGTATTGCAATATTTTCTCTTGGCGCAATCGGTGTCAGAATGATTTCAAAGTCTGTTAACCCTGTTCTGGTTGTGTCAAGCGTTGTATGGCGATAATTATGTATTGTAATGTCTTCTTTTGAAGCAGTCAGTGTCAGAATGATTTCAAAGTCTGTTAACCCTGTTCTGGTTGTGTCAAGCGTTGTATGGCGATAATTTTGTATTGCAATATTTTCTCTTGGCGCAATCGGTGTCAGAATGATTTCAAAGGCTGTTAACCCTGTTCTGGTTGTCGCGTTGTCTAGCGATAATTATGTATTGCAATATTTCATTTTGAAGCAGTCAGTGTCAGAATGATTTCAAAGTCTGTTAACCCTGTTCTGGTTGTGTCAAGCGTTGTCTGGCGATAATTATGCATTGCAATATTTTCTTTTGACGCAATCGGTGTCAGAATGATTTCAAAAGAAGTTAAACCTTATTTTGTGGTGTCAAGATTTGCCGATCATTGATTTGGTACAGCAAAGATTTTTAACAATTCAGTCAGTGTCTAAAAAGGAAGTTAACCCTGATTCAATAATCTCAAATATGTTAAAAAATATCACTTTGATTCGAGTGTTGCCGGGCGGTAAATATGCATACCAATATTTTCTCTCGATTCAATCGGTCTTAAAATTATTTACAAGCCGGTTGACTTAGATCGTGAGGTGTCGAGAGATATCGAGGGCGGGGTAATTAGGTAGCCCAATATTTTCACTCATCGTGATTAGTTTGAAAATGATTTCAAATGTAATTAACCCTCATTTCAAGATTTGTCGGACGATGAGTAGGTACAACAATATTTTCCCACGACACAGTCGGTGTCAGAATGATTTAAAAGGCATTTAAATCTGATCCAGTGGTGTTAAGATTTTTCGGGCAATAATTAGTTACACCAATATTTTCTCTTGACGTAATCGCTGTCTGAAAGTTTGCAAAAGCTGGTACCTGAGTTTGGGCGGTGTCAAGAGTTGTCGGTTGGTAATTAGATAACCCAAAATTTTCTCTCAATACAAACCGTTTCTGAATTTTTGAACAGGCTGACAGCCAGGGCTCTTGAATTTGCCAAACGTTCTCGTTGGGTAATTAGGTAATCGGTCTCGGTATAATTTTAAAGGCAGTTAACCCGGGTCCAGTGGTCTCAAAAATTGTCTGACGGCAGTTAGGTACACCAGTATTTTCTCTTGATGCAGACGGTATCAAAATGATTCCAAAGACCCTAAACCCTGATCCGATAGTGTCAAAAGTTTTCTGGCTGTAATTAAGCCCACTTATCTTTTCTCTCTATGCAATTGATATACGAATAATTTAAAAGGATGTTGTCATGTGTTGTTACTGTGCTAATCAGGTAAACCAATTTTTTCCCGAGTCAAGAATTGTTTGGCGGTAATTTTGTATAAGAATATTTTATCCCAATACAATCGATCTCAGAATGATTTCAAAAGGCAGTTAACCTTGATTCAGTTGTGTCAAGAAATTTCGGTCAGTAATTAGGTAAAGCAATATTTTCTCTCAACGCAGTTAGAGTCAGAATGATTTCAAAAGCAGTCAACCCTGATCCGGTGGTCTCATGACATGTCGGTCAGTAGTTACATACAACAATATTTTCTCTTGACGCAGTCGATGTCAGAATGAATTCAAATGCACTTAACCAAGATCCTTTGGTATCAAGTATTGTTAAGCGTTCATTAGATACACCTCATTTCTGTCTCGATGCAGTCGGTGACTAAATGATTTCAACGTCAGGCAACCCTGATCCGGTGGTGGGCACCTCTGGTGATGTAGTGGTTAGCAAGTTAGACTAGCAAACCTACACGATTGAGTTCGAGTCTCATTAGGTGCCCCATTCGTTTGGCCTTGTGCTACATCGAAGCAAAGAGTTTCGTAAATTACAACCCTGATCCAGTGGTATCAAGAGTTATCGAACGGTAATTAGCTTGACCAATATTTTCTCAGTCATTGTCTGAATGTTTCAAAAAGCTGTCGACATATGTCACGTTGAATCAAGAGTTGATGGGTGGTAATTGTGCATACCAATATTTTCTCTCGATGCAATCGATCTTAGAATGATAGAAAAGGCAGTTAACCTATATCGGGTATTGTCTAGTGATCTCGGGTGGTAATTAGGTACACTAATACTTTCTCTCAACGTAATCGGTTTCAGAATTGTTTCAACGCCATATATGCCTCATTTCAAAACCGTTAACACGAATCAGTTGATATCAGGTGTTGTTGGTTTGCAATTATCTACAACACTTTTTCTGGATGCAGTCAGTGTCAGAATGAATTTATGGCAGTAAACCCACATCGAATGGTACCAATATTATTGGGAGATGATTAGGAACATCAATATTTCCCCTCAGTATGATTTAAACGGCTGGTGTTAAGAGATGTGGGGCGGTAATTAGGTACACCAATATTTTCTTTCAATGCAATCGGTGTCAGAATATATCAAAAGACTGGTGTAGCCTGGGTTCGGATGGTGATAAGAATTTTGGGCGTTAATTAGGTGCACCAATATTTTCATTTGGTGCAATCGGTCTCAGAATAGCAGTTTACCAGCGCCAGGTTCTGTCTATTGTTTTCGGGCTGTAATTAGGAATACGATTTTTTTTCGGTGCAATTGGTGTCACAATAATTCACAAGGCGATTAACCTGGATTGGGTGGTTTCAAAGAGTTGTCAAGTGATTATTAGTTTTTACACCAATATTTTGGGTTATGTCCAGCTTCGTCGGGCGGTAATTTGGTACACCATTATTTTCTCTTGGCGCAATCGATATCGGAATGATTTAAAACCAAGATCGGGTGGTGTCAAGCAATGTCGGGCGGTATTTAGGTACACTAATATTTTTCTAGTTACAGTCGGTGTCAGAATGATTTCCAAGCTTGTTAACCTGCATATACCTTCTTTCAACGCAATTGATATCAGTAAATCTTAATTGGCTGGCGTCAAGTATTTTAAGTGTTAAGAATGGGGGGCGCTGATTATTTGCACCAATATTTTCTCTCGGCGCAATTGGTGTCAGAATGGTTTAGAAGGTTGTTAACCTACATTAGGTGTTGTCCAGTGTTGTTAGGTGGTAATTAGGTACACCTATATTCTATCTCAACTCAGTGGGTGTTTGAATGTTTTAAAAGACTGTTAAAACGCATCGATTGCTGTCAAGATTTGGAGAGCGCTAATTGTTTGCACCAACATTTTCTCTTAATGCAATCGGTCCCAGAATAATCTAAAACGCGGTTAACTTCCATTTGGTGTTGTCAATGATGTTGGCGGTAATTAAGTACAAGAATGTTTTCTTTCGATGCAATCAATGTAAGTTTAATTTCGAAGACTGTTAACCCACATGGGGTCTTTTCAAGAGTTGTTAGGCGGTAATTAGGTACACCAATATTTGATCCCGATACTGTCGGTGTCAGATGTTTGAAAAGGCTGTTAACACATGTCAGGATGTGTCAAGTGTTGTTGGGGGGTAATTATGTACACGAATGTTTTTTCTCGATGCCAATCAGTGTCAGAATGTTTTGAAAGATTGGCAGCCTGGGTTGGGTAGTGTCAAGCGTTGTTGGGGCGGTAATTAAGTAAACAATATTTTGTCAGGATGCAATCAGTGTCGGAATGATTTAAAAAGCTGTAAACCCGAATCGGGTGGTGTAAATTATTATCATAGACACACTAATAACTTCTCACGTCGCAATCTGTATCAGAATGTTTTTACAGACTGTTGGGGAGTGTCAAAAATTTGGGGGCGGTAATTAAGTACACCAACTCTTGATGCAATTGATCTCAGAATTATTTCAACAGCTGTTAATTTTAATTGGGTGATACCAAGTTTTGTCGGGTGGTAATTAAGTACACCAACATTTTCTCTAGATGCAATTGGTGTCAGAATAATTTAAAAGGCTGTTAACTTTCATCGGGTGATGCCAAATTTTGTCGGGCGGTAATTAGGTGCACTAACATTTTCTCTCGACGCAATCAATTTCAAAATGATTTAAAAGGCTGTAAACCTACATCGGGCGGCAAATAAGTCTTGTGGGCGGCAATTAATACACCAATATTTTCTCTCGATGCAATTTGTTTCAGAATAATTTAAAAGGCTGTAAACCTACATCGGGCGGCAAATAAGTCTTGTGGGCGGCAATTAATACACCAATATTTTCTCTCGGTGCAATTTGTTTCAGAATGATTTAAAAGGCTGTAAACCTACATCGGGCGGCAAATAAGTCTTGTGGGCGGCAATTAGTACACCAATATTTTCTCTCGATGCAATTTGTTTCAGAATGATTTAAAAGACTGTTAATCTCCATCGGTGTATGTCAAGTATTTTTGGATGGCTATTGATTTCTCCGAAATTTTCTCTCGAAGTAACCGTCCTTTAGAATTATTTAAGTAACTGTTAATGTTGGTGGGGTGTTGTCATGTGTTTCTTTATGGTATGTATGTACCATAGGACCAACGTTTTGTACTGTAAAGAAAGAAGTCCTCAGAAAAAGAAATACTCAAACTCGAAGGTAAGGGAATAAAATATAGCAGTCGTTTTTATTCAGCTATTATCGCTGTAATTAAAAAAGTTCACTTTTGTCGCGTCCTTCCTCTCCCTTCCCCTTGGTGGTGACGGGGTGTGTGTGAAAGCTGGTTGTTTGACACACGTTTGTCACAGCAGATCGGTCGCAACAGACTGGGGTATGACGGGTCGGCTTCCAGAACCTTTAACGTACCCGTTTTGACAACTGCCTTCAACTCGGTAACTTTCTTTCAATTGTCCACAGACCTCTCCGCGCTTCCGGTGCGTGACGTCACTCATACTCCGTCACCCGTTTCGTCTCGGACTATTGTGACATCTGAGTGACACTTTCGTCCGCCCGCGCGCGCCCGCGTTAACACCTGCATCAATGTTTGCACCTAACTAACCCATGTGCTGAGCCGAAAGGTTCTCAGTCTAACTAAACTCAAAGGCATGAACCGAAATCCCTTGGCCATTACGTTACATGTAGATACACCGATATTTTTTTCATTCAACAAGTCTAAGGATAATTTCAAAGGTTGATAGCTGTCTGTGGGACAGTAATTAGATACAATAATATTTTTGTATTAGAATGTTTTAGTTTTGCCAGCATGGGGTGGCGTTAGGTTTTGTCTGTTTTCAACACTTTAATATTTTTGCCAGTGTCTGTTAGTATCAGGTATAATTAGTCGGGGATTAAATACGCCGATATTTTCGTATCAGAATGATTTAATAGTGTTGGCAACTTTCGGGCAGTGTCACGTGTTTTTTCGGCGCTCATTGTATCACCGAATTTTACAGTAAAAGTGCTTAAAAGACTTTTTGCCTGCGTCGGGCAACGTCAAGTCGTATTGAGCTCCTGATGGGAATTGGGTGTTAGATATTGGGTCATCTCTTTAGGGCAAAGCTGATTTTAGATCAACATAGATTAATTGCAATCTATCCGGAGATGTGCAAGTTAAACAAAATTTGAAACACAGAATCCTTAAAAGAAAAAGGACTTTGCCGAATTGTACCACATATTGTTTAACATTAATGTTGTTAGGCGTCAAAACGTTAGAGAAATATTACTGCCGGGCAATAATTAAGCAGGCTGTAATGTTCAACACAGAAAGAGGATAATTAATATTATACCTTTATTTATTCATTATTATTATACGTTGAGAAGCCTGATTTTTTCCTTTTTCCCTAAATTCAGAAGTATTTCTTTAAATCCTTTGCAGTTTGATATGTGGACAGATAGCCAACGACATTATTTCTTTGACATGGTTTTTTCTCGATGCAACAAGACACAGTATCACTTCGTTCAAAACTGGTTTGACGAACGCATCCCTCTGCAGCACCTTGACTTCACTCGTGTCTTACCACGTTTCCTTTCTCTCTACGTATTTTCCTTTCTCGAGCCTAAATCACTTTCCAGGGCCGCTCAAGTCTGTTGGAATTGGAAATTCCTTACTGAGCAGGTTGGTTTTTCTTCTTGTTTTTTTCTTTTACTTTTTTTTTTGCTTTGCACTTGTAAATAACTGTTGGGTATCACCTACCTTTTCAGCATAATGAGCTGTTCCATCTGCCATATATGGCAGTAGCGGAGATCAGTCTGGGATTAAGCCTACAAGTCAGACCAGAAGAGCCTTTCCTATTTTTGAAGTATATCATTACTCTATCACTAATCCTATGTTCTTATTACTAACATTCTCTCTCTTGTAAATACTCTTTCCTGTAAATATAACTATTTTCCTCACATATCTTGGTTTGTCTTATTATTACTACTACTTGTGTTCATTAACCAGAACACAGCAATAACAAAATGCTTATGTATCAGCATTAGCATCAGTGCACTCTTTCTGTCTGTTTTCAGTTGCATTGAAAATCAGTTCATTGCAGTGGTGCAGCTTCAGCACGAGGGATAGAACTTTTGAAATGAAATTCACTTTTCTGTTCTTCTTCTTTACAGCTTCATAGATGCATTTAACCGACTTCTTCATATATGTATCTATCCAATTGCACGTGCAGGATGTAACAGGAAGTCGATTTTCAAAGCGGAGTACAGTTGAGTTGAATTCAGAAATTTTGTTCTCTTAGACCGGTTGCCATACCAATGTTTTCTTTTCTGAATGGTTGTATGACTGATCCTGGAAGATAACTCCATGGTGAATTTTTACGAGTTAGACGAAAACAGAACCTTCTATAATTTCAAAAGTTCAAAAATCGAGTTGCTTAAAACCTAGATAATGTAATTAAATAATCTTGCGACAAAACTCTGAAAATAAAACTGAATTAACATTGAAATTAGGAAAGAAATCAAGAGATAATAATTTGCTTCATAAAATAATCATAATTTTATTTTAATGGTATCATTATTTCATGGGTATCATTATATTTTTTTATCTTTTCCTCTTCCTTCATGATTTTTTAGCTCTAACTTGAAATTGCAGAACCAACTTAAAACTTAAAACTTTTAAAATCAAAATTCAACTTATGTGTCAGGCTATGGACTTATTGATGCTGCATCATTACACATATTTTTATCTATATTTATGTTTATGCAGGTTTTCATATAATCATTAATTATATACATATAAACGGAATTTCTCACAAGAATTTCAACTAATAGTCAATTTGCTTATGGTTGTTTGGTTTTAAGGAAGAAATTCTAATGCAGCAATATGCAGTTAGCACTATTTTGTTGTTTTGAATTCTAAATGAAACATGTTTTTAATAGAATTAATTTTTTAGATAAAAAAAAGAATTGTATTCTCCCAAAATTTTGTTTAGAATTGATAAAATGGATTGAAAAGGCAAAATCTCATTACTATTTGGAAAAGCTAAAAAAAGCTAGTTAACTGATTTAGATCCCCACCCAAGTCAAATTGCTTGATGGTCTCTGTAACCTTCGGCCATGAAAAATAGATTTTCATTTTTTTTTTATCGATTTCGACAAGTACTTTTTTTTTCTAATTTTAATTTTGTGTCTTTTTGATACAATCCACTCATAACGTTTTTTTTTTTTCAACATTGAGGAGCAATAATGTTTGAATCCTCAGTGAGACTCAAAATCACATGGGGGTGTCCTTGTGGTTAAATGATTAAAGCGATGGACTGCGGAATCATAGTAAACGAGTTCGTACTCCAGTCGCGCTATTACGTTCACTTTTGAGCAAATACCCTTGGGAAAGATATGAAGCCCCTAATCCTCCCAGCTATGGGTTAAAAAGTACCACTCCTGTTCTTCTAGGAGAATGGCTTTGGCATTAAATAACCTACAAAGGTTGATATGCCATGAAACAAAGAAACCAATCCAAGCCATCAAAATCCCATCCCATTTTTCCGCAAGGAGACCTGGTTATTCATTCTAGTTACTTTACCACCTAAGATATAAGAGCTACTGCTATACATATAAACTTCATTGGATTAGATGATTTTAACAACTAAGCTACATGCGATCTGTCACCTGAGTAGAGCTGAAGAGCAAAGCAGTATTTAACAATTGGGATTAAATCACGGGAAATAAGTAGGTGACCGTAGTCGAGGGCGACCCGAAGGCTCTCTTTTCAATAGCTACTACACCGAGATGTAGGGTAGGGCGCTACTCCTTTCTCCACTTTACCCTCGATACTTACCTTATATTGCTGAGTGTTAAGCAAGGAGATATCAGGTACCATTTTTAAAGTTTTTGGTATGACATGACCTGGGATTGAACCCAGGTCTCCCGGACCGTTGGCGAACACTCTACCCACTAGACCAATGAGCCGGTTTTCACGGGAAATAAACAATGGATAATAGGAATTAAAAGCTTAAAATCTAAGTAATGTAATTAATTAATCTCATAACTAAAATCTGAAAATAAAAGAGAATGAACATTGAAAGTGTAAGAGAAATGAAGAGATAATTAATTGCTTCATGAAATAATCATAAATTCATTTTAATGGTATCATTATTTAATGTTTATTATCATTTTCTTTTCTTGTCCTCTTTCATCATGATTTTTTAAATCTTAAATCTAATTACAAAACAAAATAAAATAAATGTCTTCCTTGCTATCTCGAAAACGACAAGACATTTTTTTTTGTACAGGATATAATCTGGATGCCAAAATGTTTGATGCGGGGATGGTTTCTTCCGTACACCCCACCAGATAATGAATATGGATCTTGGAAGAGGCATTATCTATTCTGCGTTAGCCATCTTGATTATGTCGTGCTCTCAAGGAAGGTCAGTATCTGGAAGAATTTTTTAAATCGACATCTAATGAAATTTACCATTCATTTTTTTATTATTGAAATTTAAATGAAGACCTGTGTACAGTTAAACATTTTATACAATCACATGACAGTATGTAGATGCCTAAACTGCTGTCTAGACGTTTGCCAGACGAATCAGTGTCAATTTGGAACGAAATGAACAAAATGTTTTTTGGCAAAACAGGATCGTAGATTTTTAAAATAGTCAGCAGATCTATCTCAGTGGCTGATTTTCTTGTTTCCCAAATTAAAAATTCGTCTCAAAAGTAAGATTTAAGGATGCGGGAGACTTTAAAAGAGATATGAAGCAGAGATTAATACTATATCAAAAGGGTGCTTCGACCAGTGGAAAATTTGCTGGAATAGTTATGCTGGCTGCCATTGGGACTATTTTGTAGAAAACGTTTTATTCCTGGTTGATCTTTACCCAAGTAAATACAACTTGTTTTAATACTTTTTGATTTGGTTTGATTTTATTTATTTGTTTAACAGCGTATCAATCTCAAGTGCGATATTTTATGCCAAAATTTCACTCATGAATATTTGACTGAAATAATAATATTATGTTTCATGTTACTCTGCATTTTTTAATTGCACTATTTATATGTCCATAATACTTATTTGTTTGCGCACAGTTATCGTATAAGATATTCCTATCTATTACAAATGATCGGCAAACAATATATGGTTTCAAGTATTTCAATGTATAAACAATGATGGGGTTTTAAGAAACTATAGCAGTTTAATAACAAGAATCATTTCTTTGCATACAATTATATGGTTTTGACCATTCCTATCCAAATGGAATAATTTTCAAACAGATTTGACCCATAGAAGGGACCCTAGCAAATAAAACTCTGAGTTAGAGTGGACCTGGGAGTAATGATAATTAAAGGGTACTCCACATTCCCCAGAGCTCTAAAAATGGAGTCTCACCATTAAGTACAATACCCAGGAGAACCTTATAGAGAAGTCTTACCTCTCTGCACGAATGCACCTGATGTATTCTAAGACATGACAATCATGTAGAATACATTTTTAACACACCTTATGTATGTATGTATGTATGTATGTATGTATGTATGTATGTATGTTGCGTTCTGGTTAGTGAACGCTTGTAATATTAAATAAAGGACAAACCACGATATGAGAGGAAATAGAGATATATTCTCAGGAAAAAGTATATACAATAGAGAGACTATTAATAGACAAGAACATAGGATTAGTGAATACAGAATAAAGATATAATACAACGATAGTATTGATCTAGTGCGATCTCCAGTCTCCAACGCTTTAATACTATTCCTATAAGAAGCTGCTCTTCACCCTCTAGTCTGCCTTGGTATTAGTAGCTACTGCTATATATGGCAGATGGACTAGTTCATTGTGTGGAAAAGAGTGGGTGATACCCAACAGTATGTATGTATGTATGTATGTATGTATGCTGGCTCCTGTTTAGATTTAGAAAATGCGTATAACAGCTTTTGACATTTATTACTGGTTGATTGGTAGTGAGATGCATTTATAAAACCCACCACATGAGCATGATGCAACACAAGATCTATCTTTAAGCAAAGTTTAATATGTTTAAATTCAGCATTTTCCTTTTGTTGGGTATCACCCACCTTTTTTCGACACAATGAACTAGTCCATCTGCCATATATAACAGTAGCTACTAATACCAAGGCAGACTAGAAGGTGAAGAGCAGCTTCTTATAGGAATAGAATTAGAGCGTTGGAGACTGGAGATCACACTAGATCACCTTACTTGCTACCGTAATAACGGAAGCCAATACTATCGTTGGATTATATCTTTATTCTGTATTCACTAATCCTATGTTCTTGTCAACTAATAGTCTCTCTCTTTTATATACCATTTCCTGAGAATATATCTCTATTTCCTCTCATATCGTGGTTTGTCCTTTATTTAATATTACAAGCGTTCACTAACCAGAATGCAACAGTTCCCAAAGTTTAATAACCTAGTTTGCCCAACTATTTACCTATAGCAAGAGGGAGAATAGTTGGTTGCATACCATTACCAAAGGTATAATTACAATGTGAAATGCAAACAGTCTCGTCCAGAATTTGAACTCATTTCCCCAAATTGATTTCTACTGATGATAACCATTATATTACAAGCGCCTCTATAATAATTATAAACTATTTGTTCAAATGATCATTTATCTCTCTCTCTCTCTCTCTCTCTCTCTCTCTCTCTCTCTCTCTCTCTCTTCTTTATTCCCTATTGGAGTATGCAAGGGATATGACTTTTTTTTATCAAAGTATCTGGTGCAGAAGCAAAGGATTCATACCTTTCTCAATGTTTTTAGCATTAAGTAAATAAGTAAATCTGTTCAATGAATCCTGATTGTGATATCTATATGATTGTGTCAAAGTTTGTGCAAGTTTCTTTGGGTTAACTAAATTCAAGTGGCTTCAGATAGAATTTGAACTGTGTTTGCAAATTCAATTCTTCCGAGGTCTACTCTTCATGAAAAAAAAATCAGAAGTCAACGTTAATCTCATAGATCAAATATTATAAATTGAAAATTTCAAAATTTTGTCAACACCTGCCAGTTTCAAATACAATCTGCGCAAAAATAAACAAATGTTTCATTTCTTTTAATCGCAATTAAAACTTTCTTTATGACAACTTAGAAAAGCGTAAATGAAAGATTTGATGTATATATTCAATAAGCAATAATAGTGATATCTACATGATTATATCAAAGTTTGTTCATTTATTTGTATGTCTGAAAATGAAGACTGAATAGACAATCTCAAAGACTTGATTTTTTGCATAGATGTTGTCTTGTCCTCGGACATTAACACAGACCATACAAGGTTAACGTTCAAGGTTATTTTAAATCACAGATCATCCGATGCAAATTTGATTAAAAGACTTTGATATGAAGTAGTGATTTACCCAACCCAAGGCCTTGTGAGGAGGGGAGTCTCTGTAAGGTATACTGTCTATGTATTCTAAGTTATACGGATAGGGCAATTTGCTTATGAAAAAAACGAGTGATTCATGCTTGTAAAACTTTCAGATTACAGTTTATTTACATTCGATTTTCTTCTTTTATTTTAGAATGACATTTATGGAATCAAAGGAGACCAAAATGATTTGCAGACTGAAAAATTAAAATCAAAGTCTTTTGGAGAAACTGACAGTAAGTTGAATTTTCTCTGTTTAAATGCATGCATATTCATTTATATTATATATATTCATACATATTATTTATATTAATTTATATTAGTCCATCAATAAATGCGCTCAAATATATTTTACTGACCTATGTTTTGCATATTTCTTTGTTACTCTTCAACAATAAAAATGGCACATTGTGTCCAGATTTTTATTTAGAAAGTAAAGTTAAAATTGTTAGAATCTCAATTTCCTATCCATTTCGCAACTTGATAATGATGTGGTGTTTGCATACACTATGATAATGGTTGAATTTCTCCATATTTAAAGTCTTGACAAGGGGAGATAACTCCATTATAGAGTTCCATATGTTAGACCAAAACAAAACCTTCTATAATTTCAAAAGTTCAAAAATCGAGTTGCTTAAAAGCTAAATGATGTAATTGAAAATTCTTGTAACAAAACTCTGAAAATAAAACTGAATTAACATTGAAATTGGGAAAGAAATCAAGAGATAATAATTTGCTTCATAAAATAATCATAATTTTATTTTAATGGTATCATTATTTCATGGGTATCATTATATTTTTTCTTTTCCTCTTCCTTCATGATCTTTTAGCTCTAACTTGAAATTGCAGAACCAACTTAAAACTTAAAACTTTTAAAATCAAAATTCAACTTATGTGTCAGGCTATGGACTTATTGATGCTGCATCATTACACATATTTTTATCTATATTTATGTTTATGCAGGTTTACATATGATCATTAATTATATACATATAAACGGAATTTCTCACAATAATTTCAACTAATAGTCAATTTTCTTATGGTTGTTTGGTTTTAAGGAAGAAATTCTAATGCAGCAATATGCAGTTAGCACTATTTTGTTGTTTTGAATTCCAAATGAAACATGTTTTTTTAATAGAATTAATTTTTTAGATAAAAAAAGAATTGTGTTCTCCCAAAATCTTGTTTAGAATTAATAAAGAGGATTGAAAAGGCAAAATCACATTGCCATTTGGAAAAGCTACAAAACTAGTAAATCAATTTGGATCCCTACCCCACTTAAAATCCTTAACAGTCCCTGCAATATTACACCACAAAAGATTTTTTCTTTATCTATGTCAGTTATCAATAATTGGTTTATCTAAAAATAAAAATAGTCAAATGAACAATGTGCTTGTTCAGATAATTATAAACAATACATTTTTTTCTATATTTCTGACATACTGCTCGTATTTGAACAAGAATAAAAACTGTTCTTTCATATAAATAGAATATCTCTCATATGATAATGAATTCTATTAATCAGATTCATTTTTCTCTGCCAGTCGCTTTTAATTGCTTTTATATTTGATATAGACTGAATAATTTGGACTTACAATGATTGTCTGGTCATGTTCATACCTGTCTGAAACAGTGATTGATGTGTCAAGTTTAAGAATGGAATGGTGCTTTACTTTGCACCTCAGAAGACAATAAAAAGAATGAAATGTTTTTCTTCTAAGGATTATCATTACAGACTATTTATTTCTGGTAATAGTTTAACTATTTTTTAGTTGGCTAGTTTACCCTGAGATATTTATTTTGTTAACATGATAAACTACTAAGATTGTGCTTATTTAGATATAAGAAATGAACACACAGACACGCAGACACACACACACACACACACACACACACACACACACACACACACACACACACACACACACACACATATATATATATATATATCATCTAAGTAAGATGAGAATGACAAGCTAGGCCCTGTTGGAGAAGTAAGAACGAACTCATGAGAAACATTCTCCAATGGAATCCTACAGATGGACACACCAGTGTTGGCTTACCAGCACAGATTGACATCCATCAGCTCTCTGCAAACTCTGGATGCCATCTAGGCAACTTACCAAAAGTGATGGCTGTTAAGGATGATGGTGAGAAAGAGTCAATATGATGATAATGCAGTTGCTAATTGATACGCTTGAGGAAAATCAAATGTTTTCGTGTGAAAATTTCACATATATATATATATATATATATATATATATATACATACACAATATATATATATATATATATATATTACATTGATGCCCATTTGATTGTGAGGATAACCTTGCATATACATATGTGTGTGTGTGTGTGTGTGTGTGTGTGTGTGTGTGTGTGTGTGTGTGTGTGTGTGTGTGTGTGTGTGTGTGTGTGTGTGTTGATGCAATATGATTGTGTGGATATATCAATATATATATAAATAATTTAACAATCCAGAGATTTTTTGTCTGCATATTTTTGTATTTATCCATTCAAGTTACAGTATCGATGTTATTATATCTGGCTGGAATTAGTTAATAAACCTTCCATAAATAATTGGCTCCTTAGTATTCAGTTGAAGGGAAGAAATGCTTTTTAGCTGTTGGGTGATTGAACCGGTGTCAGAGAGATGCATAGTGAGTTGTTTCAACGGGGTAGTTTAAGTTAAACTATCGTATATATGGATGTTTTTAGAGATACAATCTCCTAACTAAAATTTAAATTGATTTTTCGTAAAACTCCAATCGAGAGGAAGAAATTATTGTTAATAACTAAGTCGGGGGCTTTAAATTTATCATTCTAATTTATAATTGTAGTGCATTTGGTTACAGTAAAAAAGTTTGATAAATGCTAGTTTATTGGGTGGAGTGTTGCTGTGTTTATTTTGTTGGCTAACGAACCAGACATGCAGGACACTGCTGGAGAAGCAGGGACAAACTCATAAGAGATGTACTCTTATGGACCCCCACACATGGCCGTGCAAAAGCAGGACGACCAGCACGAACATACATTCAGCAGCTATGTGAGGATACGGGATGCTATCCTGAAGACCTGCCTAGGGCGATGAACGATAGGGAGGAGTGGCGAGAGTGGGTCAGGGATATCCGTACTACCAGCGCGATATGATGATGATGATGACTTTGCGCGTCATTAACAAAATTAGGGAAGCTATTATTGATGAGAGTTTTTTTTTAATGTTTTTAATTTTTGATAAAATATTTTATTTTTGACGAGGAGATTATTTTACTCAGAATATTATATTATTAATAATTGCTTTTTTTATATTAGAAGAGGCATTCACTTTTAAAGTTTTAAAGTTGAAGGAGTTCTTGTTTTTAAGTAGAGGTAATGAACTCATTATTATTTTTAGTATCAATCAGAAAATCTAAAAGGAGAGTTTTATTGGGTTTTTCTTTCTTTGGTTTTTTTTTTCATGGGTAAAATTAAGAACTGGATTTTTGGAAAGTGTCTTGTATGTTGATTTTATTAGTATCAATTGTAAGGATAAGTGCATCATCAACATATCTTCGCTATATTGAAGATTTTTTAATGCTATTAAAATTTTTATTTTCAAATACAGACCAAAAGAAATTACTGAAAATCGGACCCAGAATTGATCCCATAGACACACTGTCTCTTTGTATGTAAATGTTAACCAGATGATCGTAAAATGGAACTTCAGTAGTGCATGTTAGGAGTATTTTACGATGCATATTAGGGTTGGTTTTAAGAGGAGAGAGGGATGGGCCGTCACAGATATCATCTATGATAATATCAATGGTTTCATTGGCTGGTACATTAATAAATAAATTTTCTACATCGAGTGAAGCTAATATTCCATTGTTGAGTTTAAGTGTATGTAGGATTTGAATTAATTTATGTGTTGATTTTATGTTATATTTACTTCGTAAGTAATGCTGTAATAAGTTGTTTTATTGTTTTTGAAAGTTCGGTAATTTGAGATATAATTTGGCGCAGAGGTTTATGTATTTTGACAGTTCTGTTTTAAAAAACCGTGTTTACAGTCACCGATTATTTTGGGTAGTTTTGTATTATCTTATTCGACATTATTAACGGAATTTGTTTATTAATTTTTGATTTAAGTTAAGTGGTAGGATTCCTATTTAATTTTTTGAATTTGGTGAGGTCATCGAGAATATTTTGCAATTTTGAATGGTTGTTTGTTTGATTAGGTTCAACCAATATGTTTGCTTTGTCAGCTTTTTATGATGATGTTGGGGTGATTGCATAATTCTTTAGTGGTATTTTTTAGTTGTTGATTTTGTAAGGTAGCTTGTTTTTTGATGTATCTATTTTTGATGGCCTCAGCTTTAAGAATATCATGGAATTAAGGTTTGATAGTAATTACCTTTTGTACCGGAGTTTTAAATTGAATCAATTCTTACCGAAAACACAACAATATTAGAACAACGAAATAACAAACATAAATTACAGATTCTCGAAACACTACACATTAGATAAAAAAAAGTCCAGACCTCAATAGAATTTATTTCGAATCCAGTCCTAATCTACTCAGATGTCTTTAGCTACTGCTGCTATTTACAGAATAAAATTTGAAAATGAATGCTACAACAATACTCTGATACAAACCATGAATGCTCAATTCTTACAAAGTAGCCATGTACATGCAAAGGTTATATCGCTTTTGCAATATTCACCCTCCCTAATGATGGCCTAATATCGTGCCAAAAATACTAGGGAACTAATTAATTATGGAAGGTTTATTAACTAATTCCTCCCGGATACCATAACATCGATACGGCAACTTAAAAGGATAAATACAAAAATATGGAAACAGAAAATGTCTACATTGTTTACTTAGATATGTATTAACGAAGAAATGCTGCTCAAACACACACACACACACACATACACACAGACACACATATATACATATATATATATCATATTGAGGCCCATTTGATATATATATATATATATATATATATAAAGTTGGTGAATTTAGTCGAGAAGGACCCGATGGCTTCCTTCTCGGTAGCTACTATGACGAGTCCTACATATTTCACTGGATTGCTCCACTTTACCCTTGATACGTACCTTATAGAGCTGTGTGTTAAGCAAGAACGTATCAAGAACTAATTTTCAGTCTTTGGTATGACTCGACTTGGGATCGAATCCCGGACTCCCGGGCCATTGGCAAACACTCTACACACTAAGGCAATAGGCTGGGTTATATATATATATCATATTGATTTTCCTTTAATTGTGAGCATGATCTTAAATATGCATTTATATATATATATATATATATATATATATATATATATATCACATTGATTCCTATTTAATTCTGAGGATTACTTTGTATATATATATATATATATATATGTGTGTGTGTGTGTGTGTGTGTGTGTGTGCGTGTGTGTGTGTGTACATTTGAAAAATTGCAGTAAGACTTCACCAAAATGAGTCTAGATGTCCCCAAGGCATAGTTTTTTTTTCAAGTTAGTACTGAGTCATCTTAGTTTAGTTCAGTTTCTTTGTTCAATGGCATATCAACCTTCCTGGGTTATTTAATGCCAAATACAGCCTTGTAGAAGAAAATTAGTGGATTGGTTTATTTCTGTCACAGCATCTCAATCTTTATTGAGGGTTATTAAATATCAAAGCAATCCATTTACAAGAATAGTAAAGTTAATATTTGACCAATAGCTGGTAAGGACAAGGGGTCCATACTTTTCCCTTGTTTATTTATCCAAAAGTGAATATAATAGAACAAGTGGAGTACAAGTTATCTTACTAGGGTGTTCTAGTCCTGCATATTAGCCTCTACCCCATTTAGACTTTCCGATCCCCATATCATTTGGTATTGCCTATAGACTCTACTCTCCGGTGGGGGTTAGTTGTGAACATATCTATTACAAATCCCACTGTACATTTATATTTAGTTTTCATTGGTTTATCAAGAGTATATTATATTTTTTCCGACCAGGTCTTCTCTTCACCTCTCGTCCTCCTTGGAAAGGTCCAGATACGAAACCGAAGGATCTTGAGAGAGCATTTTATGCCTTCGTTTATGGTTCTGACCCAGCTTCCTCTAAAATGTCCAAGTCTCTTTTAGCCATTCGTAGTCATTGGGGAGCGATTTCAAGAAAAAAGAAATCTTATCTGACCAAATCTGTTGACTGGAATCAAACAAAATCTTCCATGAAAAATGATCGACAGAAATTACTGGTAAGTAAACCCTGGTAAATAATAATAGTGTTGAATTAATTTTCTAAAATAATCTTTGTTTCTTTTTTCTCTGAACCTTTATAAAAAATGCTTTCCATCTCTGAAATAATATACATTATCATGATCCAATTAAGTAAGGATTTATACAATAATCTCTAAAATTATCACTGGAATACAGCAAAAATTTAACATTATAGCAAGAGTTTTGATAGAACTGTAGCATTAAGATACTCTAAGCAAAAAATGAAGAACTTACAATCTATCTAATAGCAAAAATATAGGATCTGCATTCATGCTCATCCTACTCTTTATACTTTCGCAAAGTAGATAAGTAATAAGGACTACTTATGGAGTACTTCCCTTATAAATCTACTTATTTGTAATTAATAATTATATAAATTCTATTAAGAGAATGACTTTATTTTGAGATTAATGGCGGATTTTAAGTAAGTATCTTTAAAAAGAAAATGTATTTAAGCAATGTTTTGAATTGACCTTAAAAATTACAGTACACTATTCAATCTGAACATTTAGCGTATCACTCATAAATATATACACTCCAAACAATTCTTTATGAAAAATTAACTCTTTCAAAACCAAAGACACCAAGATTTTATGATTTTCTAGTGGAACATTATACAATTAAAATAATTAGATATTACTCATTACAAAACTCTTCAGAACAGAAACTCTATCACGAAAAATAAAACTGCATAAATATATAGAAAGGGTGAACTAATTTCTAGACTTCTATGTATTCATATTTTTGAGGTGCAAGATAAAGTATATCTAATTAAATCAGCCTACAGGATGAAATTTAGAACTTCTGATTGTCGCCTTCTTTTCATAACGTATCAACTCGTACTCCATGACCCTTTGTTTCCACTTTTACAATACTATTGGTTGTATTTATTACCAAACTCAATACCACTGAAATTCTGTCATCAAAAATAAGAATCTGTAACACCAAAAATAAACATACGTACCTATAACATATCATACATATATTTATGCAGTTTTATTTTTAGTTAAAGAGTTATCTTCAACTTTTAATTTTGACGACCTGTAGAGTTTGGTAATAAATAATATCTAATAATATCCATTCTGTTTGTACAATGTCCCACGAGAAATTGTAGTATCTTTGGTATGAAAAAAAATTTAAAGGTTTACTTATTTATAGATTATATCATATCACAGAGTTTACTTTTCAATGCATTGGAGCACATCTTTAATGATGCTAATTGCCTAGAACTATAAGCAGTTTGTGATCTTCCAAAATCCAACCCCTTCTTTTAGGTGACCCACTTAGGGTTGATCTGCTGATAAAAACTGCAATCTTCTTTTTTGATTTGTCTATTTTATGCTCTCGTTTATTGTTCTGACGTTGCAATCTACCATGAACCTTCTCTTGGTTTGGTTGCCATTGCTAAATATCATTAGGAATAGAGTTATATGAGTAATAAAAATATGTTACAAAATAACTATATAACTAATTTTAAACAATATTTGATCTAAATTCTCCATTTTTTAAATCTCTTTAAAACATAAATTTAACAATGATGACGACAATGTTTTTCTGTAATTTAACAATCATGAACGTATCTATCTATCTATCAATCTATTCACCCTTAAAGTATTAACTGTTGTTTTCTATTTTACTACAATAAAATATTGAAACAGATAAATTAATTTTTAGAGTGTACTTGATATGGTAATGATCAAAGTTTAAAAACAAACAACTATTTTCTCTTTAACCCTTAACAAACAGCAGGATAAAGACACGATTATATAAGGCAATACAAGGTTAATAAAAAGTAAAAGTAAAGTTAGCGACCATAGTCGAGGGTGACCCGAAGGCACCCTTTTCGATAGCTACTACACCAAGGTGTAGGGGAGGGCGCTACTCCATTCCCAGGATTGCTCCACTTTACCCTTGAACCGTACCTTATAATGCTGAGTGTTAAGCAAGGTGGTATCAAGTTCCATTTTTAAAGTCTTTGGTATGACTCGACCTGGGATTGAACCCAGGTCTCCCGGGCCATTGGCGAACACTCTAACCGCTGGGCCAATGTCCCGGTTAAATATTTTAAATAGAATAGATAACATAGATAAAAGAGATAAGATAGATACTGATAGATAGAGGAAGTGCACTTTAAACAGATGTGAATTAACATGCAGACAGTTTAAACAAAATTGAACAGATAGATAGATAGATAAAGTAATTTGTGATTAGTGAAAATGGAGAAAAATAGCGAGAGTGTCCTTTAAAAAGAAGTGGGTAAATACACAAACAAACACTTCAAACAAAATTAAGTAGAAAGCAGACTAGATAGATAGATAGATAGATAGATAAAATAATTTGTGAAACTGACAGAAACTGAGAAAGATAGAGGTAGTGTCCTTTTAAAAGAAAAGAGTAAATACTCAGACACTTTAAACAAAATTAAATAGAGAAATAGAGAACAGACTCAAAAGATAAATAAAGTAGGTTGAGATAGATAGATAGATAGATAGATAGATAGATAGATAGATAGTGTGTACTTGTAATGATAATGTTCTCTGTTTTAAAGAACTGCTCTTTTCTATCAAAACTATTAACAGCCAGCTGGGGAAAAACGAGGCTAAACAATAAAGTATTAGGCTCATAAATGTTCATTTTACAGGTGGGTGCATTGTTCTTTCCGAAACGCTCACCCACCAACAGATTTCGTAATAATTTTCTTTGTCTATTTTCGTATTTGATTAGTTTTCTCATTCTGTGCAGTTCTATGGTCCACATCTCGGATTTTCTTTTTTTGTAAAATATTCTAACCATTATTTCCAAGATTTTATGGAACTTTAAGCTAATCATTTTCACTAGTATTAATTATTGATCAGTTTCAGTTTAGAAAGATAGATTTAGAACAACTTAAACAGGATTAGATAGATAGATAGATAGATAGATAGATAGATAGCGCTTCATAGAGTACTTTAAAAAGAAAAGAAGAGATAGATAGATACCCTGACAGACACTTTAAACAAAATTAAACAGAAAGAAAGAAAGAAATAAAGAAAGAAAACTAGATAGATAGATAGATAGATAGATAGATAGATAGATACTTCAAACAAAATATAAGCGTTTTAAACTGAGCAGAAAAGAATAGAAAAGAAGTAAATAGTTTAGGATATGATAAGTAAATACGAAGAGACTACTTTAAACAGAATAAAAAAGATAGAACGACAGACATTTTAAACAAAATTTTATAGGGAGAATGAGAGAGAGAGAGAGAGAGAGAGAGAGAGAGAGAGAGAGAGAGAGAGAGAGAGAGAGAAGGAGACAGAGAGTGAGAAGTAGAATACTGCTAACAGAGCAGACTTGATAGATAGTGAGAGATATAAACAGATATATAGTGAGATTTGAAAAGACAATCATTGATAGATAGATAGATAGATAGATAGATAGATAGATAGATCGTACTTTATACAGAATAGGTATAGAGACACAATATAAACAAAAGTAAATAGAGAAACAGAGAAAGACAGTGTATGAGAGAGAGAGAGAGAGAGAGAGAGAGGCAAAAGAATGATTTAAAAAGAAAAGAATATATATATATATATATATATATATATATATATATATAGAGAGAGAGAGAGAGAGGGAGAGAGAGAGAGATATTGATAGATAGTAGGAGAGTGCCATAGATAGAATAGAGAGATTGATACTTTAAACAAAATAGAGAGAGATTGCTTTGAACTCAACAGAACAGAATAAGATATGATAGATAGATAGATAGATAGAAATGGAAAGACAATTCCAATGGATAGATGTGAAAAGACAAACAGATCGATAGGAGTAGATTGAACTACCAAATATTGCAAACAGAATAGATAATTTAGATGGTCATATAAGTTTCAAGATTGTTAGAAATGAAAACTGAGAAAGAACATTTCATTGATAGATAAGTCAACTGAAACAGATATTATCTAACTAAAATTTATAATTATATGTGCAAATGTGTAGGTAATAATCTAATCATTTTTCTTTTTCTCTTCAAGAGATTTAATTACAGAAAGACAAAAGAGAAACTAAATGAATTAATCATCTACTTTAAATGGCAGATTTTCGTTTTCTGATAAAAATCATTTTATACTGTGTAAAATCTTCTTTTTTAAAGTTTTACTTGAATGTTACTTTCTCTAGGGGAACAGAACAGGTGTATCAAATACTTTGAGTGTGTTTTTTATTTTGTAATTTTTGGTTTTTCTTCATGGTCGGAACAAATGAAAAATCTCAAGGATTTCATTGGCTATAAGTAAGTGTCTAAGCAGAATTTTCTTCCCACACATTTTCCCAATTCTAGCATATAATTACTTTTAGTTGAGTAAAGGGTGGGAAGCAGAAGATGAGAAAATCACTGTTATACAAAAATGTATTTAATGTATATGGCTGGTATCTTCTATGAAATACATGAGGAGACACTGTAATAGATTTAAATACATACACGTGTGTAAATGTATGAATTTGGATGTGTGTATGATAAATGGTTGTTTGGTTGATTTGGGTTTTATGGAACATCAACCTTTGTAGGTTATTTAACATCAAACCCATTTTTATGAAAATAGTTCTATTTCAAACAATTCAGTTTAGCATTAATAGGCAGTCTAAATGTAAGTACAGTTTAACTGTGAAAAACATTTCTATTTCAAGCTATTCAGTTTAGTCAAGCAGTTCTAATTCAGCTAATTTAGTTTAGTATAAGTAGAGATTTTGTTAACACACAGTTAACATTCAAAACAATTAAGTTTAGCGTAAGAACAGTTTCAACGTCTAAAAACAGATCCATTTCAAATAATTCAGTTTAGCATAAGCACGCAATTTAAATGTAAGTTCCTTTTATTTGTCAAAAACATTTCTATTTCAAACAATTCAGTTTAGTCAAACAATTCAGTTTAGCATAAATATGCGATTAGTTCTATTGGGCCCTATCAGATGTTACCACGCCGTGCCAGGGTGGACCTGGGAGCAATGGCAATGAAGAGGTGCTCCACATTCCCCAAAGTCCCAGTATCACTGTAACCTCACCATCAGATTGTTTAGAGTCATACCAGGACACTCATTGGGGGTGGGGTCTTACCCCACTGCAGAGGTGCAGTCGGTATATACTACTGCCCCGGTCGACTGGGCAAGTATGATAAATAGATGTAAATGTTTGATATATATATATATATATATATATATATATATATATATATATATATGTATGTATGTATGTTTAAGCAATTTAAAGGAAACTCAAACCTGGTTAAATTATCATTAGAAATTTATCTAGGCGAAGAATATCATTATACTCTCCGTCTCATCAGATAGAGAATATATAAAAACAGCCATACATCGAGCACTCGCATAGATGTATATGATTGGTTGGTTGGTTTTTATGGCATATCAACCTCATGGGTTATTTCATGCAAAATCCTGTTTAGGTTTGTTGGTTGGATGGTTGGTTGGTTGGGTTTTAGGGTATATCAACGTTTGTAGTTTATTTAATGCCAAATACATTTTTAAACAAATAATCAGTTCTATTTCAAAGAATTCCGTTTAGCATAAGTACACAGTTTAATTGTCAAAAACATTTCTATTTCAAGCTATTCAAACAGTTCTAATTCAGTTTAGTATAAGTATAGATTTTCATTAAACACAGTTATATGTCAAAACAGTTCTATACCAAACGATTCAGTTTAGCGTAAGCACAGTTTCAATGTCAAAAACACTTCCATTTCAAATAATTCAGTTTAGCATAAGTACACAGTTTAATTGTCAAAAGCATTTCTATTTCAAGCTATTCAGGTTAGTCAAAAAGTTCTAATTCAAACAAATCAGTTTAACATAAGTATACAGTTTAGTTCTATTTAATCCATAGATAGGGCCTTATCAGGTGCTACCATTCTGAGCCAGAGTGCAGCTGGAAGCAACGAAGGGGTGCTCCGCATTCCCTAAATACATTAGCTTACTGTAGCTGGGATCGAAACCCAGTTGACTCAAACGCCAATCCAAGCTTCTAACCATTCAGCTACGAGGAGCCATTAGCTGCAGAGTAAATTTTAAACGGTTATAAATCACAATTACTATTGTTTACATACATCTGTTCAACGGCTACCGAGACCTCAATTCATATATGAAGAGGCTTGAAATAAACGCTAATGGCAACACGATTACTTCTTCGCCAGAGAACTCAACCTTAAGGGGGTAGGGGAGTATATATTTTTTTCTATTCATATATTCTTTATATATATATATATATATATATACGTATGTATGTATAAATATACATAGACACATACATATATATTCATACATGTGTATGCAAGATGAATAGAAAAAATATATTAAGTATGCATATATATATATATATATATATATACATGCATATACATACATACATACATACAGTCATACATACGTACATAGTGTCATCATGTTTCGTAGTCCACGCAACTTGCTTTTTGGCAGCAGCTATTACATATATATACACACACACACACACACACACACACACACACACACACACACACACACATATATATATATTGTATGCGTGCATGTGTGTGAATGTGAGTTGAAGAAAAGTTATGAGACAAGTAAGAATAATATTTTTTGTAAATTTTAATTTTCTATTATATATATATGTATATATATATGTGTGTGTGTGTGTGTGTGTGTGTGTGTATTTTAATGAGCAGTTCTACGAAGAGATTTGTACTTTTTAGAATTTATTTATTTATTTTGTTCTTACATACGTGTATGTTTCCAGCTTGTTAATTTCGTCAGAGAGCATATATGGCACAAGACCTTGCTAATAGGTTTATCAATGAGACTTGAACTCACTCGTGTTTACAGTTAGAATGATTTTCGGTTGGTTATGTGTTTACATATGCCAATATAAAGTTTAAGAAAAAAACTTTTTTCGAAAGCCATGGGAAACACCGTGGATGGCGTAAAGGCGAGCGAATAAACCTATTGACGGTTCAACGCCACGCCTTACCAGGCTCCAGGCGCATGAATCATACAGTTCAACGGCCAGGATCAAGTAGTTCGATCGGGCAAACCAGCTGACCAAACCTCATCGCTCTTCGCGCGGGTAAAAAAGGGGCACGCCCTGCTGAGGATGGAGCCCTGGCCTCAGTGTTCGAAAAATCAGCTACATCATGAAAATCAGGAGTTGGTGTTTCTCATATCTCCTGTGGTGCATCGAATTTGCTTTTTAGTGTTAACGTATTCGTATCTTTGCCGTGACAATTCGGTGATCGGAGGACACACCCTCGAAATTGAATGTGCTAGTATTTAATTTCTTATTCATAAAGACGTAATCTATCTGTGCTTTAGTATTATTTGCGTTGCTATAGGTCCATAGTTTTCCCTTTCTTTTCTGAAATTTTCTATTGAGGCATGTTAATCTATTTTCTAGCGTGAAATCTGTTAAATGTTCCCCATTTCCGTTTGACGAGTTGTGTAAGCTGAATTTGTGGTTTACGTTTTTGCCATTTGGGGCATTTATGTCTCCACCAATGACGAGAACGCTGTCTTTCGGGATGCTACGAACAAGGGAGGATAGCTCATTATACAAGGCGATGAGATCAGTTTTTTCACCAACATTGGTAGGACTGTTGCAGGAGAAGATTGTTGCGCTGGGGTTGCCTTTAAAAGTAACTACCATCATCCTCGGTTGAACTTTCTCGATGCTATTTAGTGATTTTAGGGCTCGTGGTCCTATAAGCATACCTACACCTTCTATCGTTACATTAACATTATAAACACAAATACTGGATAAAATCCAATGAACATTTTTGAGGTAATATGATGTGTTCAATTTTAGCTTTAATTGTAGTTGACTATTTTAAATTTGATCTTTAAGATTATTATAGCGCAATTTGCTTACTCTAGCATATTTTTCAGAACACACCAGTGATAATATATATATATATATATATAATTTTTGGTTGTAGGTCCAAAGCGAGAATAGAAATATTTTAAAATAAGTCGGTCCACGAAGAGATTTATATTTTTTAGAATTTATTTATTTTGTTCTTACATACGTGTATGTTACCAACAACCCTACCCCTATTAAGCATAGGACATTTTTTCTTCTTTTTAATTCCATATCAACACGTTTTTACAAACCCGGCAATTTGAACTTTTTCCTTATTTGTGTCCGATACAATCGTTAAAATTTTTATGTGCCTTCGTGTTCTTTGTTTTGCAACTGTACTTATTTCTTTCTCGCAACCAGACGCTGATATAACAGAAGTAAAGAGTACCCAAAATCATTGATAGAGCATATACATCTAAGTTAGGATAGCATATTCATTGAGACCACAATGCTTAGCAACTGTTCAAAGATATATAGAGTGAGTGAGAGAGAGAGAGAGAGAGAGAGAGAGAGAGAGAGAGATGTTGACCATGTTAGATATTCTATTGTAGTCAAAGTTTTTCAAGGAAACCGGATATGCCAACACTTAAAACTTCCACCACCCAACATACATATCACCATTCCCCCTTTTACTTCCCTTCTATTCTTCCCTCTCAAGTCCTCCCCCTTCCTAATATCCTCTCTCTCTCTCTCTTTTCCACTGAAATTAAGTCAAAACCAACAACCCTTACCACCATCACTCAATCTTAGCTCTATTTCTCCTTCTTCCCTTTTCTGTTTTTGTCTTTAGATCCTATCCTCTTTCATATTCACATTTATACGTTTTCATCTATTTCCTCTTTTGTTAAACTTTAGAAAAAATCTATTTTCTCACTTGAAAAGTTCTATCAATAAACAAAAACGAAATATTCTGAACTGAATCCGTTGTCAATATTTTAGTGTATCCACTTTTTCCATTTATTTTTCCTCTTGTCAGATCTACCAAAAATATTTGCCTTTTTACCATACTAGGTGTTTAAAAAATGTATCACAATTTAAGTTGTATTTACCGAAGTAGGCATGAACAAAGAATGAGACATTCATTTTCTTGAAAATAATACTCTTTGTATTCAGCACATTTATTCCAAAAAAGTTTTTCTTCTTTTTAGTATATAAAATAAAAAGCCATATAGATCTTGCTCGGTGAGTATGGAAAGTGTTGTAGTTGTATGACACTGGCTTTTGCAAAAATAAATGCTAACCAAAAAGTATTGAACTGTTGGCTAAAAAAGAATGAGAATTGGTTCTGATATATCGACATAAAGTCAAGAAATGTAGACATCATTAATTTCTCATTGACGGTTTTCATCAACACTGATATTTTTTGTTCCTTTGTGCAATATTTTTACAATTTTAAGTTTCATCAATAATTTTATTTGTTCTCTATTATGTGATTCTCTCCATCTGGGTTTGAACTTTTGTTAAATAAGTAAAGTAAAGTTGGCGACCTTAGTCGAGGGTGACCAGAAGGCTCCCTTTTCAATAGCTACTACATTGAGGTGTAGGCGAGGGCGCTACTCCTTTCTCTTGATTGCTCCACTTTACCCTTGATACATACCTTATATTGCTTAGTGTTAAGCAAGGAGGTATTAAGTACCATTTTTAAAGTCTTTGGAATGACGTGACCTAGGATTGAAGACCATTGGCGAACACTCTACCCACTAGGCTAATGTGTTTTGGCTCCTTTTTTTTGTTGTTGTTTACATTTTTACTCCTCCTGGGAGGGATAGGATAACAACTATCTTTCAACTATGGTAACTATATATATATTAGGGTAGGTCGATTTTGGAACTGTAAAAAGAATAATGCGGTGAAAGTTGCAAAATAACATCAGAAATTACCCAACGAAATATTTTTTTCCAAAATTTTGTATTTTTTTGCGAAATCGCATTTAAAGACATAATATTTTGTGATTTTAGTCGTGATATCGGTGACGCTGGAAACCTGTATCCATGAAATCAAAACTGAGACTAAAGGGAAATTAAATAATAAAATTTATTAAATAATCGATATTCTTAAGTTTATTATCCATTTTCATATTATGTTAAATTAAATGACCAAAAATATATATTATATATATGTGTGTGTGTGTGTGTGTAGCTATATAGATCAGGCCAGTCAGCTTGGACTGTAGAATATGCCGACTGCATCTCTGCAGAGAAGTAAGACCTCCCTTGCTCACAATGAGCGTCCATGATATGACACTAAACAATCTGATGGTGAAGCTCCAGTATTGCTGGAGCATTGAGGAATGCAGAGTATCCCTGCATTACCATCACTCTCTGGTCCATTCTAGCTCAGGGTGTTAGCATCTGATATGGTCCTATGTATGGATTAAATAGAACTGTTTGACATTTTAAACTGGGTGCAAACAAATGATTTATGCTAACTTGTTTTGTTTGAAATAGATCTGTTTGAGGATTTAACTGTGTGGAATTAAATAACCTAAAGTGGCTGATATGGTATAAACCAAACCAAACTAAAACTAAGATAGATAGATTGATAGATAGACGTTGGAGGAGCTCGTGGTGTAGTGGTTATCATCGTAGAAAATGAATGCGGTGACATGAGTTCAAATTCTGGTCATGACTGATTGCATTTCACATAGCGCTAATACCCTTGAGAAAGGTATGAATCCAATTATTCTCCCTTCAGCTATGGGTAAATAGTAGCCTTGGTGTGCCAACTAGTCTAGTAGAAGGAAAACTCTGAATTAAAACCTGTTAAACTCCGTTTAAAAATTGACCTTGTGTCATATCCTGCCCGAGCGGAGGGATTGGTAAATATGGATAGATAGACATAAATATACATATATATATATATTAACAGGCACTTGTAGTATAATATTTATCGTGCTTGGAAATAAAAATGCTAACCTTACTTCAAATCCTGAACAAGTCTGTTTACATTTCCCATAGCACTAATACCCTCGTGAAAGGATTAAATCCAACTGTCCTCTATCCAGCTATAGGTTAATATTAGGACAGAAAAGGCTATTTAACCTTGATATGGCAATTAGTTAAGAAGGAAAACACAGAAACCAAACCTGTTAAACATTACTTAAGAATTGTCAAATCCTGCGTGTGTTGAAGTGCTGGGTAAATACTTATATATTGGTATATATATATATATATATATATATATATATATATATACACAGATATAGTTATGTATGCATATATATATATATATATATAAATATATGCATATATAAAAAGATATTTACTCATAGATGTAGGTATATATATATATGTGCGTGCATGGGTGTGTGTGTGCTTTCAAATGAAGAGATATTTTGATGTACTTTTTTGATTGATCAGAAAAATATTTCTATTTCATTCATATGAATTTATTTAATATGAAAGACTGCTGATCTTAAAATATAAATTTTAATTTTACTGTTTCTCATAAAAAAAACTTATGAAACTAACAGATTTGCTAAATAATAAAAAAAATAAGCAGAAAAATCTCACTTGAATGATTTCAGTTTTTCATGAAACAAATTTCTTTTTCTAAAAGAATTTTAGAATTAGAAATAATTTTAAACTATTCTTAATTTTGAGGTATCATTCACTTACAATGCAATAGATACACTTTTACATATATATTATACGTGTACATATGTGTGTGTCTGTGTGTGTGTGTGTATGTGTGTCTTTATTATGTTGATATAAAAGTTTCCAGCACTTTTTGATAACTAAATTAATCCATTATCAAAGAATAATTCCAGTTTAGCTCAGTAAAACAATCACCAAATTTATTGTATTGGTTGGTTGGTTGGTTGAGTTTTATGGCATATCAACCTTTGTAGGTTATTTAATGCCAAATCCATTTTTATGTAAATAATCAGTTCTATTTCAAAGAATTCACTTTAGCATGAGTACACAGTTCAATTTTCAAAAACATTTCTATTTCAAGCTATTCAGTTCATGCAAACAGATCTAATTCAGCTAATTCAGTTTTGTGTAAGTACAGATTTTGTTTACATTCAGTTAAATGTCAAACCTGTTCTATGTTAAACAATTCAGTTTAGTGTAAGAACAGTTTCAATGTCAAAAATAGTTCTATTTCAAATAATTCAGTTTTGCATAAGCATGCAGTTTAAATGTAAGTACAATTTAATTGTCAAAAACATTTCTATTGTATGCTATTCAGTTTAGTCAAACAGTTCAGTTTAGCATAAGTAGGCTATTAGTTCAATTTAACCCAAATATAGGGCCCTATCAGGTTCTACCACACCAGGCCTGAGTAGACCGAAAGCTCCAGCAACACTGGAACCTCACCATCAGATTGTTTAGAGTCATATCCAGAACACTGCTGGCGGTAGGGAATTATCCTTCTGCAGAGGTGCATTCGGTGTATTCTACAGCAAGTGTTGGTTGGTACTAGGGAATATATTTTATGGTGTCCCAACTATCCAAGGTCTAATATTAGCATTATTACATCCATTGATATACTAACACTGTATAAACAGACAAGAAGGTTAGAGAAGCTCATTTACACAATTATTAAAATGTAATACATACATAATGTACAAGGATCATTAAATAAGTTTCCAGACCTTTTTTCATATGGGCACGTTTATTGATAGTACATACATGAAACTCTAGTCCCCTTCGAAGTAATCTCTTCCAGCTGCAATGCACTTGTTGTACCGTTCCCACAACTTCTGGAAGGCCCCATGGAGGTCCTCTTGTGTGAGCATGTCAATGACCTTCGTCACAGCCTCTTTCATCTACTCAATTGTCTCATAATGACAGCCTCTGAGCTTAGGGAATAAGCAAAAGTCACAGGGGGCAAGGTCTGGGCTATAGAGAGGCTGAGGAACTGTCTTGATGCCCATCTTGGTCAAATAGTTTGTGACAAGGATGGAGTTGTGGACTGGTGGATAGTCCTGGTGGAAATACCACTGACCCAATTTGAAGAGTGCTGGCCTCTTCCGACGGAATCTCTTCCTGAACTCCCTTAAAACCTCAACATAGTAACCCTAACTCTAACCCTTTGGCCAATCAACTCTGGTGTATTGACTTCCTTACTCCTCCCACACCTCTCACCAGTTTAAAACAGAAGTTTATTGCATATCGTTCTTCTAAATTGTCCTCACGTCCCGATTGCATTTTTGAAATTCACCAGCTGTGACAATCAGGCTTTAGTAGGGTGTATTCAAATTGCTGCTGTAGCTGTTCATTTGAAGCTGAAATCATAAAAATTGGTCAGTAATCTCATAAGATGTATTGCAATAACATAGGGAATTTTCAAGTGTCTAAGGCAATTTAAGTGCCTGTAGAAAAAAGTCTGGAAACTTATTTAAGGCACTATATAAATATGAGAAATATTGATAACAATACACAAGCATGTTAAAATAGGTGAAGATTGTTTCATAAACAAGCAGCATATGAAACGGATACAAAAACGGTAAAAATTTTACTTACAATGCAGAAGACAACATCAATCACTGCTAGAGGAGACTGTCTCTTCTGTTCTGTTTGAACAGAAGAGACAGTCTCCTCTTGCAGAGAAACAAAAAGCACCTCTTTAATGTTCAAAGAACAGAAAAATATGAAATTGAGATGGGTTCTGAGATTCTCATGTGACCACAAGATGTCCTATGGACATTCTTCCCAAATCAAGGAACACATTTATTGTTGCTCTATGAAAATTTTGATGTCTTCAAATTCTTTGAAATGCTGACCAGATAATTTCAATTATAGTCTTGTTTTGGTTTCAATGTCTTTATTTAATGGCATGTCAATGATCATGGGTTTTTTAATACCAAAGGATAGAAATAGTACCATGTAACTTATCGCTAGGGGAATAAGGAAGTTTGTACTTTCGCTGAAGGTATTCATTTAAATGTGAACATAATAGCACAACTGGAGTTTGAACTCACTTACTACAATATTGCGGTGCAGCATGTTAGCCACGACACCACGGGAACTCCTCACCTCATTGTTTGTTGTATCACATTTTTATTATGATGATTGGTGTTGTCATCAAATAATATCAAAAATCAACTCACCTTCCTCATTTCTGAAATTATTTATGGAAGAGCCACTGAATAAATCAGTTTAATTAGTTACTGATTGCAACATTGAATTGGAGCAGTTTGTCTAATTTGATATCCTTTAAAATAAGGAGTTCTCTCTGATTCTAACACAAAGAATGATATGCTTCTTTATTGAGGCTGAGAATATGTCAACTGCATCACCAGCAGAAAGTTTTAACATTCCTGTGTATAATGCTAAAGTGGATTTAATGGATCTGGATTTTAGAGGATAATAAGTAAGTAAAGTTGTCTCCCTTTAGTCGAGGGTGACCTGAAGGCTCCTTTTTCAATAGCTACTATACCAAGGTGTAGGGAACAGTGCTACTCCATTCCCTGGATTGCTCCACTTTACCTTTGATCTTTACCTTATAATGCTGAGTGTTAAGCAAGGGAGCATCAAGTACCATTTTTTGAGTCTTTAGTATGACTCAACCGGTGATTGAAATCCAGTCTCCCAGACCACTGGTGAACGCTCTACTCTTTAGACCAATGGCCCAGTCGATAATAATCATCTCTTTATTGCTGTTATTTAGTATTTTGCTCATCTTTACAAACTAAAAACCACCAGTCAATGTTCAGTATCTCCTTTAACTTTCCTCCCTCTCTGTTGACCTGAAGATATATATATATATATATATATCTTCAGGTATATATATATATATATATATATATATATATATATATATATATATAATATGATGGACTGCCCATTGATCTCAATGTATGATGACCCAACAATTCAGTTAATGATATGAACTGATAAAATACCTATACAGGTAATTTGTTCATAATGAAGGCTTGAGTGGAAACAACAACACTTTTTGGATCAACTGATAACAGAAGAATGATATAACAATGTGTCTCAGATTCTCCTGAACAATATTCCTCAAATTTTGATTTCAGAGTTTTTCTTTCTGCTAATCTACCCTACTATTTAACCTAAATCTGTATATATATATATATATATATATATATATATATATATATATATATATATATATATATATATACTTTAAGAAAAACAACAAAACTGGTCACATAGGATTATAAATTTATTTCCATCCTGTCCTGATGGAATTACTCCCAACTCTGGTTTAACTGGACCAAATAATACTTATATATATATATATATATATATATATATATATATATATATATATATATGTGTGTGTGTGTGTGTGTATATATATATATATATACTATTCATGTTAAACATGGTTGGACCAAAAATTATTAAGAGGATATTATCTTACAATAATTTCTGCTCTTTTGTTTTTGTAGACTTTCCTGATTTTTAAACTCTGAGTTTCTCTAATAAGCAAAGCTTTCATCTTCCTTTTATTTCCCTAATCATACTCCACCCAATTTTACTCTTCTTTCTCTTTTTGTTTTTCTTCTTAAGTCTAACTACGTTGTATTTTAGTCTAATCTAGAACTTAATAAGGTTATTTCATGGCTATTCCACCATGTTTTCTAATGTCCTAGAATTGCTTCAGTGTAGGTTTTAAATGGTTAGTAAAAAAAATGTAAGTAAAGATGAGCAAAAACTTTATGTTTTATCAAAATGTCAAAAAGCTATATGAAAATTAGGACAAGAAACATTTTGTCAATGGAGGAATGAAAGGTACAAATTTTTAAAGCAAATTTCTGCTTACAAATTTCAAGTGATCATTACAATAGCAATAAATTCACTGAGTTACCATCAAGTGCTTTATGATACACCTAATAATAATAATGCTAAAATTGATAAAGAAAAATATTTCTAATTTTGAATGGATTAATTTTTATTGGGTTGGCAATGTGTACTTTACTTGTAAAGAAGCCACTTCACATATATGTATGTATGTATGTATGTAACTAAATAACTTATTGAATACTAGCACTTACAGTTTGGGATTAGGTACCCTGATGAGCCGCTTAGGCAAAACTGTAGTAGGTTAGTTCCTGACTCACAAAATATTCTTGTCACTATATATATATATATATATATATATATATATATATATATATATATATATACAGTATATTACAAAAGTGAGTACACACCTCACATTTCTGCAGATATTTAAGTATATCTCTTCATGGGACAACACTGAAAAAATGACACTTTGACACAATGAAAAGTAGTCTATACGCAGCTTATATAACAGAGTCAATTTATTTTCCCCTCAAAATAACTCATAATATAACCATTAAAAGCTAAACCCCTGCCAACAAAATTGAGTACACCCCTAAGAAACTACACCCCTAATTGTCCAAATTGAGTGCTGCTTGTCATTTTCCCTCCAAAATATCATGTTACAATAGTGTTACTAGGCCCATGTGTTACTAGGCCCAGGTGCATAGGGAGCAGGTGTGTTCAAAATTGTTAGTGCAGCTCTTGCTAATCTTGACTGTACATTATGCCAGAAAATATACAGAAAAGTTATGAATAAATATTCAGGTTATTCACTTATTAACCCTTCCTAATAGATAGATAGATACGTAGATTGATTGATAGATACTTACTATTACATTGATATTTGAGGGCCTAGAGTAGCTTTTCTCCTTGAGAGACTCCATTCAACATATTGTAAGACCAGCTATTGTATAATGTTAGAAGAAATGTAGTACTTGAACAACAATTTATAAAAGTTTTTAAAGCCCAGATATATTTTCAAATAGACCATTATTCCTCTCTACAACTAGGCCTCTGGATAGATAGATAGATAGATAGATAGATAGATAGATAGATAGATAGAAATTAGATGACATAGATATATGACTAGACATGGTTTTGTATATATATTCATTTTAGATATGAACCACATTACCCAATATTGCTAAAGTATGCCTTGGTATATATATAGATATAGATATATACCATGGCATACTTTAGCAATATTGGGGTAAAGTGGTTTATGTATGTAAACAATAGTAATTGTGATTCATAACCGTTTAAAATTTACTTTGATGCTACTAGCTCCTCATGGCTGAAGGGTTAGAAGCTTTGATTGGCGTTTGAGTCAATCGGGTTTCGATCCCAGCTACGGGAAGCAAATATGTCTAGCCACACTGATGAGTTCTGATAGAACAAAACAGATCTGTCTGTGGATGACTATAGGGATATAGATATATATGTATTTAGGCAGCATTTCTTTATTGAGGCATATTTGATTAAACAGTATAGATATTTTTTGTCTACATATTTTTGTTTTGATCTTTTCAAGTTGTCATATGGATGTTATAATATCCGACCAGAATTGGCTAATAAATATTTAAGAATCTGTAAGCCTAACACATTAGAAATAAAAATCCTAACCTCAACAAAATTAACTTTGAATCCAGTGCTGATGTATTCAAATGTCTTCAGCTACTGTTGTTCTTTATGGAATAAATTTTAAAAAAAATGTTACAACATAACACCAGTACCAAGTCTGAATGTCAAATCCATACAAAGTTGTAATGTATTTGCAAAGGTTGTATTGCTTTTGTAATATGTTCATCCCTTGATGATGGTCCAAGATGGGTCCAAAAGTATTTGGAAAGAAATTAATTTATGGAATGTTTATTTGTCATTTCTGGTTAGATATTATAGCATACATACATTAACTTATAAGAAACTAAACAAAAATATGTTGACAAAAGATGTCTATACTGCTTAAGCAGATATATTTATATATATATATACCCTGGCTATACAAACCACTAAAAGTATATATATATATATATGTATATATCTTCAAGAAAAAAAACAAAGACCGGTTTTTTTCTTAAAGAAATATTGCTCTGTAATAAATTACATTACGCTCTCTACCAGGAAAATTTAAATGTTCAGCTCTTGAATGATTTTCTTGTCCTGAGGGAATTACTCCAAACTCTGGTTTAACCTGACCGAATATTACCCTATATATATATATATATATATATATATATATATATATATATATGCAGATAGATGTGTGTCTGTATGTGTATATGCATGTCTCTATACAGTAAAATCTATATGTTAACTGTCGCAATTATGCACACATGTATACTCATATACACATTTCTAAGTGAAAGTATGTATCTTGCTACTTTTAGTAATAGATTTGCTGGCTCAGGGTACACATATATATATGTGTGTGTGTGTGTGTGTGTGTGTGTGTCTTAATACTATAAAACCCAACCCAGTTATTCATTTATTCATATATACATGTACACATACACATACATACATACACAGACACACACATAGTCACTTGAATACAAATACATAAATATATTTGTTGACACCATTATTAAACATATTTTAGATCTATAACAAATGCTCTCTTCTGTGTCTTTTCTTTCAGTATGGTGAAGAAACGAATCATCATCATGATATTACTCATCCATGTTTGTTGCTGTCAGAAGTTCAAGTCCTTGAGAATCTCAATGAGATCCGTCTTCGTCAGTTAGTGGACCAACCTTGGGAGTTTAACAAGGAGCAAGCATATGGCATCTCCACCAAAGGGTAATTGAATCTGTTTTGTTCATTTTAATCAAGAGGTGAACAAACAGTGAGTCAGATTCTAGAACACAGTCCAATGATCTGTTATTGTTTTTATGGATTTTATGACCTCTGGTTTATTTTACGAGTGGTTGTGTGAAACTTTGATGTTATAAATTATAAGATGGATCACTTGCAGATAACAAGGACTAAAAACAAGATGGTTACTTCTGTAAGCACACTTTTCCCATACAAACAAAATAATTATTAAGTAATGATCCCCACCAGCACCACCACCCTCGACATCCCAGAACTATGGATGTGGTGAACAACTGTACAGGTATGAATGTCAAAGACAAATCACAGTTCAATCCCTGCAGAAAGAACAAATAAAAAATTGTATTCATTCATTAGATGTTGGCAGTCAGATGGTATCTTGAGAGATTTAGTTAGATACAAAAAGTTCTGAGAGTTCAGTTTGAAATACTAAAGAGGAAATGCAAGTAATTTATGGATTAAGTAAAAAAGCCTGTTATTTGGTGCTGGCAATGGTTTATATATGATAGGATAATTATTTTCTTCCATCAAAATTACACCGTATTTTCTTTTAATGAGATTCATCTGAAGAAAATGTAATATCTGAAAGAAAAAGTCAGATGGGTTTGGGAAAAATGTTTGTCTCTTATGTTTGTGGTCAACTGAAAACCCCTCTTCTACATTTTTTGCCCCTACCACACCATGTTACACAACATCTTCATTGTCTTTCAACAACTGAAATATTTAAACAAATAATCAAGGTTTACTGAGATTAACTTCTTAAGCAGGCTTTAAAAGATTTGAAAAGTATGTCTAAAATATTGTCAGGTGAATTGTTACATATAGTTTATCTACAATAATTTTTTGGAAGTTGAAATTTATCTACACTAATTTACAAACAATTTTTTCTAGAATAATCTTTCTACAGTAATTTTTCAATAACTTATATATAAATTTTTTTCTGCAAACAAAATTTATCAGCAATTTATTTATATTTTCTACTATAATTTTCAACAATTTAGATACAATATTTTTTCTTCAAATAAAATCTATCAACAATTTTTACATGAATATTTTTCATCAATTTATTAACAATATTTTCTACAATAATCTTTTAAATATAAGACTTACCTGCAATTATTTTTCAACTATTTTTATACTATGATTTTTCTACTAATCAAATATATGGAAGTAAATAATGGAAAAGAATCTAACTGCAAGGAGAAAAATTGAAAAACAGTGTAATCCAAATCAAATATAACTATAATATTTTTTCAACTATTTATATGCAATCATTTTTCAACAGATATTGTATCCTTACAATGTTAAGACCAGAATTAATAAATGAACATTAACATTCTTGATTTAAACCTGATTCAATTTAAACTGTTAAATATGTTCAAACGAAAAAAAAAATAGTTTTACTGGTAAATTAATATCTATAGATAAATTATTGTAGATAGATTATATTTGCTGGCAAGTTGTTTTAGATGAATTACAATCAATTATTTTTAGAAATATCTAAAACCAAGCAGATGAGATGTGATTTCAAACCCTGCTGGGAGCTGCTTATTTCATGTTATCTACAGTCCTGGTCAATTTCATTGGCACCCTTTCATTTTTTGTTATATCTTCAGAAATAGACAGAAAATAACCAAATTTATAGAAACTTATTGAGTGTTCACCAATGCTCCAGGAGACCTGGGTTCAATCCCATGTCATGTCATACCAAAGACTATAAAAATGGTACTTGATACCTCCTTACTTAACACTCAGCAATATAAGGTACATATCAAGGGTAAAGTAGAGCAATCCAGGGAAAGGAGTAGCACCCTCCCCTACACTTCAGTGTAGTAGCTATCGAAAAGGGAGCCTTCAGGTAGCCCTCGATTATGGTCACCAACTACTACTACAACTACTAGTTGTCTATAGACCAAAGCTGTTTTGCTTGATTCTTTTTCTTTTTCTGGAGATTTGTATGGGTGCCAATAATTGAGACCACAACTGTCTATTAATATTTGGAGAGTGTTTAAATTTAGAATTGTGCAATAAAAAGCAAATGTCAAATATGATAAAAATTAGTAACAATAAAACATATTGATTAATTAATTAATATCTATTTCAGAATTTAATCAACAATAGTCACCTAGTTTGATGAGTTTGTTTCATCTTTAGAGAATTGACATTCTACTCAAATGTTCAATCCTCTAGAAAACTGCAAAAATCACTAAGGACAGTTGTTTGCTAAGAAACACAAAAGTAAAACATTCAAGAATGAAGGAATTGTCAGGTTGCTGGAAAGATGTCAGAAAATAGCGGAAGTAAATTGTAATTATAAAGTTCATAAAGTTAATGTTGAAAATAATTGAAATTTTCTTTACTTTTTACTCACCATGCAAATTTCTTTCTTTTGATTATCAAAATTATCTTTTTAATATATGAAACTAAAACTTTTTAGTTTATTTGCATTTAAAACTAAGATATCTATTATTGCTATAAACTTTTTGCAGAACAAGTGATCTGGAAGGTTCCGTTAGACTGGGTGCCAAAATATGTCCAAATGCTTCCAGAATAATTCTAATTTCTTCACAAGTTCCAGCAACTGAAGTAAGTAAAATTTTATGTTGAATTCAAAATATTTTGTCATCCTTTCTCTCTCTCTCTCTCTCTCTTTTTGTCTCTCTCTCTCTCTCTCTCTCTACATGTATATATATAGATAGATATCTAATGTAATTTGCTATGCTTATAAAAAGTGCTCAATATTAGTGGTAGAGCCTATGTATATCTAAGTTTTGATAGTGTAGGATAGAATTAGTAGCACTTAGTAACAATCAGTTTCAGGCCTATGCAATCATCAGATTAGGAAATCTTGGTTTGATAATCATATACTGACCAAATAGTATTGATTCTGAATATATATATCTATATATATAGTTCATTGGTAGCATGATCTGAATTTTGACTCCCCTAAGGAAAAAATAATTCTTCTTGTCTATGTACTCTATTTCTTCACAAATATTCTAATAAAGATGTCATCACTAGCATGCCACAATTCTTGATGTAAAAGATTCCTATCATGTCAGGAATGGCTTCATTGATACTAGTACCATTTCATATCATTCAATCCATATTTTCTTGTAGTTTAATTACTCTTTAAAATGCCAAGATGGTCTGATTATGGCATCTTAATAATCTTCAAGATCTTTGAAACAAAAGGACAACAAGAATATTGCTACATTTATATATGCATGTTTATATCCATGTCAACTGAGCTTAAATTGGAATGGGAGGAAATGATGATTGAAAAATAAAGGGAAAATAAAGGTTAGAAAGTAAGGAGGAATTTGAACAGAAAAAGAATGTACTGTGCTTATTTCCCAGGTGTGTCCGAATTATCTACCCAGATCAGAATGTGAAATTTACCTGAGTTTAATACTTATGTCCGAAAGAAATGCACCATTATCTCTGTCACAAGGCAAGCTCTACTTTTATCTACAATGGGCATAGTACCTGTCAAAAATAGGGTTGATATTTTGTATATAGATCTGTGCTTCTTCTAAAAATCAGAAAGTTGTGTCAATACAATCTGAATCCTATTTCTGAACAATACCAAACTGTAGAAGAAGAGGTGCTCTGAAAATGATGCCACTAATTTATTCCCATTGAAATTACAAGATACTGGATTTAAAATAATACCATTGAATAGTGCAACATTTCCACTTCAAGACAATTTAATTCCCATATCGCTAATGGAGGTGCTTTTCATTTCATGTACGAGGATCATTAAATAAGTTTCCAGACTTTTTTCGTATGGGCTCTTTTATTGATAGTACACAGATGAAACTCTTGTACCCTTCAAAGTAATCTCCTCCGGCTGCAATGCACTTGTTGTACTGTTCCAAAAACTTCTTAAAGGCCCCATGGAAGTCCTCTTGTGTGAGCATGTCAATGACCTTCCTCAGCCTCTTTCATCTACTCAATTGTTTCATAATGACAGACTCTGAGCGCAGGGAATAAGCAAAAGTCACAGGGAGCAAAATCTAGACTATAGGGACGGTGAGGAACTTTCTTGATGCCCATCTTGGTCAAATAGCCTGTGATAAGGATGGAATTGTGGACTGGTGCATTGTCCGGCTGGAAATACCACTGACCCGATTTGAAGAGTGCTGGCCTCTTCTGACGGAATCTCTTCCTGAACTCCCTTAAAACCTCAACATAGTAACCCTAACCCTTTGGCCAATCAACTCTGATGTATTGACTTCCTTACTCCTCCTATACCTCTCATAATCCCTCACAGACTCCCTGTCTTCCTTGAATCTCTTATGCCACTCAAAAACTGATGCTTGATTCATGCAAGATGGTCAAAAAGCAGTCTGAAGCATTCCATACATTTCTGTTGCATTTTTTCCAAGTTTAAAACAGAATTTTATTGTATATCATTCTTCTAAAGTGTCCTCACATCTAGATTGCATTTTTGGAAATTCACCAGCTGTGACAATCAGGCTTTAGTAGGGTGTATTCCAATTGCTGGTGTAGCTGTTCATTTATAGCTGAAATCATAAAAATTGGTCAGTCATCTCATAAAATGTATAGCAATAACATAGTGAATTTTCAAAAGTCTATGACAAATTTAAATGCCTGTAGAAAAAAGTCTGGAAACTTATTGAAGGCACCATGTATTAACAATTGTGTTAGATGTAATTTGTCACTCATATTGTTGCTGCAACTTCCGTAATGAATTTACCCTCCGTCTAATAATAATATTCACATCACTTTATTCTACATGAACATTCAGCAAGCATTGGTTAATACCAATTAATGAATTTTTTTCAGCATAAATTAATTAAACAAGTTTCTTCTTGCCAAACTGCCATTTATTTTCTGTCTGAAACATTTGAAAAAAATTAAGAGTATTTGTGGATGCTTAAACCAATACAAGCATACTAGTAACAGTTACATTTGACTCTGTGGGACCATATAATAAAGTTTGAGGCATTACTTTTGGAGCAACTTACTTATGGGTTTCAATATCTGGGACCCGGCTCAACTCAAATCTCTCTTCTATAAATACATGACATTACTGCTTTTCTATTAAAAACCCTCTGAATTTACCCATACTTCCATATAAGTTTAGTTGCTTTCTATACAAAAAAGCCATTTTTAGTAGTTAGAAAAACATTCACACTGACTCCCTATTTGTTTTGAAACTTAGTTGGTATATTGTGAAAAAAAAAAGTATTTCACTGCTCTCTAATTAAGATATGAATACCTAACAGACAGAATGCAATCAACAACTTTTATATATAGATAATATTTTCTAGAAGATAATTACAATTAGTCATTAGCACCCTTTGTGCAATGCTATTTTTTCAAAGAAAATGGTGTCAGCCACCTGAGTTCAAATCATGAAAATCATTTCACACAAATGCTTTTGAGAATTGGTAGTACCAAGATGAGGACAAAAAGTCCGCAATAAATAAGAAAATAAATTCTCAGAAGCCTCATCTCAAATGATTACTGGTGATACGGTTACAAGACTCAGCATTCCTACCTGAGGTCGCGGTTAATCACCGGGAGAAGGCTAGAGGTGAAATTTGGCCAAAATGTAGTGTAGAAGAAACAACACAAAAATACCCCCCAAAAAAACAAACAAACTACCAAGATGAGGACAAAATGTCCGCAATAAATAAAAAAATTAATTCTCAGATTAAGAAACATCCTCTCAAAATGATTCCAATTAAAGACAATTACAAATGCTTTTGTTAGAGGTTTTATAAATTCAGCTGTTCTTCCCGCAGCTATGGGAAAAAATATTTGGTCATACTGGGTTCTTTAATTTTGGTTAGGCAACTAGTATAAAAGAAAGAAACTTTTCAATTCATATCAGTTTTGCTTAAAAATTAACTTTGTGACACTTCTTGCCGATGGCAGACAGATTGGGCAAACATCTACAATTAGTAACTGACTGCAAAGAAATTGCAACAATTGCCATCAAATGAAGTTCTATTTTATGTCCTATCTTGTTAATAAAATTCATATCACATTCCATTACAAATACATATTTGTCGAAAAATTGATAACAGCAATCCAAGTGGAAGGAGAGATTTATTAAGAAATCGACACTATAGCATTTCAGTTCTACTGAACCATCATCAGGACCATGAGGGGTGATATTAACAATGTTAAATCAATGATTGATATTTAAAAATGCAAAATACAAAAACCTAGGTGAAAGTTTGTATAATAAGAAAAAGTTGGCCGTTTAATTGGTGAATTAACGTTTGTAGATATACATATTTATACATATACATATATATGTAGTGTATTCAATAAGTTTCCAGGCTTTTTTTTACAGGCATTTAAAATTGCCATAGACTCTTGAAAATTCACTATGTTATTGCTATACATTTTATGAGATGACTGACCAATTTTTCTGATATCAGGTTCAAAGGAACAGCTACACCAGCAATTGGAATACACCCTACTAAAGCCAGATTGTCACAGCTGGTGATTTTCATAAATGCAATCTGGACGTGAGGACACTTTAGAAGAACAATATGCAATAAAATTTTGTTTTAAACTTGGAAAAAATGCCACAGAAATGTATGGAATGCTTCAGACTGCTTTTGGAGCATCTTTCAGGAATCGAGCATCAGGTTTTGAGTGGCATAAGAAATTCAAGGAAGGCAGGGAGTCTGTGAAGAATGATGAGAGGTGTGAGAGGAGTAAGGAAGTCAATACACCAGAGTTGATTGGCCAATGGGTTAAGGTTAGGATTACTATGTTGAGGTTTTAAGGGAGTTCAGGAAGAGATTCCGTCAGAAGAGGCCAGCACTCTTCAAATTGAGTCAGTGGCATTTCCACGAGGACAATGCACCAGTCCATAACTCCATCCTTATCACAGACTATTTGACCAGAATGGGCATCAAGACAGTTCCTCAGCCTCCCTATAGCCCAGACCTTGCTCCCAGTGACTTTTGGTTATTCCCTAAGCTCAGAGGCTGTCGTTATGAGACAATTGAGTCGATGAAAGCGGCTGTGACGAAGGTCATTGACACGCTCACACAAGAGGACTTCCATGGGGCCTTGAAGAAGTTGTTGGAACAGTACAACAAGTGCATTGCAGCCGGAGGAGATTACTTCAAAGAGGACTAGAGTTTCATCTGTGTACTATCAATAAAAGTGCACATACAAAAATGTCTGGAAACTTATTTAATGATACTCATACACATTTATGGGAAAGTTCTCTATGATTTGTATTTTATAATTATCTGCTTTAAAAAATATATTGTGACTAGAATGAGTGTAAATGCAAACTTCTTAAGATTATTATTCTTTGCAAACTGAATTGTAAATTGCTTTATTCTTTTAGAGTATTGATGATTTTTATGCAATCAAAAATCATTCTGTGATGTGCCATAATTGCAACATGTAAAAATCAGATCTTCATTTGCCCAGTCGACTGGGGCTGTAGAATACACCAATCACATCTCTGAAGATGGGTAAGACTCCCTCAATGAGTGTCCTTGATATAGCACTAAACAATCTTATTCTGAGTCTTCAGTTATGCTGGAGTTTGGGGAATGTGGAGTACCCCTTCATTGCCATCACTCCCTGGTCCACTTTGGCCAGGAGTAGTAGCTCCTGATAGGGTCCTATCTATGAGCCAAATAGATCTAAAATGTAATTATGCTAAACAGAATTGTTAGAAATTAACTGTTTTTACACTTAACAGTGTTTAAACTGTGTTAAACTGAATTGTTTGAAATAGAACTGTTTTGATATTTAACTGCATGTAAATAAAAAAACTATACTTATACTCAACTGAATTGTTTGAAACTTTTATCAAAATGACTTAATTCAGCATTTAATGACCCTAAAAAGGTTGATATACTGTAAAACAAACAACCAACCCACCATCATATCTTCCTAATATAAAGAGAAAGATTTAGTTTGTAACCTGATTGATTCATATGGAAGCTACTCGGGTAGCATGTCTTGAGTAGGAATAACCTGGTGAAACCCAACCCTCTCCAGGTTTATGGTTTTTCAATCCGGAGTTTTCCTTCTCCAAAAGCAGTTGCCATACCAAGTTAAAGAGCCCAGTCTATTTACCCATAGCTGGAGAGAGAATAGTTGGATTCATATCTTTCCAACAGGAAATACAAACAGTCTCATTCAGATATTGAACTCAAGTAGCCAAGTCCACTTTCTCCAATGAGATTGGTTATGGCACGGGCACCTCCTCCTATCATAATATAGATGCTACAAAGATTCTTTTATAAACAAAAGCAGAAACATTAAACCCTCTTATTATTGTTATTAACCAGCCCATTGGTCTAGTGGGTAGAGTGTTTGCCAATGGTTCAGGAGACCTGGGTTCAATCCCAGGTCGTGTCATAGCAAAGACTTTAAAAATGGTACTTGATACCTCCTTGCTTAACACTCAGCAATTTAAGGTATATATCAAGGGTAAAGTAAATCAATCCAGGGAAAGGACTAGCGCCCTCTCCTACAACTCGGGGTAGTAGCTATTGAAAAGGGAGCCTTCTGATCGCCCTCGACTATGGTCGCCAACTTTTTTATTATTGTTATTAGAGATTAACGTTATCTTCAACAACTTCTCATGGTGAAATGGTTTCAGCACTGGACTGCAGAATCGTAGTAAGCATGATCGAGCTCAAGTCGTACTATTATGTTCACTTTCAGACAAATACCTTAGGGAAAGGTATGAACCCCCTTATCCTCCCATCTAGGAGGATTGATGTGCCATTAAACCAAGAAACCAAACCCATATCAATAACTTTTAGGAATGATAGTTGTAAGAACAATTTTTTTGGAAACTATTAATGAACGATTATGTTCTTTCTTTTGATTGTTTTATCATCTTCATATTTTTTTTGTTTTTATTTTGTTCTTTTAGCTTCTTTTGGATGCTGTAAAATTCGGTGTATTTCCTATTGTTTATGAGTTTGAAGGTCACACAGTAGACAGCCTACGCCTTTTGATTGAGAATCTTTTGGGCAAAAATAATGTCAGGTAAATCTCAAACTATTATTGAAATATTTCATTTGAAATAAATTAATTCCGTCATTAATTATAATCAGCATCTGAACCTGTGGAAATTCTCTATGTGTTGATTACTAACTATTCTTCCTAGGAGAACAATTCTGCTATTATCAACGGAATAAGATTATTATATCAAATATTGAATTAATAAACAAAATAAATAAAAATAAATTAAGTTGGAAAGAAAAAAAGGAAAAAGAAAAATGAAAGAAAGAAATATTTTAGAGCTTTTAAGAAAGGTATGTGACGATCCTGAAAAAGCAGTTAAAATAAAAAAAATATTGGAGAGATATTAAGATATTGATAGATATTAAAAAAGATGGAATGAAAGAAAAGATAGAATATATATATATATATATATATATGTATATATATATCAACTCCTCCATACAATCTGGATGTAACACAAGTTCAAGTTTTTGTGGGTTTGAAATCAGAGTTTTCCTTCTCCTAGACTGATTATTATACCAAGGTTAAAGAGCCCATTCTGCCCTACAATTTAACCACTGCTGGAGAGAGAATTATTAGATTTATATCTTTCCCAAGGGCATTAGTACTATATAAAATGTAAACAGCCTAGTAGAGGATTTGAACTTGGGTTGGCATGTCCATTTCCTACAATATATATATATATATATATATATATATATATATATATAATTATGTAGAAGAACTGTCGCAAAAAAAGAAAAAACAGTTTTGTTTCCAGTAAAGTCTTCATCAGATGATGACTCTGGGTTCAGGAATGGTTTCAAACCCACAAAAACTTGACCTTGTGTTACATCCAGATTGTTGATATATATATATATATATATATATATATATAATTAAGGTACTCATGGTGTAATGGTTTAATGATTATCATTGTTGGAAATATATATATATATATATATATATATATATATATATATATATTGTAGGAAATATATATATATATGTGTGTGTAGTTAGGAAGCAGTATTTCATTTAAGCATGTTTGATTATATAATAAAGACACATTTTCTCTATATGATTTTATTAAGATCCTTCTAAGTTTTTTGATGATTTTGGTAAATTCATCCACCAATTCCGACCTGAAACCAAGACGCTTACCAGGAAACTTGAAAGGATCTTGATAAGTTATATAGAGAAAACCTGTCTTTATTATTTTATCAAACATGCATATATATATATATATATATATATATAAATTTTTCTTTTTTTGTTGGTTCAAATAGGAAAACAATTGAATATTTTGAAATGATTAAGTCCACTGGCAAACGACATATAAGTGATGGAATGGAACTACCAAATCAAGACAAAATTAGAACGTTCAGAGAGAAGGAAACCTACAAATACTTGAGTATCTTGGAGGTTGACACCATCAAACAAGTGGAAATGAAAGACAAAATTCAAAAAGAATATCTCAGGAGAACTAGAAAACTTCTTGAGACAAAACTCTCTGGCAGAAACCTTATCAAAGGAACAAAGACCTCGGCTGTACCCCTCGTTAGATATTTCGGGCCCTTTCTGAAGTGGACCAGAGATGTACTTAAACAAATGGACCAAAGAACAAGATATTCATTTCTCTAAGAGTTCTCCTGGCAGCTCCGCTGCTAAGGCGGGGACGTGTGTAGGGAACGAATGAATAAATAAAAAATTTAAATTGAATAAAAAAAAAAAGGAAAACTTAAATTTGCAGAAACTCCCAGAGGCCCCTGACAGGAAAAAGGGATGACGCATGCATAAAGAAAAAAGGCAATCTCTTGACAAAGAGGGACAGGCTTTCTTTCTCTTTCAGGGGGTGACCAGCGATTTGACAACACCATTTTGCTGTATGGTGTTTGGCCACCACGCATACGTCTTTGGACGTGGCGTTGGTTAATCCCTTTCACCCAGTAGCAGTTCTATCTCGGTCAGCATTATGCTGAAATATAAAAGACCCACAAATGAACTACAAACTAACCCTTACCGGACTTTGACAAAATTCCAAAAGAAAACTAACCCTTATGAAAGCTCGAAATACCAAATGAGGACAAACACATGCATGAAACGATTAACGTATTTTTGACACCTTAACTGGGGGATTCAACCATTTCAATGTATTCAGGAAAAACTCCCTCATCCATGGAATGGTTGTTGAACCCAGTGAATAAAGGAAAGTATAAAAGAAGCATCTTCATCTCTTATCTGTTGCTGTCTTTTCTTTTGTATAATTCTTTTGGGACTTTCTTGGGCAAGGTGTTACACCGATTAGCCAACGTGGGGGGGTTAAAATAAAATAAACCAAAATATGGAGTCAGATATCAAACGGCAAAACAGCCTTGCCCTTTGCCCGTGACCTTCATCCTCTATACCCAACAGACATACTGGGTGGGCAAGGTGATTCACTGGGAGATGTTTAAATTTGACCATACGAACAAATGGTATATGCACAACCCAGAATCTGTTCAAGAAAATGACACACATAAACTCCTATGGGACTTTGACATACAGACAGATCACCTGATCTCGGCCAGAAGACGAGACCTTATAATCATCAGCAAAAAAGGAGAATTTGCAAAATTGTCGACTTTGTTGTCCTGGCTGACCACAGAATAAAACTGGAGGAATGTGAAAAGAATGATAAGTACCTCAACCTTGCTAGAGAATTAAAAAAACTGTGGATAATCAAAGTGACAATTATACCAATTGTAATTGGTGCGTTTAGAACAGTAACTAAAGGATGATTAAAGGGAATGGAGGATTTGGAAGTTGGAGGACGAGTGGAGACCATCCAAACTACTACATTATTCAAAATGGTCAGAATACTGAGAAGAGTCCTAGAGACTTGAGGAGACTTGCTGTTACTCGAATTCAGGTGAAAGACCACCAGTTAACGCTGATGCGAAAAACTCCCATGACTAAATAATAATGATAATAATGATAAATCAAACACTAAATTATAATGACCGATACACTGCAAACGCAAAGACGCAAACACTGACCCAAGAAGGGAAATTTAATGTAGAAACCATGAAAAGAAACATGTCTGAAAAGAAAACCTCTTTGCTCTCTCTCTCAGGAACCAGGTCTGAAACCGAGAAAGTGAACGACTTATTGACAAATATCCCAACAAACAACATCACGGATTTAAACGATTTAATATACGCAGGAGCAAAATTAGTCTGTGAAAAATCGGGGTCCCCTGAAGATCATAGACAGAAAGTCAAAACCCGGGTGGGAACTCAGATTAGATTCGCAGATGAGAAAACTAAGACAACAAGCAAAAATACGAAAACGGAACATGAAAATATATTCGGACGAAGCAGAAATGACTAGAACGAAAACTCGAACTACCAGATCAAGAAAAATTCAGAACGCTCGGAGAAAAGGAAACATACAAATATGCCGCGACCGGCCTACGAATGTAAACATATCGGATTACACCTCGCCCTAGAGAAATAACATCCGGGCGCGACCGGAAATGATGAAGCCCTTTTTCGATTTTAACCGGCCGTTACAGCTAAGAAAGGGATAAATTAATATTTATCAACATTTGCAAAACACTTCTACAAGAAATAATTCTATAAAAATGGAAGTAATACTTTTCGCTAGCCTATACCGGGCTAAAGAAATATTTATTTTCTACGTCCATTTTTTGTTGAAGAACTTTCTATCCACGTGGCGCGACAGAAGTGGAGTTCTCTTTCTTCCATATAAAAAGGCTTCGGGCGACGAAAATTCAGAGGTCCCCGCGGACCTTTTTTCCTCTCCAGTTGTTGGGTTGCACTCGGTAGGCCGTTTTATCTCTGGACGGTTCTGCCGGGTGTGCCTCGGCACTGGAGAGTTCCTCTGGCCTCAGGGGGCCATCCCCCTAGGCTTATTCGGGGGGGGTTATTGCCTGGCGCCTGAGGCGCCCCAAAAAGGGGAATGCCGACGGGGCCGAAGGTATTTTGGTCTTGTCGGACGCGTGTGGGCTTCGGCCCTGCGACCGAGCCTACCTTAAAAACGGCCTTGTGCCATATTCGTGCGTTGGTGGGACTCAACGATAAATACAGAGGTCCCCTCGGACGCTCTAGGGCGTTTGTGTGTGGCCTTTCCTCTCCAGTTCTTGGGTTGCATTCGGTAGGCCGTCTAACCACTGGGCGGTTCTGCCGGGTGTGCCTCAGCACTGGAGATTTCCTCTGGCCTCAGGGGGCCATCCCCCCAGGCTTATACCCCCTTCGGGGGGTTGTGTTTATTGCCTGGCGCTTGAGGCGCCCCAAAAAGGGGAATGCCAACGGGGCCGAAGGTATTTTGGGCCTTGCCGGACGCGTGTGGGCTTCGGCCCTGCGACCGGGCCCACCTTAAAAACTGCCTTGTGCCATATTCGTGCGTTGGTGGGACGATTCGATAAATACAGAGGTCTACGTGGACGCTCTCAGGGGCCACTCGGCTGCACGAGGCTCGGGTCCTACGTTATCGGGGTTGCACCCACCTCGCCGCCACCTCTAGTGGTGGATTCAACAACCTTTTTTTACGTTCATTTTTAAGGGCTATGAGAGGTCACCTTCTGCGGGTCGGTGCATCTCTGGCAGTCAGTAATGATCAGTCGAAATAGACGGCCTGGAGGCAAACACAAAGGGGACTCACTAAGACCAGCCAGTCTTAACCATTGCTCGGTTCCGCTCATCCGTTTGGCTGCACAGCGCTAAAGGCAGGGGTTGGCCTTTAGCTACCACTCCACCATCCACGCAGCGCTAAGATAACGCCAATCTTAGCCTCGGCCTCCTGGCCTGTTCGCTTGACAGTGCAGAGCTTTGGCACGAACAGCCTTAGCTATCGCCCTGATACGTCCACACCACTTTAACCCGAAACAGCCTTAGCTACCACCTCGATACGTCCGCACCGTTTTGGCATGAAACAGCCTTAGCAACCACCTCGATACGTCCGCACTGCTTTGGCGCAAAACAGCCTTAGCTACCGCCTCGATACGTCCGCACTGCTTTGGCGCGAAACAGTCTTAGCTACTGCCTCGATATGTCCGCACCGCTTTGGCGCGAAACAGCCTTAGCCACCGCCTCGATATGTCCACACAGCTTTGGCGCGAAACAGCCATAGCCACCATCAACGATACGCCCGCACAGCTATCAGGCTCGATAAAGCCCTAGCTACTGTAAACGATACGCCCGCACTGCTATCTGGCACGACAAAGCCATAGCCACCAACCATGACGCTCCGGCGATACAGTCCACGTAACGACTCGCTGTTACGGACTGCCCCAGCAACACAAGCATCTAGTCCACGTAACGACTCGCTATTACGGACTACCCCAGCAACGCAGCGTCTAGTCCACGTAACAACTCGCTGTTACGGACTACCCCAGCAATGCAGCATCTAGTCCACGTAACGATTCGCTGTTACGGACAACACTAGTATTGCAGCATCTAGACCCACGTAACGAATCGCTGTTACGGGCTAGCAACCAGATCGACACACCCCTGGTTAACCCAACGTACTGTCAAAACCGTGATATCGATCTACCAACCACGACACTCCTACAATGCAGCATTCAGTCCACATAACGACTTGCTGTTACTGACTGCCCTAGCACTGCTACAACTAGCTCACGTAATGACTCGCTGTTACGAGCTAGCAACCACGACTCGACCATACCAACGAAATGTCAAAACCGGGACATCGATTTACCAACGACTCGACCGACCTCAGCTGCCTGCGACGACTGTCCAACTGCATCCAACGCCTCGACCGATCTCAGCTTACCAGCATCAAACATCCAGCTGTATCTCCATGACTCGACCTACGCCAGCTACCCTCGTCAAACGTCCAGCTGCAAACATCTACAACGCGACCATACCAGCTAACGACGTAACCCATCCTAGCTGAAGACCACATACAACTGCCATGGACATTTACTTACACGTTTGTAATTCCAGCAATAAAATCGTCACTTTTGTTGTATCTATATTCTTGCCTTCTGTCTCCCTCCATTATCTTTGGCTGCCACACACTCGCACGTATTACCCTTAATTCATTTGCGGAGTCGACTCGCTTATTGGCTCCGCAACAAATACTCGAAAATATTGCAAGCTGATGCCATAAAACAAATGGGGATTAAAGAAAAAAATTAAAAAAGAGTATCTCTGGAGAACCAGAAAACTACTCGAAACAAAACTATATAGCAGGAATCTTATCACAAGAATAAATGCCTGGGCTTCTTCCCTAATAAGATACTCAGGAACATTCTTGAAGTGAACAAAAGAAGAACAAATGGACCAGAGTACAAGAAAACTAAGGACTATGCATAAGGCCTTGCGAGCATTGTTGACGCATCAATACAATGACTCAAAGACAACATTGAAAAACGCGACCAGAAACAATTCAGACGACACAAGGATCAGTAGAATGGAAATAACCAGAAAACAAAAGTGGGAAGAAAAACAACTCTATGGGCGTTTTAAGTGACTAACAAGTGACATCTTATGCGAGAAAATGTTGATGTAAGTAAGAAAAGGAAATCTAAAGAGAGAAACTGAATCTCTTCTAATAGCAGCACAAACAACGCCATAAGGACCAACCATATCAAAGCAAGAATAGATAAGACGCAATAAAACAGCAGACGTAGGTTATTTGGTGATAGAGACGAAATGATCAAACATATAATAAGCAAATGCAGCAAATTAGCATCAAATGAGTATAAGACTAGACACAACAGGGTGGGCAAAGTGATCCACTTGGAACCGTGCAAAAAATTTAAATTTGACCATGCAAACAAATGGTATATGCTCAACCCAGAATCTTTCCTTGGGAATGAGATGCACTAACTCATTTGGGATTTTAAGATACAAACGAATCACCTAATCTTGGCCAGACAACCAGACCTTATAATAATCAAGAAAAAAAGAGAACTTGCAGAATTATAGACTTTGCTGTCCCAGCATACTACAGAGTAAAATTGAAAGAAAGCAAAAAGAAGGATAAGCACCTCGACCTTGCTAGGGAATAAAAAAAATGAAATATGAAAATAACGGTTATACCAATTGTAATTGGTGCTCTTGGTACAGTCACCAAAGGATTAGTAAAGGACAAGAGGACTTGGAAATAAGAGGACGACTGGAGACAATCCAAACTACATCATTACAGAAATTCAATTCACAATATAATTCCTCTACTTAAAAAAAAGAAAATGTAGATCATTGCTGAGATTGGCCAGAATACTGAGGAGAGTCCTGGAGAATTGAGGCGATTTGTCATTCAGACTCCAGTGAAAGACCGTCAGCTAATGCTGATATGAAAAACTCAGGGAGTAAAAATGGTAATTGTGATGGTTATCAATTGGAATTTGTAAATCCTCTTTAATTACAACTGGATTCTGTTTTATGAAAGAAAATTATTTTTATTCTCCAGACATTTCAACAAATGAAATGTTATATTTTTGTCAAAATTGTAATATCTTACTACATATCAATTACTAATTTAATTACTATTACTAATGGTATTTAATTAAAAGGGTAATTTACTTGCCACTCCTACCACCACTGACCCTAGGGCCAAGGTAAGTTTTGACAACTCTTGAAACACCTGCAATGCTGCAAAGACATTTGTATTTTTTCTTCTTCAGAAGTATTGGTCTGTTTTGCCATGAAGAGGATCCAGGTGTGATTAATCTAGTAGAAGGACATCAAGTTAGTGCCCAGAATTTCCACTCTGAACCAAGTATAAAACAGTTTTTCCTCTCATTGTCCTCTTGCATTGTGCCAGCTGGACAAGGTGGACACTTTGATATTTTTCCTTCTCTTGCAGCAAGTGGTCAGTATTTTGATTTATTTCTGTGATAATATCCTAAAACTAATTTCAGACTTGATTAATTTAAATGATAAGATAATCCTACCCTTTATTTTTTTTTAAATTAAAGATGTTTAATATAAATAGAATAGGTATCTACCTAGTAGTTCCTTATATCTATTCAGATACTCACAAACATGAAGAAAAATTTTTAGCAGTCCCTAACCCATGTGTGGTACCAAGTCTAAAACAAACAAAAGATCCATTTCTGTCATGGTCTCCAGAAAGAGGTTTCCATATTGTCTGTCAAAAGCTAATGGGTATTGGTTTGGTTTGTTGGGTTTTATGGCATATCAACCTTTCTAGGTTATTTTACACCAAATCCATTTTTATGTAAACAATCAGTTCTATTTAAAACAATTCAGTTTAGCATGTGTACAGTTTAATTGTCAAAAACATTTCCATTTCAAACTATTTAAGCTGTTATATATAACAATTCAGTTTAGTGTAAGTACAGTTTCAATGTCAAAAACACTTAAATTTCAAACAATTCAGTTTAGCATAAGTATGCTGTTTAAATGTAAGTGCATTTCAATTGTGAAAAACATTTCTAGCTATTCAGTTTAGTCAAGCAGTTCTAATTCAGCTAATTCAGTTTAATATAAGTACAGATTTTGTTTACACACAGTTAATATTCAAAACAGTTCTATGTTAAACAATTCAGTTTAGTGTAAATACAGTTTAGCATAAACATATAATAATTCATATAATAATTCAGTTTAATGTAAGTACGCAGTTTAAATGTAAGTACGGTTTAATTGTGAAAAACATTTCTATTACAAGCTATTCAGTTTAATCAAACAATTCAGTTTAGCATAAGTATGCGATTAGTTCTATTTAACCCATAGATAGAACCCTATCAGGTGCTACCATGCTGAGCCAGAGTGGACCTGGGAGTAATGACATTGAAGGGGTGCTCCATATTCCCCAAGGCCCCAGCATTACTAGAACCTCACCATCAGATTGTTTAGTGTCATATACAGGACACTCATTGGGGGGGAGGGTCTTACCCCTCTGCAGAGGTGCAGTCAGTGTATTCTACAGCCCCAGCTGACTGGGCAAGCTAATGGGTATAAATAGACCAGAATCTCTGTCTCAACTCATTTGCAGTTTAACAGTAAAGGAATACTAACAGATTCTCTATGCCAAACCAAAAGTATCTGACCCTAAAAAGTTTTATCCTCTAAAGAATTTCAGGATTGACACACAAGAACATTTAAAAAGAATACTGAAACATTTACATATACCATACGCATACAAAAATTGATACTCACACAACATATCTTTGGCAAACAATTGCTCATTAATAAAAATAATCAATAAAAATAAGTTTGTTTCAAATCAACCACCTGTTATTTGCTTCGTCATTTGTTTAATTGATTTATAATTCATTTCAACATTAATTTTTCTTTCACAGTCCCCAGGAAATTTCTTTACTAAAATATCAAACAATATTCCTTTACAAATTTATCACACATAATTCACTACAATATTTATGCTACCCACATAACAAAACTTACACATACATACTTTACTCCATTCCGTCCCACCTCAAAGTGCAGCGTCTGGTTGTGGGGCTCCTATTCTTGAGCTCTAAGGGTTCTAAAGTCATCCCTTCATTGCCATTGCTCCCAAGTTTACTCTGAACCGAAATGGTAGTTCCTGTTAGGGTTCCAATTATGGGTAAAATATATCATAGGTCATCCAGTATAGAAGAATAATGCAGCATTCAAACCAATGTTAAAATATCATTGGTCAACATGGAAAGTTAAGACCCATCACCCCGCCATGTCTTTTAAAATTTAAACAGAGAAAAAAGTCTGCTAGGAAGGGTGGGATTAGGTTACAATGTTGTTTTTTAAAATATTACTCTCTCTATAAATGCTAAGGTGAGTCAAAAGTTTTGCAATATTTTAAGCTATTAGATGGAACCTGTTGCGATTAGTAGTATCATGATAGATAACACCCTGATACATTGTACAATGATTTACTCCATGTGTGATTTAAAAGCAGCACCAATGAAGTCCAATTTTGGAATGTATTGCTTAGTTCAAACTGGGTCATAACACCACAGAAATAGCCAAAAACATTTTCTGTATGAAATTTTGCTTGAGTTGCAAGAAACTTGATCAGGCAAGTGTGGAATCGAAGACTGTGCTCCAAGCCATAAAGGTAAATCTGGCAACTAGCACTCAAATGCTATCCAGTGAACTCAACGTGTTGGAATCCAGACATTTTCACAAACTTAGTAAAAGCAGCTGGAGCTATTTCATTTATCAAAATATTGCAAAACTTTTAACTCACACTCATATATCAGTATGTTCTATACTTCTGTTCTCATGTTTCAGAAAATGCTTGCTATTAGCTTTGTTAGAGTACACACATTAAAATATTTTTTTTTTTTTTTGGTCAGAGGACGGTATGGACTTAATTGCTGACTTAATGGCTGCTACTGGAATGGTATTTTCTTCACCAACAGCAATTGTTGAAAACTATAGGAAAGGTATGTTAAATTTTTCCAAGTCATGGCGAATGAAAATTTAATCAACTTAAAACTTTGTTCTCATTAATATTTGGAAAGAATATTTCAAAACCAAATTTGGTCATTTTGCATTAAAACTGTTTTCAAATTTAGAGTTTTCATCATTTCCCTTTTAAAAGTGAGACACAATGGGATTTTTGTGGTCCAATTTGAAATGTAACTTCTCAGTCCTTTGATAAAACTGTACTGTCAGTTTTTATCTGGTTAGTGTCTTGTACATATTCTTGTGAAGGATACTTTACTAAATAATTGGGTAAGGATAAGGCTTTTTGCTGACATACTGATATCACCACATTATGAACATATTAATACGAACAGATACTTATAAGAACAGATATAACACTTTGATCACTTGAACTTACAATACTTCTTTTGAAATGCTAAGTTTTATAAAAACTGAATTATTTTCACTTTTCAGCTATTCAAAATGGAGAACTTATGGAAAGTCTGACATATTAGTTATTTGATTAAACTGTAATGAATTGAAGATGTTTGAAAAAATGTGCCATGCAAAAGGTTGTTCATACATAAAGTTTAAAAGTCATAAAAGTCAGCCACAGTAATAAAAGTAGTTGTAGTAATATTAGTAGGTCTAGCCAACACAGTTACACTAAGCCTTGCATTTTACCAACTGTACTGTCTACTCTGACATACATCTATTTCAGGGAAACATATGCATTTTTGACCATAAGCTAAATAGATTTCAACTATTAAAAATCTGAATCAAAACTAATGTTCATCCAGAAGGTAATTAACTGCCAGGATAGAGTAAAAGTGAAAAAGAATAAAATACAATTTGACAAATGTGTATGGAACAATGAACAGAAATGTTTGCAGGGTCTAAGAGAGCAGTAGGCTGAATAAATTACCAAGTAGCAGAAAATTCTTTGATAAAAAGGAAATCATTTAAAAGTTGAAATTATGCCAAGAAGTGAAGAGTAAAAATTAGTTTTAAGTAAAAACCAAGTTAATGATTAGTTTGGTTTGGTTTAGTTTTATGACATATCAACCATTGTAGGTTATTTAATGCAAATTTCTCTTTATATATATATATTAAATATATTTATAAATACATTTAATTGATGATACTTTTAGACAAGCCTGATTGGTTTGGTTTGGTTTCTTTGTTTAATGGCATATCAACCTTGGTAGCCTATTTAATACCAAAGCCATCTTTCTTGAAGAACAGTAGTGGTACTATTTAACCTATAGCCGGGAGGATAAGGGGATTCATACCTTTCCCAAGGGTATTTGTCTGAAAGGGAACATAATAGCGTGACTGGAATTTGAACTCACTTATTACAATTCAGCAGTCCATCGCTTTAACCATTACACTACGAGGACACCCACTAGACAAAACTGAGCTCTTTTTATGTACTCAGTTAAATGGTTTCAATTATTGCTATGTAACAGTCACAATTTAACGTCAGTCATTTTTTTGCCCACTGTTTGTTCTATTTGACCCATAGATAAGACCCTATCAGGTGTTACCACTCCAGACAGAGTGGACCTGGGAGCAATGGCAATGAAGGGGTACTCTACATCCCCCAAAGCTCCATTGGTGGAGCCTTACCATCAGATGGTTTGATGTAATATCCAGGACACCCATTGGGGGATTGTATTTCCCCTTTGCAGAGATACAGTCAGTGTATTCTACAACCCCAGCCTGCTGTATTCCAAGTTAATGTGAACCAAAATTAAGGCTAACAAATGACAGGAAGCACTGTAATAAATAAAGTTCATTAAACAGAATACAAAATATAAAATGATTACAGCAGTTCTATGTTTGGTGAGAAAAAGGAAACATTTCTTACCAATATTGTTTAAGATATGAGTCTTATTAGGAAGGATTAAGATAGCTGGAGAAGTTTTAATCCCATTTCTGGATAAAGGGACTGAACCAGAAGTCTAAGGGGAGATAAATAGTTACCAATCTAATTTAATGTGTAACTGGACACAACAACAGTCTATTTTTGCAATTGTGTTTTTGAGTACCTCTTCACTCTTTTTCAGTTTGCATAAGCATAATACTCTCCAATGAACGGAAAAACAAATTCAGTAGCACTGGCTTTTATATTGATAGTTGAAGGGCAAGACAGAAATGTGAGAGTGAGATAACAACTGCTGGAAGAGAAAATTAAACTGTCAATCAGATGAATCACAGTTTGCTTGTACACAATGGCAGTTGTCATTGTTGACAAGACTGTTGGCATATCTCTTTGCATTACTGTTTTTGGGAGGGACATGAATACATCCCTCATTTTCCTTGCTATGGATAAATTGAAGGGCAGACTGGGCTTTTTTGCTTTGGTACACCTACCAGAAAAAGGAAAACTCTGAATTGAAACTAATTGTACTTTGCTTGACAAGCTGACCTTCTGTTGCATCTAGCCCATGGTGGAGATGTTGGGTTAATACATATACACATATATAGAGATAGATATGTATGTACATGTATTTGATATTCAAAACAAATTTAGATTGACCAAAGTTAAGCAGTGTTGACCTATTCCATTCATAGATGGGTGACCACTTAGAAAAACTTGGTAAATAACAGACATGATTTAGTCACTCTGAAAGTACCAGTTCGATCAGATCTGTGATGAACCTGTTCTTATTCTAAAATGAATGACCATTGAGCAACAGCAGGTATTGGAAGCAATCTAAGGCTTGTGGTTCAGATTTAACAAAGCTTACTGAATAACCAGAAAGGAAGAAGTTAAGCAACAATGACTCTGTTCAATACTTATAAGAGTACCTACTTAGTAATAGCAGCTGATGAAGGCAACCTTAGGCCAATATGTCAGACTTAGCAAATGTGTGGGGATTTTTATAAGCCCAGAAAAACCCGATTTATTCCTACGTTTTGTAAAAGAATAAACCGTACTTCAACAGCAGTAGGGAGATGGGTGACAGCTTTTAAAGAAAGGAAACAAACGACTTTTAGTGTAACAAAATTTATATACAACAAACAAGAAACAGGGTTTTACACCAAATGGAACAAACAACGAATATGTAAGAGTTCAAAAAAAAGTTCAATGTTCTGATAGGTGGTAGGTGTATAAGAGTAAGGTTAGGTAAGGTTTCGTGGGGTTATGTGAGGTTTAGGTGAGGTTTAGGCGAGGTTGTAAGTTTCGGTTGTAAGGTTGTAAAGATGAAGTTATGTAGGGTTAGGTTATAAGGTGTAAGGTGAAGTTTTGCCGATAAAATGCCTGCTGGAACATAGCTGTGATCTTGGTTCCTTTTAACTCAGCACATGTGTTCATCGCTGTTGGCTCCTGGCTGGTGGAAGGTACCAAATATGTTTGCCGTCAAGGGCTGCTATGAATGGACCTGTTGCTAACAGCGGTGGGAGTGGAAAAAAGAGAAAGAATCTTCAATTGGAGCTCTTTTTATAGTGGACGCCACGTGACCCCAAGGGGCTGCTGATATTCGGTGAAACAGGATCACCAGTTTCTTAACAAATTTCCACAAATGATAGTCACAGGGAGGTTTGGTAAATATAAACAAACCTCTTCTCTTCATGTTTATTAAATCTATCTAAGCTGATAGTCAATGTCCATATTTGTTAAAAAAAGAAATAAAAGTCTTTTTCTATGGTTTTGTGTGAATTACAAATTTGTTGAGTTCAATAAAAATTATGCGTCTCAGAATACAGTGCAAAATTTGCTAGTCTTTCTTGACAATGGTAATGTAGAGACTAAATCCGTAACAATAATAAACTCAGCACTTCTGCGTACCAAGATCTGATTGCTAAGATTGCTACCTACAAATTTCACAATACATATTTGTTATAATAAATTTGGCAAAGAGTCAAAGTACAAAATATTTGGCTCCAAAGAATTAACTTGTACCCCTAAAAAAAAACGATAACTGCTTGAAATATGACAAGTAATAAAAAAGACAGAAGGATTAGAAAAATAACTGACAAGATATTGCCAGTTTCTTAACCATTTTAAGTGACAGAGATTATTCCTTTCATTGCAATGTACGACTGAGCTGTGTTTTTAGTCTGGCTTAGTTTTATGACACATCTATAATTGTAGGTTATTTAATGCCAAATCCATGTTTATAGAAATAAACAGTTCTATTTCAAACAATTCAGTCTAGCATAAATAAAGAGTTTCAAAGTAAAAAACAGTACTATTTCAAATAATTCAGTTTATTATAAGTGCACAGTTTAGTTCTATTTGACCCATAGATAGGACCCTAACAGGTACTACCACTCTGGGCTAGAGTGGACCAAGGATCAATAGCAATGAAGGGGTACTCCGCATTCTCCAAAGCTCAAGCATTACTAGCATGTCACCATCAGATCATATTGTGTCATATCTAGGACACTCATTGGGGGAGTCTTACCTCTTTGCAGAGAAGCAGTCGGTGTATTCTACAGCACCAGCTGACTGGGCAAGGACTTGTGTAATAAATATTCAGAACTAAATTAAGTGCATTGAAAAGAAAGTATATAATATGTAATAGTATATAAAAAGAGAATTCTGTTCATCATTAGCCTGTGGGCTTATTGATATATCTAAGGATATCAAAATTCATCTAATTATTAATGAGAAAACAGCATCATTGCCTCCAAGAAAATTTTTTTTCTTGACAATGCACGAGTAAGGCATGGTCTGCAGGTTCATATGAGTGTAGGAGAATATATGATTGTGTATGTGCATGTGAAATATGTATGTTAAAAGACACATGCACAGATTTATGTATACATGTGTGTGCATGTATAATATACACATACATTCAAATACAGAAATATATATATATATATATATGTGGTGTGCCTGTTTGTATGTATAATACACAGACACACACACACACAGACACACACACACACATATAAATATATATATATATATATATATATATATTAATGCATTATTTATGTACACACATATACCCAACTATACACCCCAAACAACAATGAAAGGCTGAATTAACTGCAGCTACTTGAACTTTCACATAAAATAATATATGATCTTCATACGGCCATATATATATATAAAGCTCTGTGTGTGTGTGTGTGTGTGTGTGTTTATATATATATATATATATGACCCAGTGTGTGTGTGTATATATATATATATATATATATATATATATATATATATATATGTATATATATGGCTGTGTGAAGGTCATGTATTATTACATGTGAAAGTTAGTTTTGACCTTTGCATGTGATAATACTTAATCTTTACATAACTCCCTCTCTCTCTCTCTCTATATATATATATATATATTTATATAAATACATGTGTCTGTTGAGAGACTAAATTGACTGGTCTCCCTTGTCACAATGTTTGGGGAACATCATGAGTCCTTTTTGGTCATATGACAAGATGAACCAGGAAATGCATCTCCATTACGAACAGACTTCAGAAATGATGGACATGATTATTTTCTCCTCAGCAGCAATGCACATGGTGCCTCGCCATTTTACCAGACCTGAGTATGGACTTTTCTGCTTGTTCCTTGAACACATTATTACTCTTTTATAGCTTGGGATGGGAACTGAGTTTCCCTCCTTGTTTGTTGTAGAATTAAATGTTAAGTAGTAATAATTCACTCATCTGTTCTTCTTTCTACTGAATATTCTGTTAGGTTTCTCTTTTTTAGATAACCTAATGCATTATAAGCAACAGTGCAAGTTAACATCACATAAAATCTTATATATATATATATATAAAGCTATATAAAAATCATGTATTATTATATGTAAAGATCAAAGTTGCTGTAGTGAGTTGTGGGTAACTTGTATATATATATATATATATATTATAACAGTGTTGGTTGTCACTATCTTACTTCGTAGGTTTGTGGCAAATCAAATGTGATATAATTTGAAGATTGCTCAGATAACTGTGATAGAGTGGTTATATGATAATAATAAGTGAATATATATTAGTTTTTATATATATTTAATGGCATCGGAGTTTCTCTGCCACCACAGGTTACATGATGTTTTATAAACGACAATCTTTCGACAGAGAATGAAAGATAATCTTTTGTCCTCTGGCTGATTACTGTCATTTATAAGACAGAATGAAACCTTTGATCATGGACAAGCTACCATGCTATTAAATATATATACAATTAATTTATATCTAATTATTATCATCATTATATATATATATATATATATATGTATATATATATATATATATATATATATATATATATATATATATATATATATATATATAAGATTAATATAGCAGTTTATAGCTACTTATACATTACATTTTTTAAATACAAAGCAATTCCAATAATCAGTTTAATATATTTCACAATCATCAGTTGATAATTAAATTTTTATTTTGTTATAACAAAAAAGCTATACTGACAGAATCAAAAATCTATTAAAAGAATTATGACCAAAATATCACCAGTCAGAAAATATTTATGTAAAATAGTGAAAAACACTCATAAAAGAATTTTAGACAAAATTAAGAAATATTTCATGTTATAAAACTCAGATAAATACAAATGAAATTTCTTTGAATTCTGAGATAAAATATTTCTATTACAACTCTCAGTAAGTCATTTCTTTAACTTATTCTTGTATTTTGAATAATGATCTCCCAGATTACAAGATATGTGATTCAAATTTTTTTGGAAGCTGCTTTATTAATATATCTTGTTAATTAAATTAAGAATGAATATTGAATCAAGAATATTCTAAGAAAAGCAATAAGATGATGAAAAGAGTAATCAAAAATTGATAATGAAAATATCTCACCTGAAAGGTCATAGAATTTAAAATTATTACCATACCTTGTCATTTAAAGAGTCTATGAATTTTTTCCAAGTCTTTGATTCTTTTTTCTTTTTTATAAGCATTGTCCATTCTATCTTTTCTTTGTTGAAGTGCTTGGGAACTGGCTTTACTCATCTGGACAAAAGGGAAGCTGCCCAGCCCTGGATTATTTCTGTGAGAACAAACTCAACACCTGGGCTCACATGGCAAGGCACACAACAGAAGCCATTAAACACTGCAAAAAGTCACTTGCACCTTTCTTCACACAGTTCCATAATGACCTTGTGGCTCGTATTACCGGTTAGTAATCTTTTTTTTCCATTGGGTACTGATATCTTTTTTTCATTGGGTACTGATATCTTTTTTCCATTATGTACTGATATCTTTTTTTCATTGGGTACTGATATCTTTTTTCATTGAGTACTGATATCTTTTTTCCATTGGGTACTGATATCTTTTTTCATTGGGTACTGATATCTTTTTTCCATTGGGTACTGATATCTTTTTTCATTGGGTACTGGTATCTTTTTTTCATTGGGTACTGTTTATCTTTTTTCCTTTGGGTACTGATATTTTTTTTTTCATTGGGTACTGATATCTTTTTTTCATTGGGTACTGATATCTCTTTATCATTGGGTACTGATATCTTTTTTCATTGGGTACTGATATCTTTTTTTCATTCGGTACTGATATCTTTTTTCCATTGGGTACTGATATCTTTTTTCATTGGGTACTGGTATCTTTTTTTAATTGGGTACTGTTTATCTTTTTTCCTTTGGGTACTGATATTTTTTTTTCATTGGGTACTGATATCTTTTTTTCATTGGGTACTGATATCTTTTTTCATTGGGTACTGATATCTTTTTTTCATTGGGTACTGATATCTTTTTTCCATTGTGTACTGATATTTTTTTCCATTGGGTACTGATATCTTTTTTTCATTGGGTACTGATTTCTCTTTATCATTGGGTACTGATATCTTTTTTCATTGGGTACTGATATCTTTTTTTCATTGGGTACTGTTTATCTTTTTTCCTTTGTGTACTGATATCTTTTTTTCATTGGGTACTGTTTATCTTTTTTCCTTTGTGTACTGATATCTTTTTTTCATTGGGTACTGATATCTTTTTTTCATTGGGTACTGTTTATCTTTTTTCCTTTGGGTACTGATACCTTTTTTTCATTGGGTACTGTTTATCTTTTTTCCTTTGGGTACTGATATCTTTTTTTCATTGGGTACTGATATCTTTTTTTCATTGGGTACTGTTTATCTTTTTTCCTTTGGGTACTGATATCTTTTTTTCATTGGGTACTGTTTATCTTTCTTCCTTTGTTTACTGATATCTTTTATTGCTTCTTCCATTACATTGAATGCTTAGTTTCTGATTATTAAAAAAAATCAAAAAACTTCCTAAAATATCAAATTCTTTAGATGATATTTTAGATAACTGTATACAGACTAATTTAGTCATCTTAGTTGACTTTTTTTAAATTTTTTTTTTTCACAAAAGTTTAACTGTCATTGGCTTTAGATACTTACTGGAGATGGCTGATTTAGGTAGGGAGAAGCCGTTGGAAGGTGTGATATATTTAATGGTAATAAGTAAAAGTAAAGTTGGCGACTGTAGTCGAGGGCGACCAGAAGGTTCACTTTTCGATAGCTACTACATTGAGGTGTAGAGGAGGGCACTACCCCTTTCCTTGGATTGCTCCACTTTACCCTTGATAAGTACCTTATATTGCTGAGTGTCAAGCAAGGAAGTATCAAGTACCATTTTTAAAGTCTTTGGTATGATGTGACCTGGGATTGAACCCAGGTCTCCAGGACCATTGACGAACACTCTACTCACTTGGCCAATAAAGCAACTGATTTTGGGAAGTTTGTCAGTTTGGGCAGTTGCATTCAGAGTTGTGGGTTGGTTGAGTCAGAGATTTGAGCCCTCTGCGGTAAAGAGATGAATTGGGCAATGGTTGGCGGAGAAAAAACTAATACCTTTCATTCTGTTTCTCTTGTGTTGCAGATGAAAACTGCTGTATAAAATGTTGCAGTCACTTAAAAAAACTCTTTGTATTTGAAGAAAAGGGTCTGTCTTGTATTTAAAAAGTGTAACACCTATTGATGTTTGATATGGTGCCAGAAATGTGAGGCAATGTTACACTCATTCTATTTGGTCCCATAACATTACATTTGGTCTCTCCCTCTAGAGTCTTTTTTTTCTCGAATTTATTGGTTTTTACAATATCTTACAAAAATGAATGCACCTATTAGCAGTTTTTTTCATAACTCATATCTACTAAAACGCTTTTATTTCAAGAGGAGCATTGTAAATTCAAAATCGACATTATGAATTACCAAATTCTGCTGCATTGAAAATCTGTAACCAAAAAAATTGATATTCAAAAATAGATATCATCATCATCATCATTATGTCACACTATCAGCAAGAATATCCCTGACCCTCTCTCACCACCACTCCCTATCGCCCATTGCTTCTGGCAGGTCCTCAGGGCTACATCCTGTATTGGCACAAAGCTGCAGTATGTAGGTTCCAGCTGGTTGTCCTGCCTTTGCACGTCCATGTGAAGGGGTCCACTGGAGTACATCACTTATGAGCTCATCCCTACTTCTCCAGCAGCGTCCTGCATGTCTAGTTCATGTAATTTTGATAGTTTATGTGATTGGTGGTAGGTGGCCGTACAGCTGCTGCTTTGTGGGGTGTTGTCTCCAGGACCTGTTCAATATTGCTTGTAGCATTCTTGTGTACACAAAAATAGATACACAGAACAAAAACTGTATATTGTTAGTATATTTTCAAACCAAACTTCCTTTTTTTTTCTTTGTTGATGTGTTTCATTATTGGAGTATTTACTGATGCCTCATTTTGATAATGAAAATGTTACGACATGCAAGTGACCTCCTCTGATACTCTCAAGGAGAGAGAGCGTTATTTGAGGACCGGAAGTAAACAAACGGCCATATTGGTTTATGTGAGAGTGTAAGAAGGATAGGTGTAAAAAGGCGTTTCCGTATGCAGAGTGTTATAGTCTGAGTTCTCTGTTTTTAACAATGGTAGCAGAGCTAAAAGACACTATGGCTTCTAAATATTTTCCTCCACCCGCATTGCTTAAGGATAAATACAGTACATGGAAAAAGGAAATGAAAATATGGGAGCTCGTGACTTCACTGGATAAAACAAAAAGAGTCCTCATGGTGTTTTTGTCATTGGAAGGAACAGCCAGAGAAGCTGTTTTGGAATTAGACACTGCGGTTCTTAATTCTGAGGATAGAATGAAAAAGTTGAATGAAAAACTGGATACACTTTTTCTGGAAGATGTAAACCAGTCAGCCTTTTGAGCAGAAAATTATCAGAGACAGCCTGGGACTTCATTAGAAGATTTTCTGATTGAGTTTGGCCGACTTGTTGCCAAATTAAAAGACTTTAACATTCTTTTAGCAGAACCTGTACTCGCATTCAGAGCACTAAAGAGTGCCAATATCACCAAGGATAACGAATAATTGGTCAAGGCTACTGTCAGCGAGTTAATGCTATCTTCCATGTCAGAACAGTTACGGAAGATTATGCATGGACATTCTTCTAGCGATTCATCACCCAATACTTCACCTGTTGTGGTAAAAAATGAAATGGATATTGTTAACTATGCAGAAAATAACCAAATGGACCCTACTGATGTATATTATGGCCGCTCCTCATATCGACATGATTCGCATTTTAATAATTTGCAAGAAAAGATAAACCATGCTGGAAGACGACAGGGATATAAGAATAAAACACGCTCCACTAACAAAAAGAAATTAAACCTGCGAGACCGAACAGGTAACATTACTGTATGTTTTAATTGTTGATGCAGGTTTCACTGGTCTTATAATTGTCCTTACAGTCATAGCAGAAGCAATAAACATGGCGTTGAAATAGAGGAAGATTATTTCCGTTGCCCACGTGGTACTTATGAGTCAACAAAAACGTAAGAATGGCGGAGACATTTTATTGAGTGAGATGCTTGGCTCTGCGGTTTTAGATAGTGGTGCATCCAGCAATGTTTGGATTCGGTTGCAAAAGTTATTTGCCATGCACAACGTTTGCTTGGAAAAAGTCCAGGTTCAACTTGCAAGAAAAATCCTCATGTAATTGTTCCAGCTACAGAAATAAAGTCCAATTCTTCTTTCTTCAACAAAGATGCAAATACAACTTTGCTAAACGATATGAATGCTACACGGCTTCATTTTGATTCCAGTGACAGTGAAGAAGATTTAAATAGTAAAAGAAAAAAAGAGAGACCCTAATAAAAGTTACAATGTTACAATGAACAGAGGCTTCGCATGGAGATGGCTATTTTGAGAGAGATGCTTGAAGGAAAAGAAATTGCAGAGATCTCTTGGGTACCAACTAACACACAAATTGCCCACTCCTTGACAAAGAAAGGAGTGCCTTCATTTAAGATCCTGGGGTTCATATCTGAGCCGAAAGAGTCCTCTGTTTAATGTTGTTACACTCTCCTATTTTCTTTTGCAGAACTTATGCCCAACAGAAATGAAAAGAAAAAGGGGGAAGAACTGTTAAGACATGCAAGTTACCTTCCTTGATACTCTCAAGAAGAGAGGGCATTATTCGAGGACCGGATGTAAACAAATGGCCATATTGGTTTATGTGAGAGTGTAAGAAGGACGGGTGTAAAAAGGCGTCTCCATATACAGAGTGTTATAGTCTGAGTTTTTAACAGAAAACATTCAAACACTTCCACTGTGGTCACATGAGACTACAGATAGAATATAGTGGTCAATTCTGGAGTTCATATGTAAAGAAAGATATGTCCACCTTATCAAACATCTTCCCAACAAAAAAAGATTATAGCGCCTACAATTACCAGTGTTGCAGTACTGAAGAAGTTAGTTGGTTCGTTGGTTGGTTGGTTGGTTGTTTTTATGGCATTTAAACCTTTGTAGGTTATTAAATGCCAAATGCACTTTTAAACAAATAATCAGTTCTATTTCAAGCAATTCTGTATAGTCAAACAGTTCTAATCCAAACAATTCAGTTTAGCATAAGTATACAGTTTAATTCTATTTAACCCACAGATAGGTCCCAATCAGGTGCTACCACATGGGGCCAGATTGGACCTGGGAGTGATGGCAATGAAGGGGTGCTCCACATTCCCCAAAGCTCCATCATCACTGGAGCCTCACCATCAGATTGTTTAGTATCATATCCAGGACACTCGTTGGTGGTAGTAGGAGGGTCTTACCCTTCTGCAGAGATACAGTCGATATATTCTACAGCCCCAGCCAACTGAGAAATGTGGTACTAAAGAACCCAGCAAGCAAGGAGTGAGATTTTAAGATACTAAACATTTATGATAACAGACTAATAATAAGGTTACTGAAGTCTCCACAGGACAATGCAAAAGGAACTCAATCATATATTATAATGCAGTAAAAATAGCAAAGTTAATTCTAAAAAACATTCTTTTGACTATCAAATAATAAAACTCTGAAAAATATCTTCCAGCAAAAGTATGAGATGCTACTGTACCAACACGGCACCATGTTGGAAATCATAACACAATGCAAATACAAAATGACTCTGTTGTTTCCTGATGTAAATTTATTGTGCGTACATTTTTTACAGTAGCCGACATGAAACAAGAGAGACAGAAACTAAGGAATGCAACAACTTATTTAGATAGACAGATCGTGTAAAGAGTGGGAGACAAAACTTTAGATAGAGAGATAGTTATTAAACATGTCAAAATGAACAACCACAGACTAAGACATTTCTTGACTGAACTACAAATCTCACTTTTCCAACTCCAACTTCTGATCTCAAGTCCAACAACAACTTAAAACGGATCAACTGATTCTGTGTCTTTTAAATTCTCTTAAGTATATTTCTTCTAATCATTCTCTACGAATCTTTTAGTGACACGTCATCACAAAATTTTTTAGTGATATGTCATTGCCAATATCAGCTGACATCCACTTCTTGTGATACATCCATAGAATGCATACAGAATGGTCATCAGTGATGTACTACTCTCATCACCAATTTTGGGTTCTTGTACATCAAATTTGCTCAAGTAGCAACCCCGACCAGGATCTGAAATTCCTGGTCGCCACCCTGTAAGCTATGTGCTACTCGTCTGAACAAAAAAACTCAAAAAAACCTCCAAAAATCCCGAGCATTTATATGGTGAAATCCCAGCCTGTATCAGCCAATGAGAAATCTCAACTGCCATATTCTTTGTATAAATTACGAATTTAGATTCTTCTAGTTTCTTAATTTCACAGGGCCTCTACTCTCAGTATGTACTCCTTCATTTTGTGAGAAAAAATATCTTGTCCTTCCATTCTCTGCTATTTACAATAGATTTTTTATTTCCTATTTCCAACTAAAATCACTTTTCTTCCTATAAGTATACTACATATATACACACTGTCCTCACACACCTATTTGAATATATACACCGTATAATTCATACTTATTTATCTTTAATATTTCACTTACAGCTGATTTTAAAACAAACCTGCCAATTCAGGGGCAGAGATGCAAATGCAAAAAAAGGTCTATGTAAATCTTGACCTTTAGAGAATCAAAAACCTCCAAATTCAACTCAAAGTTTTTAGCTTGCACACAATTTAATTTATTATTTTATTTATTTATTATTTAATATATTTTAAAAAATTAATTAAAGTCCCTAATTATATTACAAGCAGTCCTGAACTCATAAGGAAAACAATAAAAAAAAATGCTAACTGAAAGCCAAGTAGAGAGCCTATATCATGTTTGGTATTATACAGTTATAGAGAGACAATAAATTAATATCTCTCTATGATATTTTGCATGTCCTGTAGAGGCCCCATAGGAGATCACAAGACAGTTCCAAAAATTAATTCCCCTCTCCTATACTGCTTGTTCATGGGATAATATGCACATAATTCTTGTGGTAAAGGACACTTGCAGGTATATTTTATGAGGTTCATTCAATAAATTAAATGAAATTTTAAAAAAAAATAGAAAAAATTGTTTTTAGAATATTTTCCAAAATATATAGACTCTGAATTGTTTCAAATTGGTTTATTGCTGAACTTATTTTGATCTCATAAAAATATTTGTTTTGAGGCTATTCAAAATGACAGCAAATTAAACAGTGTGGTTCAGGCTTAGCAGAGGTCTGTCATCAGATTTTTTGTGGCCGAGAAAGGCAAACCATGTGAAATATACAGAAGAATGTGTGGTGTGTGGAAAAGAATGTTTTAATCAAAAAAAGATCTCCAAAAGGGTTGAACATGAGTTTGCTATGATGAGCCTGAGTCAAAAAGTCAAAAAGACAATCCATGTGGTAGTAACACTATGACTCTCCAACAAAGAAAAGTTTCCAAACATATTGGTCTGTAAAAATGATCATGCTGACAGTCTTTTGGAACTTAAAATGTCCCATCACCATTGATTTTCTTGCGAAAGGTTAAAATATAAACAGTGCTTTCTATTGCTAACTAGCGGCAAAAATCACCTTATTTATGAAATGTCTCTCATATATATTATATATTGAATATTTACAAGTGACTTTATCTTGTCTTTCTTTCTGTTTAGTTCACAGTTAGAATATCATGGACATACTAATGCTGCTATTAGTCCTCAGAGAGAAGGTACATGATTGAAATATTTTCCTCACCACCAATTATCTAATGATGACTTATAACAGAAAATAAAAGATTAAGTATCAGTCGCAACCAAAAGCTATCTTAGTTATCTTTGGAGGGTAAAATGTCTACACAACTGAGTTACCCATACAAAGAATATTTTAGATTGATTAATTGATTGATTTTCAAGGCATATCAACCCAGTTAGGGTAAGTTTATGCCTAGAGGTTCGGAAATCACATTCCTTGCACATCTATATTTATATTTTTCTGTGAAACAGATCTATATGATGTATATGGTTGCAAGTATTCCTACAAAATACTAATAATGATATGGTGTCAAGGAATTAATTCCATTTAATAATAGTCATTCGTTTGCACACAGTTTTATAGTTACAAGTATCCCGTCAAATATAAATCATTTGCGAACAGTTATATGATTTCAACTTACTAATGATAATCCTTATTAAAGACTTATAGCTTCAAGTAATTAAGCTTAATTCAAATGATTTACAGTTATTTGGCATCATGTATTCTTATCATTGGCCTAGTGGGTAGAGTGTTTGCCAATGGTCCAGGAGACCTGGGTTCAGTCCCAGGTTATGTCATAACAAAGACTTTAAAAATGGTGCACAATACTTCCTTGCTTAACACTCAGCAATGTAAGGTACGTATCAAAGGTAAAGTGGAGCAAACCAGGAAAAGGAGTTGCACCCTCCACTACGCTTCAGTGTAGTAGCTATTGAAAAGGGAACCTTCGGGTCACCCTTGACTACAGTCACCAACTTTATTTTTATCAAATACAAATAATTTTTTTTAATAGATCTATATCAATAAATGGGACATTAACAGGTACGACCCATTGGGGTCAGAGTGAACCTGCTAGAAATAGCAATGAAGGAATACTATAAACTCCCCAGAGCTTTGGAACTGGAGCCTCACCATCTGATGTATTTCAGTATGATAGCATGGATATCCTTTTGGATGGGTGGGCTTACCCCCGTGCAGTGGTGGGGATATAGTCAGTGTATTCAAACCCCCCACCAACAGGAAAAGAATATTTTAGAGTTAATTGTGAATAGTGTCAGAGAGATAATTATAAGAAGAAAGTAAAAAAATATATAAATATTGGAACTTTTTAAAGAGTGTTTAAATAAAATCTAATAAGATACTTAAAAAAAGATGAAAAAATTATTAAATGGAAAGAGATTGGATTTTTATTTTTTGGGTTCCTAGTTTGGATTTCTAATTACTTGGAAAATATCTTTGAAGTTTGAAGAGATCTTATAAAAATTGAACAAAATTAATTGTCTACCAAAATGCTCATTCAGCAACTTTTTCAAAAAATTAAATCTAAAATGAGATCTAATAAAATAAAAACTAATGATTTGGAAAAAAATGAAAATTAGAAAAACTAAAATACTATTTTACTAATGGAAAAATTTTAAGAATGTCTATGACATTGAATCATTCAATTTTCTGCAGTTTTAATCAAAATTATTTTTTTCTTTTTTTTTTCATTTTCTTTCATTGTTGTTACAATGCTGATGTTTCATTGAAATAATCTAGTTAAAATGAATTATATTGCACAACTTGCCTACCCACATGCAGAAAGAACTCCAAATTATGTTCATATAAGTGCACAAACATACACATACATACACAAAAATATGCAGAGAGTAAAATTTAAACAAGATAGGGGAGACAGGGTTCTTTAGCCCTTGCTAGGCAACCAGTCTTGGAGAAGGAAAACTGAATTCAGACCATTTGTACACCACTTAAAAATTGACCTTGTGTTGCATCCCACTCATAGTGGAATTGTAAGGTGATTATAAAAACTCATACAGATTTTGAGGGAAAAGTATCAATGCAAAAGCTTTGACTTTTTTTTGTTAAGGCAGAAGCTTTGAATTTTCTTAAATTTTAACATAAAAAATTTAAATGAAGATTATATAAGCTGAGAAACTTATAAAATTTTACCTACTGTTTAGGTTTCATCAAGGTGTGCTAGTGCCAACTAGAAAAAAATTATGAAGCCAGTCTTGATACTCTTTAAAAAAGAAACATTTCCTTTCAAATGAATCAAAACTAGCAATCTTCAGAGGAAATGAATTCAATGAGCTAAGTTTAAATCCAGAATATTTACATTTCCCTTTTCATTAATACTCTATTGACTGGTGGTGGGGGTTGAACATGCTGACTGCACTTCAGCAGAAGTGTAAGACTCCTCTACACACAACAACAATTATCCTGGTTATAACACCAAACTACATCTGATAATAAGGTGCAAGTCCAAGAATTTGAGGAATGTAGACTACTCCTTGATTACCATTTCTCTCCTGTACTTTCTCACCCAGAGTGTTAGTTCCTATTATGGTCCCATCTATGGGTCAAATACAACAGTTATATCATTTACAAAGGATTATTATTCATAGTTGTAATTCGACATGTCACAGCTGTGTACAAATTGATAATATTGGACTGTAATACTTAATATATCCCGGGTCTATAGGGTAGAGTGTTCACCAATGGCCTGAAAGACTGGGGTTCTATTCCATTTCAAGTCATACAATAATATATATATATATATATATATATTGTTACGGGTTTCCACCCGTATTTTTAATTTTTCGAAATATGGACGAAGTCCTATGTGTAGGTTACTAAGACCACGGACGAATGAGGGTGTTTCAAGGTTAAAGAGGTCGACGTGTTATGAATGAACACATGGGGTATTCTGAACCGGACAAACAATATGACGCATAGTTGATTTTCTCCTTTTCTTTATATATGTATCATTCTTACATTTTTTTATTTTAAAGAAAGCACAACTGTAACAACAGACAAACAAAGAGCAAAACAAATACAACAAAAATATACAGAAATGTGGAGGACAAGTCGCTCCCAATAGTATCTGACTATGTCCTTCCAATAAGACAAAGTTCTCCTTTTTCCAACTTGTTTTAAAATTATATCCACATTTTTGTTTTTCCCTTTACAATTAAAGGGAGGGAACTTCCCTGTTCTTTTTTTTGTTTTTTTTTTATACCGAAGAACAAGAGTCTCTCCTCTTCGTCTTTAATATGGATATACAAATTTTAAACAAATATGTTTCCCGCCGAAACTACCTGCTGATGAACAGCCTCAAAAATGTTTCTTTGAAATAGTCTTGATACGGACCTTCATTTAGGTTACGCATATTATTCGTGATAAAATTTTTTTGACTATCCTTTTTTTTTATCTTTCCTTTCTCTTGTTAATTTTTTCTTTTTTTCTTATATTCGTTAATCTCCTATTAACGAGTTGCAAGGCACCAGTTTTTGTTTTCCTTTTCTTTTACGTTGAGCCTCAGGTTCTTACCCAACGGAGTCAACGGCTTCTATAGGCCATTTTGGGACTAGAATTTCCCCTTTCACCGGACCCCGTGAAAAGGCGACCTTTCTCTTCCTTGGCGAAGCTCGAAACTGACTTTTTGGGTTTCGTTTCTTTTTGGCGGTAAAACGCCCTCCCTGCCTCGACCAATGGCATGTCTTTTCCTTATCTGGGTCAAGACCTATGCCCCTTCTCGGCTACTTCTTCCACTGTTGCTAGGGCTCGAAGACTTGCCAATCGCCTGCCCCCACTTCCGGTCCACATAATAGTTCTTGCTTCCTGGCATTATAATCCTACCATGGCCGGTGGCCGTAACAATATATATATATATATATATACAAATCTATTATTAAAATTTTGCTTGAAATCCATAAAATACAGGTACAAGAATACTAAATGATATCCTGATATTTTAACACCAAAAGGAAATAAGTTAAAGTAAAGTAAAGTTGACGACCGTAGTCGAGGGCGAGCCGAAGGATCCCTTTTCAATAGCTACTACACCGAAGTGTAGGGGAGGGCGCAACTCCTATCCCTGGATTGCTCCACTTTACCCTTGATATGTACTTTATATTGATGAGTGTTAAGCAAGGAGGTATCAAGTACCATTTTTAAAGTCTTTGGTATGACTCGACCTGGGATTGAACCCCAGTCTCCCGGGCCATTGGTAAACACTATATCCACTAGGCAAATGAAATAAAACCAAGTAAAAATTCCTGAATTTCACATGGTCAATCTTCAGGTGAGCAATTATTGGCCCAGATATATATATATATATATATATATATATCACAAAAAATGGACTTTGTGAACAGCATTTTTTGGAGCATTATTCTGTTATTACTGCTAGGAAAAGTGGTTTGCATTGAATGTTGTAGATTTTAACTTTTAATCTGATGTGTTTAAGAGTGCTGAACTGCAGGATCAATAGAACATTTCATGGTTGTAGGTATTCCCTTTCTTGGTTGGGTAAAGAACTTTTCAACATTTACTTATAGAATAAAACACAGAATTCTAACATGTTTGAACATTTCCTTTTTCGTTGTCTTACTTTTAGTTCTTATCTCCTTCCAGACCATGAATTTGGCATTTGAAGCCCAGTTTTATCTTGACTTGAAGATTGCATATTTAAACCTCCTACTGGGTTTACACATTATCTTTCCTTTCATGGAAAAATCTCCTGACTGACCTTTTCTTTCAAAACATGACTGTGTCTTACAGTAAATGAGGTACTTTTATTACACACTGCATAAAATAATTTCAGGTTGTTGTCTTGTTCTTAAAATATATCCGTTTCAAGTTGGATTTTGTAGGCTTTAAGCATCAGCAGCCAAAGTTTAAGCAAAATATTCCTGTCAATTGTTTTTTGTCTGAATATTTAAATATATCGTATCTTTTTCTGATGCAATACTAAAACTCTTAAAGACCACATTCTGTTTTCATTAAGTTCAATGCCAGATCCCATCCAATTTATAGAATTAATAACAATTAAAGAAATAACTATAAAAGTGAACCAACTTTATACATAGGTTTTTCTTTAGATTTTCTTGAAGAAATTATAAATAAAAATGCCCTTAAAGACTGCTTTTGGTGTCCATTGAGTTCAGTGTAAAATCAAACCAATAAACTTGATGGACGCCAAATGTGATCTTTTAGTATTTCAAATCAAACCATACTTATAGAATTTATCTTTATTTATAATAATACACTAGTGTCAAAACTATTCCTGACCCCACAATCATCATCTGATCAAGACTTTGCACAGTCGCTTTTTTTTTTTTTTTTGGCAGCATCATGTGTCTATAATTATATGTATATAGATAACCTTGAATTTTACATGTCTGATCTTTTGATCTTTTACATGTCAGAAGTTCAAATGAATTCATATGTTTTACTAGTCAATACTCAAATCATTTGACTAGATTGGAATTGGTTACGAAATGTCAACAGAAGAGTAAATAATTACTTTGTTATTTAACATTGGATTGAGCAGTGTGGCTAAGTAAGTTAGCCAACTTAAATATTACCTTGAGAACAGATTCAGTTTAATTTATTTGTGCCAATAACTGCTCACCTGAAGATCAACCCTGTGAAGCTCATGTATTTTTATTCAGTTTTATTTCATTTTTATACTGAAATATTGTGATATTGCTTTGCATTCTTGTACCTAGAACACTGTATTTTATAAATTTAGAATGGTTTTAAGAGTAAATTCTAATCATATATATATAATGTGGATTTTAATTCTCCAGAGGCACGAGCTATATAGATAAAACAATTGTTTAACCAAAATCACTCTGCTGAAGGCAGCTTGCATTCATTACTTGTTAATTCCCTTTGGGAAAAGCATGAATCCACCTCCCTGGTAAGTGCAGCTATAAGTAAATCATTAGTAGTTGGAGCCCTTTAGCAGTATAAAAACTAATCTATCTTGGGTATTAAGAATTCATTAAGGCCAGGGTTTGTTAATTGCTAATGATAACATGTAACCCACGATAACCTGTTGTACGTTTATTATAGAGAAGATAGGCAGAGTCAAATAACCCTTATTGTCTTGAGAGATGCTATGAATAAGAATAACTCAGAATTACTCAACTCATGACCTAAGAAATTTATCGAAAACATTCAATGTTCTGAGTTGAGATTAAAAGTGCAGTTAAGCTGCTTGTTTAGTGCCACAGAAACTGCAAGATGTATTTTGGATGTTAGGGCTTTAGTCTTTTCTTAAGGCTTCCATGCTAATGATGATGAAGAAATTTTTCTTTTCTTCCTAATTATGATAGTAAGCCCCCAAATAAAAACTCTGTTATTTTGCTTCTTTACATCATCTTAACAATAATGATAATCAACAGCTTTTGAGTGATGTTTGGAAACCAGACCTGCTTATGATGTAATGTTTGCCCTGAAAAAGTTAAGCTAAATAAATATCTATACATACGGGACACACTGAAAATTATGACTTCTGTTTATTTCTTCAAAAACAACAATGAATAGTACAAATTTCAGATACTAAATACAATTCTTCTTGATAGATAACAACATTGTCTATGCATTTTCACCAACCTGTGGGTCACCCTTGTAGAAAAGTCACTTTAGAAGTCCTTGGTTTATTGATTGGTTGGTTTTTACTGCAGGTTCATATTATTGAATTCTAAAGAGAGTTTTTTTTAGATTATTTGGTTTCAAGTTCTTAATGATAATTACCATTTGTAAACAATTATGTGATTAGTTATTGATTTTAAAGGCATGTTAACCCATTTAGAGTTATGTTATTCCTTGAGGTAAGGGAATAACATTAATTCATATTTGAATTCTTCTTTGTTGTTGCTTATTAAGAGGAATTTGTTTTGCTTACAGTTTAATGATTTTAATTGCTCCTATTTCATACTACGTGGTTTCAAGTACTTATTTCTTAATAATTACAGTCATTTGTTTGTATACAATTATATGCTCAAAGTTAACTAGTAATTATCCTGAATAAACCTTTATAGAATAAAGTCACAATTCTTGATTTATAAGGCATCAAGTATTCCTATCCAATATAAATAATTTTCACCATTGTATCTGGGGCAAAATTTTAAGAAATGATCATAAAATTTCTGTTCAATAATCTTTTTTATCTATAATGAACACAATATAGTATTTCAATATTTGTTTTCAAATGAAAGTTTTTTAGCTTATTTTTCAGAGAACAAATCCAAAATAAAATGATAATTCTGAAAAAAACAAAAAACACACACTTCCAAACCTTCTGAACAATGCTATCTGTATTCTTTGAATTTTCAAATTCATTCTTTTGCCTTTTAATCGCCAATTTCTCCTGAATCAAGCAACAAAAATTCAACTAATACTATAATTATTTTGATACCTTATCCAATTTGATGTTTTAGCAGTTGGACAGAATTTGTGTGTAAAATTATTGAGATTTCATAAGTCAGTTTGTCATCTTTTTCTGAGTTTATTTTCACTTACCATCAGTTAGTGTTCCCATTTGCACATGAGCATAATTAAGTTTTTTTGGTTCATCTGTCCTTCCATACATCAGTCTAGCTGTTTATATATTTCACTGAAAGACAACTGACACAGATGCCAAACCCTAAAAGAACAGATTGAAGAAGAAAATTGAGTCGCAAAATCCTCTGATCAATAAATTGGCATTGCTTTTGGCTGTCTATAATTAAAAACACATACATTATGAGAGAGACATTGGCAAAATTGCAAATATGAGCATATATATGCAAAGATGTTCACATGATACTTTTATACTAATTACTATGCTTAGCTTAGTTGTGGCACAAGGCAACAGCATCGAGTACCTAATGAGATTCAAACTCATTGGAAACAATCTGCAAGCCTTGTTTGCTAAAAATACAGAATATAAGAGTATCACAAAGAGAGCTAGGCTTGGTTCAAATTTGGCACAAGGTCAGAAATATGAGATACCTAGTTTCGATTAAACTCACTTCAAGGTAGTGAGTATTTACCCAACTCTTCCACACAAGCAGGATGTGACACAAGGTCACTTTTTCAGCAGAGTGGTTGTCAATTTTGCAAGTGTAATTTGCAAAGTATTTCACCATAACAATAGGAATACGATTCCTTTATCAGTATGAAGTGCACTATGAAAATAATTATGATTGAGTGATTGATTGATTGATTTTAATGGCAGGTCAAATAATGTAGGGTTATTTTATGCCTAGACATTAGGGAAGTAGGTATATTGCTGTTTATATTTACCTTTTTTGTATAGTTGTTTCTTAAGAGTGTTTTGCACACAGTAATATGGTTTCAAGTATTCCTATCTAATACAAATAATTTGCACACAATTATATGATATCAAGTATTCCTATCTAATACAAATAATTTGCACACTGTTATATGATATCAAGTATTCCAATCAAATACAAATAATTCTGCCTGCCTTTCTTATAGAGGACACAAGTGGATATAATTGACTTTTCTGAGATTTGTTGAGTTTAGTTTCTGATTGGTTTGAAAATATTTTCATGACCATTTATTTTTCTATAGCATTTGTCTTGGACATTACAGCATGAAACTGATTCCATGTTGATGACTGTCAAAGGGAACATTCTCATTTGTGTTGTTGAAAGGCGTTTAGACAGGCTACAATACTAAAAAAAACAAATAACTGTTTCTTTTGTCATAAAAGACCATTTTTTATTACATTAAGGTTTCTTTAAATGGCTGTTTGAAGATCAGATATGAGTCCCTGGAGATAATACTATATTTATTCTGAGTCTTCTATAAATTTTATTCTTTCTTTGATTGCTGTCTCTTATTGTGACAGATCTTGTTTTAGGAACAGACCATTTATCTCCAATGTCTGAGACTTTTCTTCCAGTTTGCAATTTCTTTTCTGGTCCATTCATTTCTTTTATAATTGAATATTATTGGTCAATAATAACATGGTACAGGGACATAAATAGGTGAGTTATCAAAAATGCCAGCAGTTGTACGGAAGTCAAGTTGACAGAGTTCAATATCTCTTCTAGAGGGATAGGCATAACAAGTTGGGCTTTATCTAGCATCCCAAACCTGATGATATCCTATTTACCAACCCCTCCCCTCGGGCAGAATATGACACAAGGTCAATTTTTAAGTGGAGTTTAACAGGTTTGAATTCAGAGTTTTCCTTCTCCTAGACTAGTTGCCTAACCAAGGCTGAAGACCCTAGTCTGTCCTACTATTTACCCATAGCTGGAGGGAGAATAATTGGATTCATACCTTTCCCAAGGGTATTAGTGCTATGTGAAATGCAATCAGTCTCGTCCAGGATTTGAACTCGTGTCGCCGTGTTCATTTCCTACGACAATAACAATTACACCACGGGCACCTCCCAAACCTGATGATATCAATCATCCAAAGAAAAAGTGGGGGTAGGTGTTTCTTTCCATGAATTTTCTGGAGTAGATTAGTGGTTTGTAGGCTGATAAACATAAAAGTTTTATTGGGAAATGTTGCTATGATGGATCTATTTAACTGAGATGTATATTTGGCCGCTGTATCTCAGGTGTTTGAACCTCAGCTGAAATGACAAGATTACCATGAGAGAACACATTATAGCAAGTGGAATCCCATACCAAACTTGAATGGGGAAAAGTTGCTCATTGTCACTACAGTCAAGGCCTAAGTGTTCAATTTGGGATAGAAGTCATTCAAAGTTGTGTTTCAGGGGAAAATGGTGTGTTTTATGTTGGCCATCAATCAGTTATAGTCTGCCATTATTTAACATGGAGCTGTATTTATGAGATACTCAGGTAGTCAAATGTAAATTATCTAAAAATTATATTACCTACAGTATTCAACCCAAGTTAAAGGATAAGTCTTTGAATACAGATTTTCTTGGTAGATTGACCCTCCCAACTTTAAAGATTGATGAAACACAGTTTTTCTACTCTTCTTTTGAACTTTAAACTGGACTAAGTTAACCTTATCAAATAACCAATATCCTTCTCACCCTGTCAGTAAGGCTAAGAATACACCAAACTCATCTTCTTCAAACAGATATGAACTCTCCCCACAAAAAAAAACAAAAACGAAACAAGAAAATGAGTGTCCTCTGAAAGGAAACTAAACTCTATCTAGCGGTGAAGTTCCACTTAAGTTCTAAGGAGTGTAAAGTCTGCTGTGCGAGTAATTTTTCTGACTCGCACTACATTTGTTTCAATGCGTAAAGATGTCCTACCTCCCCACGATATCAATTTGGTTATATATAAATATACATGTAGTTATGGCAGTGACTACATAGGCAGGACATCTAATCGGTTGGATTCGCGCATAAAGCAGCATCTGCCAGCTCGTATTTTGAATAACATTTATTGTAGAACATCACATTTATTGTAGAATATAACATTTATTGTAGAACATCACATTTATTGTAGAATATAAAATTTATTGTAGAATATAACATTTATTGTCGAACAACACATTTATAGTAGAATATAACAGTTATTGTAGAACATCACATTTATTGTAGAATATAACAATTATTGTAGAACATAACATTTATTGTAGAATATAAAATTTATTGTAGAGCATAACATTTATTGTAGAATATAAAATTTATTGTAGAACATAACATTTATTGTTGAATATAAAATTTATTGTAGAATATAACATTTATTGTTGAATATAAAATTTATTGTAGAATATAACATTTATTGTTGAATATAAAATTTATTGTAGAATATAACATTTATTGTTGAATATAAAATTTATTGTAGAACATAACATTTATTGTTGAATATAAAATTTATTGTAGAACATCACATTTATTGTTGAATATAAAATTTATTGTAGAACATCACATTTATTGTTGAATATAAAATTTATTGTAGAACATAACATTTATTGTTGAATATAAAATTTATTGTAGAACATCACATTTATTGTAGAATATAACATTTATTGTAGAATATAACATTATCAGAACATTGTGATAAAATGCAACTTTGAATATGTGAGGAAATTAGTTTTGCTTATTTAGTACTATTTTTTAATTTTTCTCAAGTGAGCATTTTGTATCAAAGACTTCGGTTCAATTCCAGGTAAATAAAATCGAATACTTTTACCAAGTGAAATTCTCATGATGTGAATAGATTTGGATGACCTAAGAACATTCAGAAAAAGAATTCAACAATATCCACATTTAAGTTATTACCAGAAAAGACCGCTGGCAAATTGTTCAGTTCATTCTCCATGCATTCTAATTATGAAACAACTCAGTTCCCATTTGAAAGCAGGTGGCTTTGACTTGTTCATCACATTATTATCACCTCATGGCTTTGGGTTAGATGATTCTTTAATCATGAATCCCAAAGGCATGAGAGAGTGAAAGATATTAACAAATTTTGCCATTGTCATGGCAAGTGACTTGTTCTTAGCCATTTCTCAGTGCACTTGTGTTTGCCAATAAAATTGTATTTAAAAGAAGGCAAAATATTTCCCGGTGTATTTTTAAAACGTATTTTATCAGGAGATGTTGTGCTAACAGTACATTGTTATCTATGTTCATAAGGGAATAGAAAGATGAAAATAGACTGAGGAGAAATTGATTAAAAAGTTAGATACGTATAAAGCGTTTTCTAAATATTGCAGATTGTGTTTTGAAGAAAAACAGCAAATTATGTTTACTTGAACAAGATTTTCTTTTAAACTGCTGAGTAGAACTTATTTCCAAGTATAAGTACAAAAATAAGGTCGTTTGGTTTGTTTTATAACTTGTCAACTCTAGTTGGTCTTTTATACCAAAGTCAGTCTTTCATTTTTGCTTTTTTTTCTCAAGCTATTGAGTGATAAAAATAGTCATATATGAACAATAATAGTTTTAATAATTCTTCTTAATACGAATATTTTCTAAACAATATAGTTTATTATGATTTCATTATAAGGATTTTTTGCACACAGCTAAATATTTTAATGTATTCTTGTCTAATATGAACAATTTGCTTTCAAGTAACAAATAATAATAATTCTTTGTAAACAATTATAATAAACTTAAAGGTATGAACCCTTTTATCCCAACCAGCTATAGTAAAATAGAACCACATCTGTTCTTCTTCTAGGATGGCTTTGGCATAAGATAACCCACAAAGGTTGATATGTCTTTAAAAGAAAAGGAACCAAATCAAAATGATTAATAAAAACAAATTCATAAAAGAACATTTTTCTGTTCATTTCCAAATTTAGCTTTCTTTATATTTGCAATTCTTATTTTGGATCTGTTCATTTTTTTTTTTATTGTTATTTGTCCTTCATTCATTAATGAAAGTTCTATTTCTTTCTTATTTTCTTTTTGGCTGATGTGCCAAGAAGTTCTTTGATTCATTTTCATTATAGATAGCATAACACATTCAACTGTAACACACAATGCTTGCTAACTCTGCTTGCCTACTGAATCTTTTCTGGTACTCATTTGACAATATAATGCTCTTTGCTGGGCAACACTGGAATCTTTCATCTTAAAAATGGATCAGTTTGAGAGTCATCATTTTCCTCGTATTTTTCTATGACTATTTTCTCTCTATTTTTGCAAACACTGTAAACATGCAAAGAGTTTGTCTTCTTATTTTTTCTATTTTCAGGTTGGTTTAAATTATTCTTTATTGCTTAGTACAACAAATTTTTTTTCTTTCATTGGAAGGGAAAAATTGAGTCATATAAATTTTCTGGCTTTGGTGAGGAATTTTATTTTATTCATCATTCCGACCTCCAGAATACCTAATGGAATCAAAGAACTGGGAAATAAAAGACTTGGAAACACTAAATACTCTATCTCTTTTCATGTATGCATAAACATTAGATCATAAATATACATATTTACATACTTATATATATATTAGTCCTTAGTTGCAGGTGACCCAAAGGTTCCCTTTTTGATAACTATGACACCGAGATGTAGGGGAGGGCACTAATCCATTCCCTTGATTGCTCAACATAACTCTTAATCCTTACCTTATAATGCTGAGTGTTAAGCAAGGTGGCATCTAGTACTATTTTTTGAGTCTTTGGTATGACACAACATGGTCTCCCAGACCATTGGCAAACACTCTTCTCATTATATATATATATATATATATATATATTTAATAATTTTATAAAAATGTTAATTTTCCACTAAACCAAAGATACCATAATATCATTATTTCTTATGCAAAATTATACAATCGAAATGGATATAATTAGATATTCATAACTATCAAAGTCTAAAGCATTGAAATACTGAAACAAAACAAGGAGGTGTCCTCATGGTGTAATGGTTAAATCGATGGACTACGGGATCGTAGTAAGCGAGCTCGTTCTCCATTCGCGCTATTACATTCACTTTCAGGTAAATACCCTTGGGAAAGGTATGAACCTCCTTATCCTCCCAGCCATGGGCTAAATAGTACCACTACTGTTCTTCAAGGAGAATGGCTTGGGCATTAAATAACCTACAAAGGTTGATATGCCATTAAACAAAGAAACCAGAACCAGAACCTAAAACAAAACATATGAATATGTGGCAGTTCAAGCCATCTAATTTTCGGTTTCATCAGTGTTACAATCGTATTTTTGCTAACAATTTGTCTCAAATTGTTTTGGTTACAGAGATAATGCCATTTTATTTTTGGTTGCAATGATAAGACTTCAGTCCTGGTGCTTTAGCAAATATCAAGTACCTCTTCATTTCTATTACTATCTGGAGTACTCTGACCTTGAGTGGTAATATCTGCTAGGGTCCCAACAATGAGTCAAATAGAACTGTTTAATCATTTACTTTACTGGAATGCATTTAAGTGTGTCAAATGGAACTATTAGTGATTGATAGAAATACTTGAAACTATTTAACAGTGTGAAAATAATACTATTAGTGTAGGCAATTCATAAAAGAATTTAACTAGGTGCAAAAACATGAGTCCTGCCCTATGAAAAAATTTTTCCTTACTAAACTATTCATTTACAAATCATGTATATATATATATATATATAAAGTAGAGTCAAAAACTAAGGGACAAAATTTTAAAACCTAATATTTGTGAAAAGCTGAAATTTTGACAACTGGTTGTCGTTATCATCCATAATAACGTACTAAAATTTGAATCATTTGCAAAGGATTGAAAAATAATTATAACAATTATTTATCTATTTTCAAATTTGGAACGTCGAAAAGTAAGGGACAAAATTGAGAAAAACAATGTAAACAGCCAAAAAACAATAAAGATACCAGTACAATCAATATTTAGTAAATGAGTCCTTGCTCTCAATGACAGCTGCACATCTTCGACTACAAGAACGAATCAGTTCTTGACAATCCTTGATACTAATTTTAGACCATTCTTCTTGAAGTTTCACCCACAAATCCTCCGTGTTAGTGAGATTTCTTTCCATAACTTTCACTCCTAAGGTCTTCCAAAGATTTTCTATTGGATTTAAGTCAGGACTTTGCAGTGGCCAATCCATAATTTTGAAATCTTGCTCGCTAAGGTAACTCATTACCACCTTTGCCTTGTGACATGGGGCATTATCTTGCATAAAGGTAGCCCTATCGAAACCTGAATTCTGTATGATTGGCACAACATGATATTGAACAATGTTTTTATAGATCTGCGCATTTACATGAGTTTGTAACTGGACAAGAGGCATTGTACCTTGGCTAGAAAACATTCCAAATACCATGACGCTTCCGCCCCCAAACTTGACAGTTTTCTTAATACACTTTGCACTTAATCTTTCACCAATATGTCTCTTTACATTGTTTTTTTCCATCATTTCCAAATAAATTAAACTTGCTTTCATTACTGAAAAATACTTTTACCCAATTTTCATATGTCCAAATTACATACCTGTTTGCAAACTCTAATTTCTTCTTCTTATTCTTCGAACTAACAAGTGGTTTCTTCCTTGGGGTTCGATTAAACAGCCCTATTTCTTGCAGTTATCTAGAAACTGTCTGTGTTGACACATTAACACATGAGGTACTATTTATAACCCTTTTAATTTCTGTGCAAGACTTAAAAACGGTCCTTTAATAACATATGCTGCATTATTCGATCTTCTCTTGCGGAAGTTTTGCGGGGTCTGCCGGTTTTAAAAGCACTAACTATTTTGCCAGTATCATTGTAGGATTTAACAAGCCTGCCTACAACACTCTTGGAACGTTTCACTTTCTCTGAAATCTCTCTAATGGTGTGCTTTTCCTAGTGTAGCTTCACAATAGCTTGTCTCACAGAGTAATCAAGTTTTTGGCGTTTCGCCATTGTGCCAGCTGATGCAACGTTTACAAATGACTAAGCAAGACTTATTCTTTAGAGGAAATCAAAAAATTTGAATATAGCATACTGTTTACATTGTTTTTCTCAATTTTGTTCCTTACTTTTGGATGATCCTATTTTGAAAATAAATAAATAATTATTATAATTCTTTTTCTATCCTTTGCAAATAATTCAAATTTTAGTATGTTATTATGGATGATAACGACTACCAGTTGTCAAAATTTCAGCTTTTCACAGTTGTTATTTCTAACAAATATTAGGTTCTAAAATTTTGTCCCTTAGTTTTGGATGCTACTGTACATACATATATATATATATATACACACACACACGTACACACACACACATATATATATATATGTATATGAACAGTATCTAGCATTCACAACCCACAAAAGTTGATATGCCATAAAACACAACCAACCAACCATTATTTTCTATATCACTAAAATTGCTAACTTGAAATTTTTATCAAGAATCATGGAATCATTTCAGATGACCTATCGTATAATAACTATTCATACTTAAAATTACTAAAATAAGAATTACTAATCAAACCCACCGAGACACACAGGTCTCCACTCTCACCATATAAAAAAAGAAATAAAGAATAACATATTTAATTACCGGAGAAGAATGTATTATTTAAAGCTCAACGTAAAGAGTATGATGTTTTATTTTTTGCGTCATTCTATCCAAACACATGCAACAAAAATTATTTTGTGTTCATTATTAATTAATTAGTAGCATTATTATTTAATTAGTAGCATCAGGTATGGCACTAGGGGAAAGGTTAATTGTTTAATTTTGTCTTTAGAAAAGCTGAAATAACAAGAATTCATCCAAAGGTCAGAAAGTTTTTTACTGCAAAAAAATAGCTCCAGGTTTGGTGTAATTACCCTTTTTGCTTTACACTTTACTTGAAACTTGGTCGCTGAAACCGTTCTTTGGTATCTGATTGTTTCTCAAGTTGTTTATGTTTAATTAGATACTATGGAAAAGTTTCCAATAGTGTTAGACCGACCAGATGAATTAATTATACGTTATTATTGAAAGGCACATCAAAAAAATTATATGAAAGATAATTTGGCTGTTAGTCTGCTTGTCTGTTAACTCTTACTTGTTTTGAATAAGTAATAAAATATTCAATTCCTATTTTCTTTCTGAAAGACAACTAAAAAAAAATGTTGATGTTTAGTTCCTGGGAATCAGTACACTTTGAGGCTGCAAATCCCTATTGCACTAAAAATTGTAAGGTGAGGCGATTTAAAAAATAATAGTTGTCATTTACAAAACAGAACCTTGTTTGGTACAAGGCCAGAAGTAAGGAGTACTCTCTAAGAGTCAAACTCACTAAAAACTGCCTCTGAACATAACTAACGAACCATTACACCAAGTGAGGTATCGATTTGAAAGGTATTATTTATCCTTCTGTATTATGAAAGTGTCAAATAATGCTCAAAATGATTAACTGATTGATTTTAATAGCATGTCAACCTGTCTAAGGATATTTTATGCCAAGAGATATTTATTGCATAAGTATTTTTTCCTATGGACTCACAAAAAAAAAATTTTCAAAACAGATATACTGAACATATAATTGGAATTCGTACAGGTTTTACCCCTCTGGGTTGGAGTGGACCAGTGAGTAATTATAATAAAGATGTTCTCCATACTCCCCAGATCTCCAGAACTTTGGCCCTACCATCTGATGCAGTTTAGTGTCATAATCAGGATAGCCCTGCCCTCTCAGTTAGGGCTGTAGAATATGCCAACTGCATCTCTATGGCGGAGTAAGACCCACCTAACAAGGCGACCTGTTGGGCAAGGTTAAGAACAGAATCCTGGTTGTTAAGCTGTACTTGGCCTGGCAAACAAGTGGTCAATTAACTTGCAACACACACCACTTTGGCCCTTACTGCAGTTGACGAATCGTTGGACAGGCCCAATCTAATCAATCAACTGGTCATGTCAAGCCCATACACCTATGTTTTGTACCAACGATTTTTCAATTTGCACTAGTGACAAATATGCATCCAACCCTTATTTTTAGGTGCTAGAAGGTGGTGGCTGAGGGTCAAATGCATTGACGGAATAGGAATTTGATTTATTTAAAAAATTATCCACTAAGCATTTGTTTACAAATCATAAGTTAAAAGAGGATTTGACATTAAATAACCTATAAAGGTTGATATGCCATAAAACCCAATCAACTAACCAACCATCAGAACATCCCATTTTGGGAAGAAATCTTACCTCTCCCTATAGCTAAATGGTAATCAGAGTATTGCACTTTTTATCTTCCATACTTCAGCCCGGTACAATCTCCTCCTTAAATAGTTGGTTGGTTATTTGAGTTTTATGGCATATCAACCTTTGTAGGTTACTAGATACCAAATCCATTTTTATACAAAAAATCAGTTCTATTTCAAACAATTCAGTTTAGCATGAGTACACAGTTTAATTGTCAAAAACATTTCTATTTCAAGCTATTCAGATTCGTCAAACAGTTCTGATTCAATCAATTTGGTTTAGTATAAGTATAGATTTTGTTTACACACTGTTAAATGCCAAAACTTTTCTATATTAAAAAATTCAGTTTAACATAAGTACAGTTTCAATGTCAAAAACAGTTCCATCTTAAACAATTCAGTTTAGCGTAAGTACACAGTTTAAATATAAGTTCACAGATTGATTGTCAAAAAAATTTCTGTTTCAAGCTATTCAGTTTAGTCAAAAAATTAGTCTAAATTTAAACAGTTCAGTTTAGCATAAGTATGCAGTTTAGTTCTATTTAACCCATAGATAGGAGCCAATCAGTTGTTACCACACTGGGTCAGAATGGAAATTTACTAAGCTTTTTGCTTAGATGTGGCACAAGGCCATATGAAAGGGGCACCCAATGAGACTTGAACTCACTCGTGTAGGTTTGCTAGTCGAGCTTGCTAACCATTACACCACCAGAGACACCTCCACACTGAGTCAGAATGGACCAGCGAGCAATAGCAACAAAAGGGTGCTCCGCATTCCCCAGCGCTCCAGCATCACTCAAACCTCACCATCAGATTGTTTAATGTCATATCCAGGACACTCATTAGGTGGGGGGATCTTACTCCTCTGCAGAGAAGCAGACAGTGTATTCTGCAGCCCCAGCCGACTGGGCAAGCATTAAATAGTAAGCCTTTGAAATTAGCAGATCTCAGTAACAATATGTCCTCAACTGAAAGGGATGTTGATCAATTCAAAGGTAAAGCATCGACTGCTATCAACCATAAGGAAATCTGATCCCTCTGATAAAATAAAACAACAGATTCTTCCAGGCTGTATTTTTATCATTACTACTGTATGGTCGCACCACTTGGACTTGAAGAAAATGCATTTAGAAAAAAGCTAGATGAGAGATACTCAAGGATACTGCATGCTATTTTAAATAAATCCTGGTAATAGCACTCAACAAAACTGAAGCCGTATGGCCACTTGCCTCCCATCTCAGAACCTATCCAAGTAAGATGAGCAAGACATCCTGAGCACTGTTGGTGAAGTAAATACAAACTCATAGGAGAGGTTTTCTTGTAGCTTCCTATATTTGTATATACCAGTGTTGACCAACCACCAAAAATTTACATTCATCATCTGAGTGTAAACACTGAGTGCCATCAGGAAAACTTACCAAAAATAAAGGTAATAGGGACAGATGGTAAGAGACAGTCCAGAGAACCTGTGCTATTGGTACACCTTGATGATGATGATGATAATGATGATGATTATGATGATTATGATAATGAGTATTTCAGTCATAAGGCAACAAAAATGGGATGAAATATAAACTAATGAAAAATCAATAATGACTACGTTTTATTTTGTTAAAATTTGCACAATGAGAAATGGGCTTAAAACAAGACTTCTTTTCAGCAAAAATATTTAATTATTGTGTTTACTTTTAATAAAGGGTTTTTGGAATGTCTGCCAAAAAATAGAAGAATTCCTTTTAATCTATTTATTTATTTTCATGACACAAATTCAGTGTTGAATTCTTTCATTTAGAATCAGATTCCTGCATCATTATCTCAACTTATTCTGATTTACTTTGCTCTTTTATAAGCAGACTTTTCAAATGCACATGGCTATCATTCAATTGGCCGGATTCTGATTATTGTGAATGCAAATTCTATTAACTATTCAAAGACAATTTATTGATTGAATCCTAATCATAAACAAAGCTAAATTCTTAATTTTTTTTTATCTATGCTTCTTACTTAACTGTCATAGAATAAATGTAGAACAAATTTAATTCCATGTATATGTTAGCATATAACATTCTTACCGTAAACTTCAGTGTATGAGTCAATCTTTTAAGCCTGTAAAAACTCTACAAAACTAAAGGTAGACTTATATGGCCAAGGTAAAATCCAAGCCTTTACCACAGAGTGGTCAACCAGTAAAATGGTACTCCTAATAGTTGATGTAAACCACTTACTGTAACCCCAGACAATGTGTCCTGTATGTGACATTAAACAATCTGATGGCTTGGCTCTAGCCTTGGAGATTTAGGGAATATGGAGTACCCCTTCATTGCCATTGTTTCCAGGTCCACTTTGACTGAGAGTTATAGTACCTGATAGGGTCCAATTTAGGGGTCAAATAAAACAAACTGTACAAACAAATGACGGATGTTAAATTGTGAATGTTATTCAGCAATACTTGAAACCATTTAACTGTATGAAAAAAAGAGCTCAGGCTCATTTAAGAATGTTCTGTACAAAATGTGTTTACAAATCATATTTATATTTTATATATATGTATAAAGAGGGTTTGGCATTAAATAACCTATAATGGTTGATATGCCATTAAACCAAACCAAACTCCTGCTGACAGACACAAACATTTCCAGCTTAAAATTCTGTTTTGTGAATATATCTAACAAATCAGCAGATTTATATAAAATAAGAAAACTATGAGACAAATTTAATATCATATCTGTAGGGAACGAATGAATAAATAAAAAAAATTTAAAATTAAATTTAAAAATATAAAAAATAAATAAAAAGAAAACTATTAAACTTGCAGAAACTCCCAGAGGTCTCTAACAGGAAAAGGAGATGACGCATGCGTAAAAGAAAAAAGGCATTCCTCTTGACAAAGGGGACGATATTATCTTTCTCTTTCAGGCAGTGACCAGCAGATTGGTAACCTCGTGCTGGCGAGTTTGGGCACCATGCATACATCATTGGATGTAGCGTCGGTTAGTACCTTTCACCCAGTAGTAGCTCTCTCTCGGTCAGCATTATGCTGAAATATACGAGACCCATTAATGAACTGTAAACTAACTCTTACCAGACTTTGACAAACATCCAAAAGACAACTAACCCTTATGGAAGCCTAAAACACCAAATGAGGACAAATACATACATGAAATGAATTAACGCATTTTTGACACCTTAACTGGGGGATTCAACCATTTCAATGTATTCAGGAAAAACTCCCTCATCCACGGAATGGTTATTGAACCCAGTAAATAAAGGAAAGTATAAAAGAAACATCTTCATCTCTTATCTGTCCTGTCTTTTCTATTTGTATAATTGTTTTGGGGACTTCCTTGGGCAAGGCATTACACCAACTAAACAACGTGGGGGTAAAATATGATATAACCAAAATATGGAGTCAGATATCTAACGCCAACATAACCAACATAATCCCAACACAACCAATGTAATACCAATGCAACCAAAGTAAAACCAACATAACATAAGCCATAAACCCCACATATCAAAATTATACTCATATAGTTTCCAACAGCTATTGCATTGACTGTAAACACTTGCCAGGACTTCATAGCGCTCAAATGGTCAGTCAGACAACTACAGTATGTTATTTATCTGGATAATTGTTATGACAGCACAATATATTTTAAATTCATATTAATATAAGTTTTAATGATTAGTATGTTTCATATATAACTGATGCAATTTTGATTTTAGAGGAAGATTACATTCACCATACACTACACCAGTAATGATAGCTTCATAAGACATCATGGTAGTGTACACACATTGGTATTATCATAGTACTTTTATGGCACAACATTTTAAATAAAGATTATCTGTCCTACCAGTAGTCTACTGTATGGTTTAATGGTCAACCTTTATAGCAAGTATAGCCTTAACCTGAATTTTGAGCTAAAAATCTTGAATTAACTTATCTGCTATATCAACTTGTATGCTGCAATTAATGATATATGTTAAGCAGAATGAACTTTTTAAAATATAGAATAGTATGTGTATTACTTGGTTCTGGGTTATTTCCTCTTTGGTTGGGCCGAGAATTTTTCACTCCCTTGAAAGTTTTGGTTTGATAATGTAGATAAAAAAATAGTCTGTGAAATTTAGATCTTGAAAAATCAAGTAACAAAAAATGGCTAGTGTTCTGTTTTAAAAAAATATAAAGAATTAAATTTGCATTTAAAATGTATATAAAAAAATGGTCTGTTTTACAAGGGTGAGTCAAGAGTTTGGTGATATTTGCATAAATGCTAGCTGCTAAAAAAAAACTCCAGAAACTTGATGATTTAGTTTCTTTGTGTAATGTCATTTCAATTTTTGTGGATTGTTTAATGCCAAAACCATTCTTATAGAACTGCTGGGATAATATTTAACCCAAATCTGGGTGATTGAATAACTCATACATTTCCCAAGAGCATTAGCCTGAAAGTGAACATAATTGACCAACTAGAGTTTGAACTCACTTACTTGATGGTTGCAGTCCAACACTTAAGTTGTAAAAAGCTGGTTTCAGATGGTGCAACATGATGGCTTCTACTTTGAATACAAAACTGATTTTGTTGTAACTTGGAGATTAAATTAAACGTGTTACCAAAATATTGCAAAACATTTGACTCATCCTAATATGATATGATAAACACCTCATCATCTGGATAAACAGGTAAATAAAATTGGCATTTATGAATTTTACATTTTTTTATATTATTTTGTACTAAATTGTCATTCTTTTTCTTTTTCATCAACTTTATTTAAGGTGAAGTCATTTTTGATATTATGGGCCGAACATTTATTTATAATATAAACAAACTTATTCCTGTCTTGGTTGAAGGCTTAAGCCTTCTTGGACAGCAAAAAAATGTAAGTATTATTTTTAGAGATTTTTTTTTTAATATCTTGCATGTGTATGATGGTGTGAGTATTTATTTATTTGCCCTGTCGCAGGGGCTTAGACTCTGCTGACTCTATCCCCTACAGAACGGTAAGAGTTCCCCACAAAGAAGGTGTCCTTGGTATAACACTAAACAGATGATGAGGTTTTAGTTCTGATTTAGTTTATTTTTAATTGCTGTTTAAATTACAAAATTCTTTAAATAGATATATTGCTATTAACTGTACTGAAAAGGACATTCACCAATACCTTCAATGGTGTACATATTTTTATTTTTTTAAGTAGAGGAATTAATATTGTGAATAATAAGGTCAAAACAGCTGTTCAGTGTTCCCATATATCATGTGTAAGTGTTTGGCGGATTTTCTGGACCTTCAACGGTGTATAAAAAATTTAAAGATTTTTCTGTTCTGTTCAAAAGTACGTCTTTCAAGTTTACATGATGATGGATTTTAATCCAATTTGTTTCAACCAATTTGACTTCCTGCGACCAAAAGTTACAAGAAATCAAAGCTGAACTTCTGTAGCTTGTGGGAAAGGTATGCATACTGACAGTTATTCTCCTTCCAGCTATGGATAAATAGTAGGGCAGACAGGGCTTTTTAACGTTGGTATGGCAACTAGTCTAGGAGAAGGAAAACTCTGCATTCAAAGCTGTTAAATTCCATTTAAAAATTGACTTTGGGTTGGATTTTAATTATGCAGAGGTGTCTGGTGACTGAATATTATGAATTATAGCACACAAGTCTGTAAAGCATTTTAGTTGATCCTAAGATTTCTTGCTCAAAATTCTGGGAAAGATCAATACCAGCTGTATGGGTTGATGCCCAAACATCAGGTGATAAACAAATTTTGGAGAAAGATGTTCAAAGATTTTAAAAATGTGATCATTCATTCTTTTACTGCAAAAATAATAATTTTCAAAAAATCTGATCATTCACCTTTTTATTATAAAAGATTAATTTTCAGAAAATATGATCATTCATTTTTTTATTATGAAATAATAATTTTCAAAAAATATGATCATTCATTCTTTTATTATGAAATAATAATTTTCCAAAAATGTGATCATTCATCTTATTGTAAAATAATAATTTTCAAGAAATGTGATAATATGATCATTCATGGCTTTATTGTGAAATGATAATTTTTGAGAAATTTGATCATTCATACTTTTATTGTGAAACGATAATTTTCAAAAAATGTGATCTATTATTCTATTATTGTAAAATAGAAATTTTTGAGAAATTTGATACATTCATTTTTAATAATAATTTTCCAGTGTATTAATATTGGAATATAATTTCATAAGTTAGAGTTAATACATCTAAAATTACAGTGCAGTATCAGAGAATAATCCTTTCAATCATCAATAAATTAACCTTCAAATAAAATGTTGTATCATATAAGTACAGTAATAATGTTAATATGTGTATATTCAGTAAACTACCATTATGTTTCATTAAACTGTGGTTACCCCAGTAACTTATAGCATACGTAATTTTTCACTAAAAATAGAATTACGACAGACGTTTATTAGACATTCAAAACCTACACATTAGAGCTTATTATCGTATGAATTGTGTTATCATGAAATTATGCAGACAAACAAAATCCTGCAGTTGTCTGACTCACCTTTTGGGTGCTGTGACATTCCAGACAGATTTTAAGGTCAGTGCATCAACTGTTGGAAATGGTGTGTGATATAACATTGATACTTTCTTTGTTATTCATTGTAATTATTTTATATTAATTTGTTTAATATGTTTACTGAACAAAGGTTTAAGTTGGAAATGCTTGTGGCCATTGTCTAGAGTTATGGTAAGTAAATTTAAACTGTAAAAATCTTTACAAGACTAGGGTCAACTTATATGTCAGGACAAAAATCCAAACCTTAACTACATTGAGGATCAACCAGTGGAACAGAACTCCAAAGAATCAATAGAAATCAGTTTGAATAGAATGCTGAAATTAATGGTAAATGGCAGGGATAGAGAAGCTGTGGCCTTAAGGATGTAAGTTGCCTTCTAAAACATCAAGTTTGGTCCTTTACAGCTTTGTCAAAAGACTAAATTTCAATTAAGTTATTGACTTAAAGTGTCAACATGAACTTCTGTTCTAAAAAGAGACAATGAATACTAATCTCTCTTAGAGTATTGGTATATCTATTGGGTACTTCCTTTGGTGTCCCTTAATAGAGCCAGAAACCCATTCTCAAATACTTTTGCTTCTGACAGGGAACAGTAAAGTTATGTGGCTATTCTACTTTCCCTCATCAAGAAAGTGTTTTTCAGTTTTTATACCCTTTACACTTATTGTTTGTTTAAGGGACAATATCTATATATTTGTAGGTGTTGGAATTCTGTTATTGGATTATTTCTTGTTGATACTATTAATATGTATATTATGCATGCAAAATGTTAAATGTTCTTGTATGTACAAATGTAATTATCTTGTCATTCCTTTTATTGTGTTTAGTGCTAGTATATCATGGATATACCATATTTACCCAACCCCTCCACTCAGGCAGGATATGACACAAGGTCAATTTTTTTAAGCGGTCTTTAACAGGTTTGACTTCAGAGTTTTCCTTCTCCTAGACAAGTTGCCTCACCAAGGCCAAAGAACCTAGTCTGCCCTACTATTTACCCATAGCTGGAGGGAGAATAATTGGATTCATACCATTCCCAAAGGTATTAGTGCTATGTGAAATGCAATCAGTCTCGTCCAGGATTTGAACTTGTGTCACCGTGTCCATTTCCTGCAATGATAACCGTTACACCACGGGCACCTTCTATCATGGATATACAAATGCTAATATTGGTCTATGATAAGTGAGGAACTGACTTCATCTCTTTCTCAGCATCAAGCATAACAATAATACTAAAAATCTGTTGAATGCAACCTTACTATTAGACAATGAATTTCAGTATTGTCTTTAAATATGAAAAGATTCATTACTCATGTAGAAAATGCTATAAATTTGGGTAATGTAATGATTTGCAATGAAATACAGTTTAAGAATAGTTATAAAAATAGTAAAATTAAGATGTAAGAAATATTATTCAACAAATTAATTAGTGACATTGTTTCAACCATAAAAAGTAAAGTTAAGTTGATGACTGTAGTTGAGGGTGACTCGAAGGCTCCATTTTGATTAGCTACTACACCGTAGTGTAGGGGAGGGCGCTACTCCATTCCCTGGATTGCACAACTTTATCCTTTATTGTCACCTTATAGTGCTGAGTGTTAAGCAAGGCAGCATCAAGTACCGTTTTTTTAGTCTTTGGTATGACTCGATCTGGGATTGAACCTTAATCTCCTGTACCATTGGCAAACACTCTACTCATTCAGCCAATGGACCTGTTAAAGTAAAGTTGGCAGCCATAGTCGAGGGTGACCCAAAGGCTCCCTTTTAAATAGCTACTACACCGAGGTGTAGGGGACGGTGTTACTCCTTTTCCCTGGATTGCTCCACTTTACCCTTGATCCTTACCTTATAATGCTGAGTAATACAAGATGGCATCAAGTACTATTTTTTTAATCTTTGGTTTGATTCAACCTGGTATTGAACTCTGGTTTCCCGGACCATTGGCGAACAATGTTACTTTTACCTAATTTTATTATAAATAAGTTGCTTATCTTGAAGTATATGAATATTAAAAAACAATTTTTTCCTTAATTTGAAACTCCCCATAGCAAGAGTGTTGAATGCTCAGGGAATTATTAATTCTTTCTTCATTGATAATTTCTGTATGGGTTTTTAAACACATCTCTTTTATGCTATTATGAGGACAGTGAATATGTTGATCCACAATGATAAAGACAGGTGAATAAATTCAAAGCCAATTTTAATTTTGCAGTAAATCTGAGTCTGAGCAATCAAGAGAGCTAGTTGTTTAAGTTCCCCATCGTCTAAGTGGTGTTGTCTGCTCATGGACTGGTATTGAGGGGCTAGCAGTTTACAGGCCAAGTAATATGGTCAGAGTTGCTGGGCACAACTACTCTACTAGAGAGGTCAATGGTAGTTCAAGAGGTCAAGTCTGCTCATGGACATAAAAGTTTTCTTTGTAAAATTATGCATCAAAATAAGAAAAAGATAACTTATAAAAAATTGAAATTTCCATGGATATTGCTAGTAAATAATAATTAGATAAAGCTGACAATCTATATGCGAGAAATGAGTTTTTAAAGAATATGTTTAAAGCTGTAAGAGTTCTTAAATTTATGGGTGTCAGGGAGGATATTTTGTCACCAAGTTCTAATATCAGCAACAGTATATCCATTGATACACTAACACTGAATGAATGGAAAGGAAAGACAAGATATTCTCATAAACATATAATGGACATTTAATAAATATATATATATATATATATATATATATATATATATATATATATATATATATATATATCATCATCATCATTATCATCATGTTGTGCTATCAGTACGGATATTCCTAACCCTCTCTTGCCACACCTCCCTATCATCCATTACTTTCAGCATATCCCAGGGCTACATCCCGTATCAGCACTGAGCTGCTGTATATAGGTTTGAGCTGGACGTCCAGCCTTTGCTCATCTGTGTGAAGAGGTCCACAGGGGTACATCACTCACGAGCTCACCCCTACTTCTCCAGAAGTGTTCCGCATGTCTGGTTCATATAGTTTTGATAGTTTTCGTGATGGGTGGTTGGTGGCCATAGAGCTGCTGCTTTGTGGGGTGTTGTCAAGCAATATTGAACTGATATATATATATATATATATATATATATATATATATATATATATATATATATAATATGTAAGAATTATCACCAGAATACAAACAGATAGAATTTTCACAGTATATAAAAAAGGTACAAAAAGTCTTACTTGTTTTTTTTTTTGTTGGCAGCATAATGGATTTTCATTAAAATGCTGATGTGAGATAAAAGTCCATCCCAGGGTTGGACATAAAGCCTCTCTTCTCTTTAATAGATCCAAAATTATCATTTGAAGAAGAGTGAAGAAAAATTGACAAGATTTCTCATATTCTCACGTGATGAAAGATTCTGGGATTTGCACATGCAAAAGGCAAATACCCAAAATCTAAGGGAGACAATTATGTATTGTCTCCCTACAAAGTCAATTGAAACATGACAATATCCAAATTTAAGATGAATCTTCATAGAAAATGTGGACGTAAGACAGACTCTTTCTCTCTGCGAATTCATCTCTTCAGAAGGTTGGCAGATCTTTATTTTTGGCCATCTCAGCTGGAAAGTGACTCACCCAACCCCAAATCTTGACACTTTGGCTGGAGTATATTTTTATTCTGTCATTTTTTTCTTCTTTTGACATTTTGTCATGCAAACAGAATGAAGCAAAAAGAGAAGAATACAGAAAGAAAAATTATCAAAAAATAACATTGGAAAAAAACAACTTGTACTTGAAATTTCAGCTGTCAGTGCAACTGTCAAAACAAATTTATAGAAAGAAAAAAATCACTAGTATGAGGATATATATATATATAGATAGATATAGATATAAAAAAGGAATAAATAATCAACAAAATATATATACATATATATATATATATATATATATATATATATATAAGTTGAGGTGTATTTAGATGTATAGATGTAAGAATCTGGCAGAATGAATATGTAGACAAACATGGGCATGTAGAGTTTTATATATATATATATATATATATATATATATATATATATATATATATATATATATATATTTAATCATATATATATATATATATATATATATGATTAAAAGTGTATGAATATCTGTGTGTTTGCTAGTGAATCAAAAACTGTAATCTAATGATGGAAAAATACATTTTTCATGGCAAAATTCATTTTTCAACACAGTTTTCTTCATTGCTAAAGCATTTTATTCTCTTGTAAATATTGATCAAGAAATATAGTGTGTGAGTTTAATATCGATATTTAACTAACGGTTACATATAATGTTAAGGAGTTATTAATTAATATATATATATGTATATATATATATATATATATATATATATATATATATATATATATATATTTGAGGAGGAGGTGGATATTGTAAACTACAGTACATTGTTTTATTCATACTGGTGTAACGTTTTATCAAAAATTAGTTCTATATATGGCAACACTAGCAAAAGAAATTTGAGTAGATCAGCACCAGTTTCCAAATTATTTTTATTGAAGTTGGTACTTTTATTTCTAATGTGTTGGGCTTCAAGAATCTGCAATCTTTTCTTGCTATTTTGTTGTTCCAATATTATTGTGCTGTTGGTAAGAATTTTACTTGCATACTTATGGCGATTTGAAAGGATTGAAATAAAAATATGTAGACAAAAGATTTCTGTAATATTTAATCAAATATTCCTCAATGAAAAAATGCTGCCTAAATACATATATGAATATATCTATATATATTTGCACAGACATATACAGGTAGAGAGAGGGAAACGAGAAGGGGAGAGAGAAGAGAAAAAGAGTACAAGAGAGAAAGAGAGAACAAGAGAGAGAGAGAGAGTCAGACAGATAGACAGACAGACAAACAGAGACAGAGAGCGAGAGATAAGCAAGCATTGTGTATGTTCTATACATATTTCATATATTCCACTATTATAATATTTTGATACAAACAATATATATATATATATATATATATATATATATATATATATATATATCATCATCATGTTGTGCTGGTAGCATGGATATCCCTGACCCTCTCTCGCCACTTTTCCCTATCGTTCATCGCCTCTGACAGGTCTTCTGGACTACATCCCGTATCCTTACATAGTTGCTGAATGCATGTTCATGCTGGTCGTCCTGCTTTTGCTCGGCCATGTGTGGGGGTTCATAAGAGTACATCACTTATGATGTCTGGTTCGCCTAGTGTCTCCCTTCAAAAATATGCATATATATATACATCACTCCTAATATCTATATAAGAGTTATAGTTATATATATTTCACACACACACACACACACACACATATATATATTGCCATCCACTGGCAGAATGTTTCGTTGTATCATAACTCTTTTCTGTGGCTAGACACGTAGGATGCTTGAAACTGGAATCGAAACCCGCCTAACTTTACATTAGACTTAGTATCTTACTCCTCAGGCAGCAGGTGATCTACTTTAGGTAGGGAATTATAAAGCATTATGCAGTAGCTTCGATTGTTTTCGTTTGCCATGCCAAATACCAGAGTGCTCAATTCATTAAAAGAGCTTTGTATTATGTATATATATATATACTGCTGGAAAAGCTATGAAATCCCTTATCCTCCAAGCTAGGCGTTAAATACCATGACTTCTATTCTACCAGGACAGCTTTATCATTAAGTAACACACAAAGGTTGATATGCCATTAAAGAAAAAAAACAAACGAATTATATATATATATATATATATATATATATATATATATATATGATAGAAATGTAGAAAATTGGATAAATCAAACACTTAAAACAGATTTAGTGGCGCTATATTTCGTTCTTTTATTTCATTTAGAACTTTGTCTAAATGAATTAGAACAAAATACAGCTCCTCTAAATCGGTTTTAAGTGTTTGATTTATCCAACTTTCCACATATTTCTATCATATTTTCAGATTCACCACAATCTATCATTTCTATCATATATATATATATATATATATATATATATATATATATATATATATATATATATGATAGAAATGATAGATGGCTTCAGATAGAAGTAAGTGGTGGAAACTGATTCACGAAAGCATAGAATCCTTTGAGAATAGCCGTATGCAGTCCAGCACTTACAAACGTCTGATTCGCAAAGGCGAACAGGGTCCAGCACCGGATCCCCAAAGTCACCATACTAACTGATATATATGGAAACTTGTGCCTATATCTTGCTGGTCTCATTAGCCATCTACGTAAATGTGCAAAATCTATCTCGCACCCAAATAATGTCACTGCAAACAAAACTGATCGATTGTGCCAATTCTGTGGCAAAATCTGTCGCTGTTTGGCTGCCCTGAAGAGTCACCTACGAACACATAGAATTTAAGGGGAGAGAAGGAGAGGGGGGAGAGGAAATGAGATTAAGGAGGTGGTCACGCTCGAAACCGAGAAGACAGCCATCATGTATATATATATATATATATATATATATATATATATATATATATTACAGCAAAAAAATGATAAATATTCCAGAAAAAATTACCTTATCATTACATTTGCGAATCCTTATATATATAACTGAATGATCTAATGTGTTTTTGTTGCACAAAATCCAAACACCATCACTTACACACTCTATGCATACAGGTGTACACAAGCATGTCTGCATACATCCATATATGTGTGTGTGTGTGAGTGTGTGTTGAGAAGTCGTGTTCTAGATTAAAGTTGTTAATGTTTAAACTATGCCTTTTCAGATCTTTTAAGAATAAATGTGAATGGAATTGAATGTGTATTTATTGATGTGTATCTATTTGCAAAGATGTCATATCTCCGGATTTTTTCCTTAACTACTGGACATATTTTTATGTCAGTAATGATATTTTTTTTGAAAATCAGATTTTATCAATTACCAGTGGGACATGGGAAGGGTCATTTTTAATATTTGCACATAAGCAATTACTTACGTGTTTATTTTATCATTTTCTTGTTGAATATATATATATATATATATATATATATATATATATATATATATATATATATATATATATATATACTGAGGAACATTAAATAAGTTTCCAGACTTTTTCCGTATGGGCATTTTTATTGATAGTACACACATGAAACTCTAGTCCCCTTCGAAGTAATCACCTTCGGCTGCAATGCACTTGTTGCATCGTTCCAACAACTTCTTCTAGGCCATATGGAAGTCCTCTTTCATCTCCTCAATTGTCTCATAACGACAGCCTCTGAGCTTAGGGAATAACCAAAAGTCACAGGGAACAAGGTTTTGACTATAGGGAGGGTGACGAACTGTCATAATGCCCATCTTGGTCAAATAGACTGTGACAAGAATGGAGTTGTGGACTGGTGCATTGTCCTGGTGGAAATGCCACTGAGCCGATTTGAAGAGTGTTGGCCTCTTCCAACGGAATCTCTTCCTGAACTCCCTTAAATTTTCAACATAGTAACCCTAACCCTAACCCTTTGGCCAATCAACTTTGGTGTATTGACTTCCTTACTCCTCCCACACCTCTCATCATCCCTTACAGACTCCCTGCCTTCCTTGAATCTCTTATGCCACTCAAGAACTGATGCTCAATTTATGCAAGATGCTCCAAAAGCAGTCTGAAGTATTCTATACGTTTCTGTGGCATTTTTTCAAGTTTAAAACAGAATTTTATTGCATATCGTTCTTCTAAAGTGTCAGATTGCATTTTTGAAATTCACCAGCTGTGACAATCAGGCTTTAGTAGGGTGTATTCCAATTGCTTCTGTAGCTGTTCATTTGAAGCTGAAATCATAAAAATTGGTCAGTCATCTCATAAGATGTAAAGCAATAACATAAGGAATTTTCAAGAGTCTACAACAATTTTAAATTCTTGTACAAAAAAAAAGTCTGGAAACTTATCGAATGCACCACGTATGTGTGTGTGTGTGTGTGTGTGTGTGTTTGTGTTTGCATAATCAATCAGTTATGTAAGAAAAACGTATATATAAATATATATGAATATCTATATATATATACATATATATGGTGAGAGAGACTGAAAGATAATGATGGGCGGTGTGGCATCAACTTGATATATGTATCTCTCTCTCTCTCTCTCTCTATATATATATATATATATATATTACATCGCTCAATAAGTCCCGGGCCTAACTAATAAAACAACAACTTTTTGGCAAAATTTAACTTTATTCATCAACGTAGTCTCCTTCTAGGATGATACACTGATTTCAATACTCCTCTAACAATTCGATGCCTTTTTTGTAGAACGATTTGTCTTTGACCTCAAAATACGCCTCAGTTTCCGATATCACTTCTTCATTGGAGCGAAATTTCTTTCAAGGTCTGGAAAGAGCCAGTAGTCTCTGGAGGCCAGATCTAGAGGGTGCAGAAGCAATTCGAAGTGCAATTCATCTAGTTTTGCCATCGTTGCGATCGACTTGTGACACGTTGCATTGTCTTGGTTAAAGAGCACTTTTTTGTTTATTTGAGGCCGTTTTTTTGCGATTTCTTCCTTCAAACGCACCAATAATGCTATATAATATTCGCTACTGATGGTTCTTCTTTTGTCAAAGTAATCGATAAAAAATACCTTGCACATCCTAAAATACGAATGCCAAAATCTTGTCTGCTATTGTTTGCGTCTTTGGTTACTTTGGATGGCTTTCACCTGCTACTGTCCATTTAACTGACAGCCGATTGGACTCAGGAGTGAAGAGGTGGATCCATGTTTCATCCATAGTCACATATTTACGAAAAAAAAGCAAACTTCTTTTTGTTGCGTTGAAACCGTTGCAAACAACACTCTGAATCGTCGACACCTTGTTGTTTTTGATCGATTGTGAGCAAACGCGACACTTACTTTGAACATAGCTTTCTCATTGACAGATTTTCATGCAAAATGGGGAATACACTGCCTTCTGATATCTTCAACTCCTCTTCTATCTCATGCAATTTCAATTTACAATTGACCAAAACGAGTTTGTAGATGTTTTAGGTGTTTTTCCGGGACAACTGCCGAATTTGGGTGACCTGAGCGTTCAGCATCATTGGTGTCTGTTCGACCGCATTTAAAGTAGCATACCACCTCTTAGCCGTTGTTTCCGAGGGAGAAGAGTCCGAATAACGCTCATTAAGCCATTGCTTTGCTTGAACAGTATTTTTTCCTATCAGAAAGCAATGCTTTATGAACACACGAAATTCAGATTTTCAATTGTTTTGAAAATTTGCAACAGTAGCTTCACTTAATAACTATAATTTGTAAACTAATAATCTGATTGGACTCAAATTTTGACACGTAAGTTAGTACTTTATAAAAATTATCTGGATTGTTTTCTTCGTAGTGTTATCAATATGTAAGGTCCGGGGTTTACTAAGTGATGATTTTATATATATATATATATATATATATGAGTGTGTGTGTGTGTGTGTGTGTGTATTTGTCCATCTTTCAATTGTATTCTGGTTATATAAGGTGTTGCAATATCGGAGCAGTATGTCATCGGAATTTCTTGACTTCCATACTGCAGGGGGGATTTCGTCAGACCAGAGCTGCGTCCTCTCTTTCTCCAAGAAAGGTGACCTCAGAATTGCCAAGAACTACCGAGATATATCCCTTACATCCATAACGGCTAAGATTTACAATGCTCTGCTACTCAACCGCATTGAACCTGAAATTGAGAAAATTCATTGGAAAAACCAAAATGACTTTCGGTGAAATCGGTCCACAACATCACAAGTTCTGACAATCCGTGCAAAGAACCTCCAAGTTACACTTCTATTTGTAGATTTTTCCAAGGCATTTGACTCCATACACAGAAGGATGAAGTAAATACTTCTAGCCAACTGTCGACCCAGGGAGACCATTGCAACCATAATGATGCTCTATAAAACACGAAAGTAAAAGTACGCTCACCGGATGGAGACATAGACTTCTCTGACATTGTCTCCAGGGTGCTGCAAGAGGATATAAGTAAGGAAAGTTGGCGACCCGAAGGCTCCCTTTTCAATAGCTACTACACTGAGGTGTTGGGGAGGACACTGCTCCATTCCTCGGATTGCTCCACTTTACCCTTGATCCTTAACTTATAATACTGAGTGTTAAGCAAGGCAGCATCAAGAACCATTTTTTGAGTCTTTGGTATGACTCGACCAGAGATTGAACCCCGATCTTCCGGACGATTGGCGAACTGCCAAGACTACGTGCTTCGGGCGTCGACAGATTTAATGAAAGAAAATGACCTTATACTGGAAAAGGTAAGAAGCAGACGATACCCCGCACAAATTATTCCAGATGCGGGGTACACTGATGACATAGCGCTACTGGTAAATACACCCACCCTGGCCAAATCCCTGCTGCATAGTCTGGAGTGGGCAGCAAGCGGCATAGGCATCCAATTGAACGTAGACAAAACAGAGTACATGTGCTTTAATAAAAGACCCGATACCTCCACTCTAAATGATGGTCCTCTGAAACTAGTGAAGTTCACCTGCCTAAGAAGTAGCGTCTCAATGCCTGAAATGGATATCAATACTCGACTATGGAGGTGCCCGTGGTGTAATGGTTATCGTCGTCGTAAATGGACACGGTGACACGAGTTCAAATCCTGGACGAGACTGATCGCATTTCACATAGCACTAATACCATTGGGAAAGGTATGAATCCAATTATTCTTCCTCCGGCTATGAGCAAATAGCAGGGCAGACTAGGTCCTTCAGCCTTGGTGAGGCAACTAGTCTAGGAGAAGGAAAGCTCTGAATTCAAACCTGTTAAACTCCGCTTAAAAATTGACCTTGTGTCATATCCTGCCCGAGCGGAGGGGTTGGCAAATATGAATGCTCGACTACCGAAGGCATGGATAGCTATCGATAAGCTATTTGTCATGCGGAAATCAGACCTATCCGATAAAATAAAGCACATTTTTTTCCAAGCAGCGGTCGTATCCACACTACTGTATGCTTTCACAACTTGGTCGCTGACGAAGTGTATAAAGAAAAAGCTTGACGGCAAATGCACAAGGATGCTACGAGCTATATTAAACAAATCCTGGAAGTACACCCCACAAAACACCAGCTACCTACCACCCATCTTGAAGACCAACTAAATTTGACAAACAAGACATGCAGGACACTGCTGGAGGAGCAAGAAGTAACTTATAAGCAACATTCTCCTATGGACCCCTTCACACGGACGCGCAAGTGTAGGACGACCAGATAGAACTCATCTACAACAGCTCTGTATGGACACAAGATGTAGCCTGAAGACTTGCCGGAAGTGAGACGGATGGTGAGAGATATTTAGGGAAATCCATACGAGCAAACAACATCATGATGATGATACATATATGTATGTATATATGAGTTAAGTAAGTTGGCTGACCGTAGTTGGGAGCGACATATATATCATCATCATTATGTCGTGCTGGTAGCAAAGATATCCCTAAACCTCTCTCGCCACTTTTCCCTATCGTTCATCGCCTCAGGCAGGTCTTCTGGACAACATCTCGTATCCTCACATAGTTGCTGGTCGTCCTGCTTTTGCACGGCCATGTGTGGGGGTCCATAAGAGTACATCACTTATGAGTTCATCCCTGCTTCTCCAGTAGTGTCCTGCATGTCTGGTTCGTCTAACTTGAATAGTTTTCGTGATAAGGGGCAGGTGGCCGTACAGTTGGTGTCTTGTGGGGTGTTGCCGCCAGGACTTGTTCAATATTGCTCGCAGCATTCTTGTGTAATAGCCGTCTAGCTTCTTCTCCAGCCGTTTTGTTAGCGTCCATGTAGTGCATCCATATAGCAGTATCGATGCGACCTTTGCCTGGAAGAAACTGCGTTTCATTTTATCGGTTAGGTCTGATTTCCATATAATCGATAGCCTATTGATAGCTGTCCATGCTTTCGTTAACCTCGTGTCGATGTCCTTTTCGGTTGATGCGATGCTGCTTCCTAGGTAAGTGAATTTGTCTACTAGTTTAAGAGGGTTTCCGTCTAGAGTGGAGATGTCACCCGTTTGATTATAGCACATATATTCCGTTTTGTGTGCATTGACATAGAGGCCTATGCCTGCGGCTGCTCGTTCCAAACTATACAGTAGTGTTTCGGCTTGGTCGGGTGTATTTGCCAGTATCGCTATGTCATCGGCGTGGTTGGCGTCGGTAATTGTTTTTGCGGGGTACCTTCTGCTTCTTTTCTTTGTCAGCTCGAAGCCATTCTCTCTGATTTTGTTAATCGATGTTCTAAGTACAAATGATAATGTTAATCGATGTTCTAAGTACAAATGATTTTGGTTGGCGTCGGTAATTGTTAATTGATGTTCTAAGTAATTGTCGGTAATTGTTAATCGATGTTCTAAGTACAAATGATTTTGGTTGGCGTCGGTAATTGTTTTTGCGGGGTACCTTCTGCTTCTTTTCTTTGTCAGCTCGAAGCCATTCTCTCTGATTTTGTTAATCGATGTTCTAAGTACAAATGATAATGTTAATCGATGTTCTAAGTACAAATGATTTTGTTAATCGATGTTCTAAGTACAAATGATAAAGAGGTACGGAGCCAGCATGTCTCCTTGTAGTACTTCTGCTACAATGTCGAAGTATTCTGTGTCTCCATGCATATAAACATAATTATTTAATCATTACAATGTAAATGATTAAGTTAAATTGTCTTATTGTGCAACAGAGTCAGTATAAGGTAAAATCCTTTCTAAACTATGATTAACTTTAAATCATATAGATATAGCTTGGATTGGCGTTTGAGTCAACCGGGTTTCGATCCCAGCTACGGGAAGCTAGTATGTCTAGCCACACTGATGAGTTCTGATATAACGAAACAGATCTGTCTGTGGATGACTTTATATATATATATATATATATATATATAGAATTATACGGTCCAGTTAAACCGGAGTTGGGAGTAATTCCATCAGGACAAAAAAACCATTCAACATTCTTCCTGGTAAAGAGCTCCATGTAACTGATTTTACAGAGCAATAATTTCTTTAAAAAAAAAACAAAACCGGTCACATTAGGATTATAAATTTATTTCCATCCTGTTATGTGTTTTTGATAAAATCAAAAAACACGAAAAAAAAATTAACAAGACTTCTTCATTATTTTATTATTTTAATTTAAGATCTGGATAAAATAATTCCTTAATAAGGAATTATTTTATCCATAAGATCTGAAGAAGTCCTATTAATTTTTTTTCGTGTTTTTGATTTTATATAACAGGATGGAAATAAATTTATAATCCTAATGTGACCGATTATGTTTTTTTTTCTTAAAGAAATATATATATATATATATACTCGCACATAAACACACACACACACACCTATATGTACGTATGTATCTCTGTGTTTGGTTCTCTTTGTCATATATAAATATATAAATACGCCCATATATATGCATTTGCGAACACTTCCACACCAGCAGGATGGGAAACAAGGTCAATTTTTACATGGATTTCAACAGATTTTAATTCAGAGCTTTCCTTCTCTTATAGTGGTGGCCACACCAAGGCTAAGCAGCTCTGTCTGTCCTATTAATTATCCATTGCTGTAAGGAGAATAATTGGATTAATACCTTTCCTGAGTGTCTCAGTGTTATGTGAAATGCAAACAGCCTCATCCAGGTTCAAACTTGGGCACCAGGTCCATTTCCTAAGACAATAACTAACTCACTAAGGGCACCTCCATATATAACAATGTAGATAAATACCTCGCATTGTTTTTATCAAAAGTGCTCAACGTGTGTAGTAGAGTCATTCATAACAATGATAGAAATTTTGGTTTGGAAATAATTTGACGCAATACATATTCATATATGTGTCTGTGTTTGTGTTTGCATATAGATAGATAGATATGTATACTCAACCACTCCTCATATGCAGGATATATATTTATATATTTACCAATATTTTTCTTTGGTCAGTTTTGAAGTGGAGTTTATCAGGTTTGAATTCAGAGTTTTTCTTCTCCTAGACTGGTTGCCATACCAATTTTAAAGTGCCAGTCCGTCCCACTATTTAGCAATAAACAAAGAGTAAAAAGGGAGGATTCATCACTTTCCCCCTGAAATTAGAGTGAAATAATACCCAAACAGTCTTATCTAGGATTTGAACTCAGCTACGATAGTAAACATTTCACCATTAGTATATATATATATATATATATATATATATATTGTAGAAATTTTGTTAAGGAACTGGTGATCCTGTTTCACCGAACAGCAGCAGCCCCTTGGGGTCACGTGGCGTCCATTATAAAAAAGAGCTCCACTGGAGATTCTTCCTTTTTCTTCCACTCCCACCACTGTTAGCAACAGGTCCATTCGTCGCAGCCCTTGACGGCAAACGTATTTGGTACATTCCACCAGCCAGGACCCAAGAGCGATGAAAGCACGTGCTGAGTTAAAAGGAACAGGACACACAGCTATGTTTCCAGCAGGCATTTATCTGCAAACCTTACAACTTTCACATAACCTACCTAACCTTATCAAACCTTACCTTACCTTATAACTTTACCTTATAACAACCTTACAACTAAACTTTACAAACCTTACAAAACCCTAGCACCTATCGGAATCTTGAACTCTTCTGTGAACTCTTACATATTCGTTTTTTGTTCCACTTGGTGTAAAACCCTGTTTATTGTTGTTGTTGTATATAAATTTTGTTGCACTAAAAGTCGTTCGTCCCCTTTCTTCAAAAGCTGTCACCGATTCCCTACTGCTGTTGGAGTACGGTTTATTCTTTTACAAAACGTAGGAACAAACCGAGCTTTTCGGGGTTTATAAAAATCCCCATAATATATAAATATATATATTGACATATTTGATTTTTTAGATGTATAAATTTATAGTTCTTTTTTGCAAGTCATAAATCCTTAAACTTCAACTGGAGATTTGTCCCAAGTGAATAGAGCATTAATTTTTATTCCAACCATTGTTTGTATTCAGTACATTAACTATTCATTTGTGTCTGAGAGCTATGAATGACTAGATTCCATCTGCAACAATGAAAAAAGAAAAATCAGTCATATCACTTCTTTCCTTCATTCTTTTCCTCCACCTTCACCTCTTAACAATTTCCAGCCGATTTCAGATGTAGGTTCCTTCCTCTCTGAGGTACACTAATGACAAAAACTTCTTATAACTAATTCATAATTGCAAACAATAATTTCAATTCTTTTCTGATTGCAAATAAAATTTATAATGGCTGTCCCTTTGTTGAACATAGTTTACAAACATATAAAAGAATTTTCTTCCTTCGGTGTTTTTTTTTTCCATTTGAACTTAGGAAAGAAAGTATTTATAAAAATCTTGATTTTTATAAGAGAGGGCAATGACTCCAATTTATTTTCATTGAAATAATAACAAGTACAGGAAGAATAAAATACCATTAGATAGAGCAAGTGTTCAGCTAAAAATACGGTGTTTTTCTTTAGTCACGACAGTAAAAAAAACAAACTCATGATCAAAGAAAAAGTTCCACATTTTCTTGTGTTTCAACTCTCTTTCAGAGCGGTCTCAAATCAGAAAGTTGTGAAGTGGTATTTTTGAGTTGATGAAGGAATAGCTTAATCGTGGCTTATCTTCAATGGCGGTTTGGGTTCCTACCCCTGAAATTTAAGTCCTTACTTGTTGCTCTGCCAATTACTCACTATTTGCTTGACCCTTTTTACACCAACAATAAATAAGCGTCTGCATCATGCACGTGTAAATATTTACAAATCTGGTAGTATTATGAAGTATTGCTTGGCTTGTCTGGGTTAGTCGTGGTGCTTCAACCCCCAAACCATGCCAGGTCTCAGAGTTGTCATAAACTGAAGGTTTCGTTTGTGGCACAGTTTAATTTTTTTAAACAGCATATCTGTGAAATAAAATTTAATATATATGTAAATATATATATATATATATATATATAGAGAGAGAGAGAGAATGGGGTAGAGTTGTATTGTTCTCCAGGGCATCTTTTCTCCCACCAGTTATGGGTGAATTAATCGAGCAAACTAGACTATTTAGCCTTGGTAGGGCAACCAGTCTATGAGAAGGAAAAAATTCTGAATTCAAAATCTGCGGACTGTTATTTACAGAATCTGTGGCAAATTGGCGCATTATTTTTCTGTTATCAACTCATCCAAAAAGTATGATAGGTTCTACTCAAGCTTTCACATCTATAACCAAATCACCTGTGCCGATAATCCAATTATCTATCTATCTATCTGCATGAATATCTGTGTGAATCAATATGTGTGTTTCTACCGTAGCCTTTTATAAACCAATCTTATTTAAATCAAAGTAAGTAAAGTTGGCGACCGTAGTCGAGGGCGACCAGAAAGCTCCCTTTTCAATAGCTACTACACTGAGGTGTAGGGGAGGACGCTACCCCTTTCCGTAGATTGCGCCACTTTACCCTTGATATGTACCTTATAATGCTGAGTGTTAAGCAAGGCGGCATCAAGTACTATTTTTTGAGTTTTTTGAGTATGACTCGACCGGCTCAGTGGCCGAGTGTTCGCCAATGGCCGGGGAGACCGGGGTTCAATCCCCGGTCTCGTCATACGGAAGACTATAAAAATGGTACTTGATACCTCTTTGCTTAACACTCAGCAATAAAAAGTAAGTAGCGCCCTCCCCTACACATTGGTGTTGTAGCAATTGGAAAGGGAGCCTTCTGGTCGCCCTCGACTACGGTCGCCAACTTTACTTTTAATCTTATTTAATCAGACCAAAATTAAATTTTGAGGGTTTTTCTAAAATCAATTTTGCGTCAAATTGAGTAAATTTATCATCATTATCACGTCGCATATTCAGTACGGATCTCCCTGACCGTCTCTAGCCACCCCTCCCTATCGTCCATTGCTCCTGGCAGATCTTCAGGGTTACATCTCGTATCGGCACAGAGCTGCTGTATGTAGGTTCGAGCTGGTGGTCCAGCTTTTGTTCGTCCATGTGAAGGGGTCCACAATTTACCCAATGTAATACAAGGTTGATTTCAGAGTACTGCTGGCTGGAATTCAGAGTTTTCATTCTAGACTTCTTTGCAGAGCTCTGTCTGCCCTATTATTTACAAATTGTTGCGAGATAGATTTATTTCATTTTCTTGGGAATTAGCATGAAATAAAATTCAAACAGTCACATCCATCATTTAAATTGTGAGGATAACAGATATGCCAGGTGCATATCTATTTCTAACTAAGAGTAGATGTATAATAAATGGGTTTTGCTGAATCTTAACCCTGTGGTACTCATATCATATAATAATCTGACCAATCTCCTCATCTGACATGCTTTTAGAGGATTGACATTTTATAACTTTATATTGCATTTCATTTATTTTTTCAGGTAAATTACTTGGAATTTCTAAGTAAATTTTTCCATAAAAAATCCCAAGTGGAGTCACAGAAAAATCATCATGTAAGTTCATCTTTTTTTCTCTATTGTCTTTCTTATAATTGCAATGTATTTGAATGATATTCTTTATCTAATATGTTTTATCAATAAATGGAATTAAAATCTCTTAGTTAAACGTTTCATAAATTATAAACACATTTTTCATATTGTAAGGTTGGTTGGTTGGTTGGTTGGTTGTATGGATTTTATGCGGATCAATCTTTGTAGGTTATTTCATGCCAAATCTATTTTTATATAGATAATTAGTTCTATTTCAAATAATTCAGTTTAGCTTGAGTACACAGTTTAATTAACAAAAACATTTCTTTTGCAAGGTATTCAGTTTAGTCAAACAGTTCTAATTCAAACAATTCAGTTAAGTATAAGTAAACTGTTTAGTTCTATTTAACCCATAAATAGGACCCTATCAGGTGCTATCAGTCCGGGCCAAGGTGGACCTGGGAGCAATGGCAATGAAGGGGTGGTCCGCATTCCCGAAAGCTCCAGCATCACTGAAACCTCACCATCAGATTGTTTAGTGTCATATCAGGACACTCGTTGGGGGGGAGTTCTTACCCCTCTGCAGAGGCACAGTCGGTGTAATCTACAGCCCCAGCCGACTGGACAGCATATTGTGAGAGTCAACTACACACTTGTATGCGTGTCTGTATAAATTAGCATCTATTCAACATTCTCTAGATCAACCTGTTAGACGAAAAATACACTAACTGTCCCCTTCGCAAAAGAAATAAAGCCTACATGGGACACTTCCAAAACAAAATCAATGACATTAAAAGATGTGATTTTTGTTACAATGGATTTCAGATCTCTGTACTCCAACATCAAACACAATGATAGACTTTCAACTTTTGGCGGGTAGAGCACCTCAATTGGAGAATAATAAAAATGACTCCCACAAAAGTAATAACCACGCTAATACAACATATAAACATTAAATACTTTAATGCTTGACTCTTCATATAAACAAAAATATGTGGACATATAAATTTGTCCATATAGGTGGTTATATATGAAGGAGCTTCAACCCCTTCGTAATTAACCACCTATATGGACGAATTTAAAAACACATACATCAGCTTTTAAATTAAGAAGGATTACCTCTTTTATGCAAGATATATTGATGACATATACATCATATTCATGATATACACAGGTGGAAAAGAAAAATTCAACAATTTCCTATACAATTATAGCGCAGGACTTTGATGACGAAAAGTCCATATAATCAATCGGATTTTTAGATACTCTTGAATATGTTGACAAGAATAGAAAACTCCAAACAACACTGCATATAAAACCCTTCAGCGTACACAACTATCTCTATTAAAAATCTTTCAACCTAAACATTTCAATATAACCTTACTTATTCAGAAGTAGTTAAACTAAGAAAAATCTGCACAGAAAATAACAAACTGAAAGGACAAAGCGATAAACTAAAAAAGCATTTTTCAGAATGGGGATATTTCTCTATGTTAACTGAAAACCAGATAACGAAAGCCATTTCCACCCCAATTCAGGATACCCTAAATATAAAACCAAAAATGCAGATGAATTTTATCCCCGTCTTAACAATATTTAACAACTTTCTCCAGCCACTAGATCAAATAATCAAGAACCGTTGGGACATTTTGAAAATAAACCCAATTATAAAATATATCTATCAAGAACCAGTAATACTAATCTATCGTTGACCAAATAACCTCAAAGAAATGATTGGTATTGTGAATTTAATTACCATGATCAAAATGAAGCAGTAAGAACATACTAAATAATTAAGTAATCATAAAAAGCCCACTATAAAATCTACTAAAATTTACCAATCATATCATAGTAAGAACAACCGATAATGAAAACACCTCAAATTGTAATATAACCAATGAAAACTCCATAACGCTTGTTTGTAAAAATATATAACTCTATTCTTTACTGCCATAAAAGGGTCAAGATGGCTGCAAGTGAGAGAGACAGAGAGACGAACTGCTATGATAGACACCACATGGGATACAAATTCAGAGCCTTGCTTTTTTGATGGGAAGTCAGAGCCATTTCTTAGCTTGGGCCGCTGCCCCCTGGCTAGCCTGTCTCCTTGGTGGTTGCTCTTCAAATCTGACCGAATCTGTGACCGAATCTGACGGAATCCCGTGACTCCTTTGTCTGAACGCCTACACATTTTCCTTTCGGTTCTAAATTCATGTGTCTCATTTCCACTGTCCCTTGTTTACACAGGTGCTATATCCTGTATTGAAATCCATTACTGATCGTTCTGTCAAAGGTCAATATGTAACAAAATCAACCAACTTATTCAACGAGCATCACAACTGAAAAGACTTTTAGAATTTAACATAATATTCCTGAAAAGAAGTGGTGAAAAATGAATAAGTTACATAACATCTCCATTTGTTTATTGAACATTATTTTTAGTTATTCTAGTATTTTGATTTGACCATTTTTGGTCTTAGTTTTGGTTTTTCTGTTTAAAAGCATATCAATCTTCCCGGTTTATTTAATGCTAAAGCCATCCTTGTTGAAGAATAGTGATACTATCTAACCCATTCGTCGGGAGATAAGGGACATCATACCTTTCTCATGGGTATTAGTCCAAAAATAAACCTAATTGTGCGGTGACTAGAGTTCGAACATGCTAAGAACAAAACTGCTGTCAAGTACTGAGACTATGCCCAATGACTATTTTATGATATCTTCTATCATGAACACCTGACAGCCAGATATAAACTTTGAAGATATTTGTCTGGCATTGGTGGAATATATTTCAAATTAGACATAACTGCTTGAGTCAGATATTCAACTTAAACAATTGTTTATGTAACAAACTATATCCGTCCATCCTATTTCAAAGAGGTGTTTTGGGCGATGCTTTAGTTTGATAGAGTTTACACACACACACATACACACGTGGTGCATTCAATAAGTTTCCGGACTTTTTTGTACAGGCATTTAAAATTGTCGTAGACTCTTGACAATTCAGTATGTTATTGCTATATATCTTATGAGATGACTGACCAATTTTTATAATTTCAGGTTTAAATAAATAGCTACAGCAGCAATTGGAATATACTCTACTAAAGCCTGATTGTCACAGCTGGTGAATTTCAAAAATGCAATATGACACTAGAAGAACGATATACAATAAAATTCTGATTTAAACTTGGAAAAAATACCACAGAAACGTATGGAATGCTTCATACTGCTTTTCGACGATCTTTCATGAATCCAGCATCAGTTTTTAAGTGGCGTAAGAGATTCAAGGAAGGCAGGGAGTCCGTGAGGGATGATGAGAGGTGTGGGAGGCGTAAGGAAGTTAATACACCTGACTTGATTGGCCAAAGGGTTAGGGTTAGGGTTACTATGTTTTGGTTTTAAGGGAGTTCAGGAAGAGATTCCGTCGGAAGAGGCCAGCTCTCTTCAAATCGGGTCAGTGGCATTTCCACTAGGACAATGCATCAGTCCACAATTCCATCCTTGTCACAGACTATTTGACCAAGATTGGCATCATGACAATTCGTCATCGTCCCAATAGTCCAGACCTTGCTCCCTGTGACAGCACAGAGGTTGTCGTTATGAGACAATTGAGGAGATGAAAGAGGCTGTGACGAAGGTCATGGACACGCTCACACAAGAGGACTTCCATGGGACTTTCCAAAAGTTGTTGGAACGGTACAACAAGTGAATTCCAGCCGGAGGAGGTTACTTCGAAGAGGCCTAGAGTTTCATGTGTGTGCTATCAATAAAAGTGCCCATACGAAAAAAGTCTGGAAACTTATTTAATGATCTACGTATATGAGAAAAAACTGGAAATAAATTCGGTTGTATGAAAATGTATAGAGATGTAAAAACACTGATGAAGACAAATCGAAATATTATGGAATGCTTATATTAGATAGATATGAACTAAATAATATAGATATTAACATGTGCAGATACGTAGACGGTTGTGATATAGACATTTTAAGTTATACTTAAATTTTGTAACGATAACTACATGATACAAATTTGAAACAGAACGCTACCAATGGAAATAAAATTTTAAAAAACTTTTTCATCTTTTCCACTTTATTTAATAACTCATTATCCTTGCTGAAGGTCTAAAACCTAACACGTTTAATGTTGACAACTCATTAAAATCCTCCTATGTGTTATATAGTCATTTACACGTTCATGCATCACAACGACACAACATCAAGGACACAAGAAGGAAGACGCAGGAAGAAACGACGCAAAAAGGACTTCTTTAACAACATAGTTGCCTCTCACTTTATTTGTAAGGGTTCAAAAGGGTTGTTCAAGGTTCGCATGTGAGAGGGTGCTAGAGACCGAACATAAACTTCATATTTTGACCCCACTGTTATGACCGTCACGTTGTGTCTTTCTTGTTCTCTTAGATGCTCAACCAGAGGTCTTGGGGTCCACTCCATTGGGGCTTTTCCGAGGGCCCCCTCGGTCGGGTGTGGCCTTCCCTACCACATCTGGTCTTTAGCTGTCTGGAATTCTACTGGCAACTGCCCTGGGACCCAAACTCAACTGAGTTAAATAATAACTCAACGCCCACACGATCGCCTACTGGATCTTTGAAATCGAATGTTTAATCGTCATCAAGCGGAAATAACTGTCATGCAGTTCAGAGGTTACTCTCTTCCGGTGCATCACTGTAGTGGCATAATGAAACCTTCACCTTGTCCCACCTCATAAGCCTTAATCCGCCCACGCGATCTCTTTCGATTACTGGCCATTGGAATGTGTCACTTCCTTCCGGTGTATCATCTTGGAATAGTATTTTTGGGCCGGGTCGAAGGTCAAAATATAACATATGTACACCTTGTGTTTTTCATCTCTACATTTTCATATGGAAGTAATTAATGGAGTGTAATCCGACAATATATTGAGAAAAATTAATAACAAGGTAATCCAAGTAGAAGGAGAGATTTATTGAGAAGAAAAGTCGACACTATAGCGTTTCGGTTCTAATGTGAGGGATGATTTAACATCACTAATATCATCCCTCACAGCCCTGATGATGGTTCATTAGAATCGAAATTCTATAGTGTTGACTTTGCTTCTCAATAAATCTCTCCTTTTTGGATTGCCTTGTAATCAATTTTCTCTTTACATTTATATATATGTGCGGGGGGGGTGCCGTTGTGACATCAAATGGATGGCTGAAACATTACCCAGCACAAATAGAAGTTTGCAACGCTACGGTGTTCAAATGTAAGTTTGTGCTGGTACGATTTCAGTTGACGTTTGTTCTATTACTATTATCACGTATCGAACGGGTCTATGCGAGATGTGCTTCATCTTAAGTGTCAGTCGGACCTCGTGATAACCTCACAGTGAAAAAAAGAGACAAACACAAAAACCCATCTTGTTTTGCTTATACAAAAGTTTAATCGCAACTACACTCTTCAGTTATTCTCGGTAAGAGAGAAAAGGCGTATGAAAACTGAGTCGACTGCGTTAGCTAGACGAAGAGAAATAAAATGTCATGAGGTAAGAGAGAGAGAGAGAGAGAGAAAGGGAGAAAGAGAGAGAGAGAGAGTAGAGGGCAGACATAGACCTTGAATTATCTTTCACATTTCTATTGAAGCTCTAACCATGCTCGTTCGCTGGTTTCGTCTTCTCAGCTTGATGTCTGATGTAAGACCCTTTTTCGGAGCTCATCCCAAAATGGTGGCCACTACTTACGGCTGTCTTTACATCGTCGCGTCTAGCCGCCAGATAACTCTTTTTCAATTTTCTATCCCATGCCCACTCTTAACAGCTTCCGTGTTTGAGTCTCCTTCATCCAATCAGAACTAATTTCCGATATATATATATATATATATATATATATATATATATATATATATATATATATATATAAATCTGAAATGAGTTCTGATATATGTATATATAATGTTAAAAAATATATAAATGATGCTCATGAAAATATGTTGTTATATTCTAATAGATGTATATATATATATATATATACATGTATATATATATATATATATATGTATGTGTATTAATAAATATATGTGTATATATATATTCTAATACATATATATATATATATATATGTAATATTAGCACATGCTACAGAGGAACTTGTGTTTTACAAATGACTGATACATATGTTTTTCAATCGTAAATTTGTAATATAATTAGGAATTTTAATTATTTAATTAATTATTCTATTTTAGCGATGAATTGTAAGCTGGAGTAAAAGCTTGGTTTTTGGTTGCATGTTTTCGATTTTTAAAGGTCAGAACTTGTGTAAGACCTGTTTTTGCATTCATGTGTCAGCTCCGGTCAAAATGAAGAGTTGACGGTCTTATTTTGAAATCAGCTGTTAGCCATATATTAGAATAAACTTCTAGATACATATTAGCTGAAATTTAGAATAATGTGGCACTGAGAAGTTTTTGCAATTACGTATGATTATGACATTAGTCAAGATAATTATTAGAATTAAATATATAAGATTTCTAAGATACAGACGAAGTTGAAGTTGGACTTGAAGTCAGAAGCTGGAGTTAGAGTAGTGAGAGTTGCAGTTAAGTCGGGCAACCCCATTTAGGTAAGACTTGGTCGGGGAAGAAGAAATGTCTAAGTATGTGACTGTGCATTTCGCCTGACATGGGTAAAAGTTTCTGCCTATCTAGTGGGCTCAAGTAGTTCTGAGTTTCTATCTCTTTCGTTTCGTGGCAACTACTGTAAAAACAGTCAGAGCAATAGATATTCGTATCATGAAACAATAGAGGCGTTTCTGTATTAAGTGTGTGACACCTTTCAACATTATGCCGTGTCAGTGAGATAGTGTTACAAATTGTTTCAAAATTTTGATAAATTTATCCTTTTAATTTCAGAAAGTTGATGAAACCACTCCCCCATCTGATGCACATGATAAAGAAGTGGCACAATTACTCGATAACATGGATACACCCATTTCACCCCGAGAAGATCATCTCAAATCACCAATTAAAAATTTTACAGATACTTGTCCAAAATCATTGCTCAATCAAAAAGGTTTTTTGTTTTTAAAATTTTTGATATACAAAAACACTAAGTAAATATCATATTTCCTACAATATGAAATGTGTCAAAATTTGGCAAAGAATGTTTTGGTAAAACTAGAGCACTCTGAGTTACCAAGAACTTGGTAAAAGATTGTTGGTTTCTGTAGATTCTCTAACTTAACTATTTAAGTAAAGCTATATAAATGCTAGTATCTTTGCGCTTAAAAACTTCTGCTTTTTTCAAACCTAATTGGGGTTTATATGTTAGCTCACAAAGAACTGTCCTATCGAAGTAGTACAACTATTTTAGTAAAGCATGCAAGTAGCTAAATAAATGGTAGTGTCTGCACTTAAGAACTTTTTTTTTCCAAACTTAATTGAGGTTTATATGTTAGCTCACAAAGAACTGTTCTATCTAAGGAGTACAAGTCTAGGCATCTTTCATAGAATATAATAATGTGAGTATGATTTATGCAAATATAGGAATCACCTTGTTTAATCATTAAAAGTAGAATTCCCCAATATATCATGAAGTTCAACTCTACCATTCTGTAGTACCCTAAGTCATGGAAAAAAACCTCAAGGTAACAATCTTATTTATAGATTTCTCCAAGTTATTTGACTCTGTACAGAGAGGGAAGATGGGTGGTTTGGTTTCTTTGTTTAATGGCATATCAACTCTTTGTAGGTTATTTAATGCCAAATCTATTCTAGAAGAACAGTAGTGCTACTATTTAACCCATAGCTGGGAGGAGAAGGGGGTTCATACCTTTCCCAAGGGTATTTGCCCGAAAGTGAACGTAATAGCGCGACTGGAGTACGAACTCGCGTACTACGATTCCGCAGTCCATCGCTTTAAACATTACACCACGAGGACTCCCCCCAGGGAAGATGGAGCTAATACTTTTAGCCTATTGCCTTTTCAAAGAAACTGTCGCAGCCATAATGATTTTCTATAAAAATACGAACGTAAAAGTTCACTCACCGGATGGAGGTATTCTGCGAGAGGATACATTAGACCCATACCTGTTCATAATCTGCCGAGACTACGTGCTTCAAACATCGATAGATTTAATGAAAGGAAATGATTTTACACTGGAAAAGGCCAGAAGCAGACTATAGCGCGCACAAACCATCATGGACGCAAACTACGCTGATGACATAGCGCTTCAGGCAAATACACCCTCCCAAGCCGAATCCTTGCTGCATAGTCTGGAGGAGGCAGCAGGCAGTATAGGCCTCCATGTCAATGCAGACAAAAACAGAGTACATGTACTTTAATCAAACTCACTCAAAGAGAAGATATATCCACCCTAACTGATGGTTCCTTGAAATTTGGGGACAACTTAACCTATCACAGAAGCAGCGTATAATCTGTTGAAAGTAACATCAATACGCAACTAGTGAAGTCACGGTCAGTTATCGATAGGTTATCAGTCATATGAAAGTCAGACCTATCCAATAAAATAAAATGCAGTCTTTTTCGAGCAGTATTCATGTCCATACAACTATATGGATGTACCACATGGACGCTGACTTAGAGCATAGAGAATTACACGATAACGGTAATAACACGAGAAGGCTACGAGCCTTATTAAACAAATCCTGGAAGCAATATCCCACAAAACAGCAACTGTACTGCTACCAACCTCCCATCTCTAAAACCATTCAAATCAGACGAACAAGACACATGGAACACTGCTGGAGAAGTAATGGTGAACTCATAAGTGACGTTCTCCTGTGGACCCCTTCACACGGATGAGCTGGTGTTGGTCAACCGACAAGAACTTATCTACAACGGCCTTGTGCAGACACAGGAGATGGACTAGAGGATGTTTGAGAGTGAAGGATGATTGAGCGGAATGACGAGAGAGAGTCAAGGAAATCTGCACAAGCAGCATGACATGATAATGCGGCTGCTGATGATGATTACCATAAGCGTTGTAAAATCACTGATTTCCAGGATATTATAATGCTAGTAAAAATAAGTTTGGCAGCCTTAGTCGAGGGTGACCCGAAGGCTTCCTTTTCAATAGCCACTACACCACGGTGTAGGGGAGGGTGCTACTCCATTCCCAGGATTTTTCCACTTTACCCTTGATCCTCACCTTATTCTGCTGAGTACGAAGCAAGGTGGCATCAAGTACCAATTTTTGAGTCTTTGGTATGACTCGACCAAAGGATTGAACCCCAGCCTCCCAGATCATTGGCGAACACTTTACTCTTTAAACCATGTCTTCAATAAAAGCACTTAAATTTATTATTTCATTACTCTTTGTATTAGAAACTGGATGTTTCTTTGATCTTTGTCAAAGAAAATATTAGGCCACATGTTATTAATTAGATAATTCTTTATAGCATTACTTTTTATATAGACTATATGTAATCTGATGATGATGTGAAGAAACTTTGAAATCATGACACATTCAAAAGAACATCTATTTTACAATTAGATATTGATAGTCATGAAATATGCCGAATCAAGATGGCATGCTTGGCATAACAGTTATCATCATAGGAATTGAAATCAGTGATCTAGGTTCAAATCCTGGATAAGGCTATTTGTATTTCATTTCACTCAAATACTCTTGGAAAGAATCCATCTGACCTTCTTCCTGTAAAAAAAAACTATGGGTAAATTGTTGGGTAGCCTGGGTGCTTTTACCCTGGACTTGGCAACTGGTCTATGAGAAGGAAAAATTTGAATTCAAACCAGCTTTACTCCACATTGAAATTGATCTTGTGTCATATCCTGATATAGCAGAAGTGTTGGTTAAATAAATACTTTGCAGAAACATAGCTGCACATATATTTAGCAATTTCTTTTCCAGAGAAAATATTTTCGCAAACCATTCCTATAAAATATCTCCACAGAACTTCATTTCTGGCAGTGAAATAAGTACTAGAAATATATAACTTTTATTTCTTAGATGTAGCACCAGGCTGCATGAATGGGGCACCCAATGAGAATCGAACTCACTCATGAAGGCTTGCTAGTCTACCTTGCTAAGCATTACACCACCCGATGTGCCCTGTGAAATAAGTGGTAAACACACTGCAAAATAAAAATAATGTTGATCGATTCGATAAATATCGAATATCACCAAATCTTTGGTTACCTTAATTTGATTGTATGTATGTGTATTATGAAGTCCTTCATGCACGCGCGTACACACACACACATATACTCACATGCTCAAACACACATACATATATGTATACAATAAACAACTGTTTCTGTATATACACAGGAAAATTCATTCTAATTTCTGTTTTATTATCATCATTATTGGTATGATCATAAAAGCCTTCTTTTGCATTTACAGTTGGTACAAGAGGCATTAAAAGTAATTAATCTCACCCAACAGTCTTGTTATATTTTGGTGGGGAGAAAAAGAGGTGCTGAATTTATCATTGTATTTCTCCAAGACTGGTTCCTGTATTAAATCTAGAGAGACCACCTGACTTTTTGCTCATAACTGTAGGAGAGAGAGGCAGATAAAGGTTCATATTCCTCAAAGGGCATTAGTAGAAAGTGAGTGTAAATAGACTTAGCTAACAATTGAATTTGTCTTTTTCTTGTTTGTCCGGACATTGGCCCAGCAGTTAGAGTGTTTGCCAATGGCCTGGGAGACCTGGGCTCAATCCCAGGTTGAGTCATACCAAAGACTCAAAAAATGGTACTTGATGCCTCCTTGCTTAACACTCAGCATTATAAGGTACGGATCAAGGGTAAAGCGGAGCAATCCAGGGAAAAGAGTAGCACCCTCCCCTACACTTTGGTGTAGTAGCTATTGAAAAGGGAGCCTTCGGGACACCCTTGACTATGGTGGCCAACTTTACTTTACTTTTACTTTTCTTTCTTCATTTATTGCTGCTCCATTTGCTCATTTGTATTGCTACTTCTTATTTTCTTTTTATCTTTTCATAATTTCAGTTCTATTAAAATATTTTCCATTAACCTTTTAAATTTAAACATAATTCTTCATCCTTGTTACATTAGCCTTCTCTTGGATTTTCCTTCAGAAATCAGGCCAGTACCATCCAATTCTAAAACCAAGAATGAGGAATTCCAACCACAACTAGGAAATTGCCAAAAGTTTTATGGCACTATTGTAACTCAAAGATTTCAAAGAATGGTAAGTAAATTATTCTATAGATAATTTTAATCCTTATTCTGTGAGAACCAAATATACTTGGTTCCATGCATGTGTAGGTGTTACTGAAAGTGTTTTTATGGTGTTTTTATGTATATTGAATAAGGTATAATATGGCATAATATAGGCACATGGATAAAACAAATGAATGAATAAAGCATATGAGTGAAGAATATGCAACAAATGAGTAAAAGATATGAAACAAATAATGGTTGTAAAATGGCGAGGACTAAATGAACATTTAAAACAAGGCGACGAACAAAAACAAATTTATATATTAAAATAATAAAATTTACATTGATACCTAAAAGAAATTACTAACTCTACTAACAAAATAATTGTGTGTATATATGTGTGAGCTCGTGTGTGTGTAACACAACTAAGCTACAAAAAGAATTGCAAGTTTAAGATGTCCTTTTTTTATGGTTAGAAACGGGCAGTTTCTCAGAGACGGGAAAGTGTCTCATAGTCCTTGTATATAAATGTCTGCGAGGCCCATTCATGGTGTTGCTTTTCTCTCCTGTTGATTCACACTGAAAGGAGTGTGTTGCTGCTGCGAAGAAATTTGGTCAAAGAGAACAAGGGTGTTTGAAGACGACGTATTTATAGAAAATACGCATCTTGTAGGTGGCTCAAAGACGCAGGACTTAAATTTACGTGCGGACCTAGTTTTGAACATGTCACGTGGTCCTCCTGGCCAATGGTTTCCCGAGACTGAATATTGAGCGTCTGCCATCTTTGTGGGAACAAGTGGCATACTGCCCAAACTAATTTATAGGAGTGTAAAGTCCTATACATGTTCACTTGAGACACAGGAACTAAGTCAATTCGTTTTTGATTGAGTGGTACTTTCTAAATTTTCCACATGTCATATTCTAATTTTACTGGTTAATAGAAAGAGACTGCAAGAATGAATTACATGTTTTATTACCAGATTGTTGGGTGTATGTCTAAATTTAAAACAAGAATGAAATTTCAATTTCAACAACAATGCATGATAGAAGAAGGTAATTTCTTTGATTTTTACTTTGTTAATTCTGATGGTAAATTTGAAAGATTTGACCTTGAAAACAGAGTTTAATTAAAATGTTGAGTTTAGAGACTTTTTATGCTGTGATATAAAAATGTTTGATTGTTTGTGAATCAAGGTATATTTGATTACAAAAAATAGTGAAAATGAATAAATAAAATACTTTAGTTATTGGTGTACATCATTTATGAATGTCAGTTTCAGACAATTTTAACAAATTAAATCAATATCTGCATGTTAGAGCACAAAAATTCAATCAGTGCAGTTAGGGTTAATTAGTCTAAATTTTGTGATTTTTAATATCCATGCAAATAAAAAAAACTATTGTGTGTGTGTGTGTGTGTGTGTGTGTGTGTGTGTGTGTGTGTGAGTTTGTTATCAGTGTCTTTTTATACCTGTCTATATATGTTATATCGTAATAAAGTAATTGATAGTATATATCTGATGACACTTGATTTTCAATTCCAAAAGATTATTATGCCATATATTATGACCTTCAATCTTTGGCCAAGAAATCATTATATATAGGATGACCTTTGATTTTTTTTAAAAGACATCATTATATGTCATATGTCATGTGTAGCATTAGCTGTGATCAATGGTAATGTATCATTATGTTACATATTATGAGTTGATAGAACCTTGGACTTCAATCTAAAAACATATTCAGGTGGGTCTGTTGAATACACTGTCTATCTCTCTGCAGAGGGGTAAGACACTTCCCCAATGAATGTCCTGGGTTTGATACCAAACTATCAGATGGTGAGGTTCCTGTAATGCTGGAGCTTAGGGAAATGTGGAGTACCCCTTAATTGTCATTGCTCCCAGGCCCACTCTGACCAGGAGTTGTAGCACCTGATAGAGTCCTACCCATGGGTCAACTAGAACTGTTTGACATTTAAACTGTGAAAACAAATAACTTATGCTAAATTGAATTGTTTGAAATAGAAATGTTTGATCCTTTAGCTGTGTTTAAACAAATGTTTGATGTTTAATAGAATTATTAGTGAACTTGGAACTATTAAAATTTGTTGACTTATGTTCCCAAATCATATATATCTAATATATATGAATAAACCGGATTTGGCATTAAATAACCTATAATGGTTGGTATGCCATAAAACCAAACCAAACCGAACCAAATTCAATATAAAATCTATTGAGTAATGCATGATATGAAGGATGAACTTTTATTATGTATAGAATAATTCTTTGATTTTGCTCAAGAAATCATGTCAAGGATTATGAATAGGATAGCCGTCTAATCTCTAAGAAAGAAATCATTCTTTTATGCATTCTATATGGAAGAACTTTGAGCTTTGGTCAAGTATTTATTAAATCATGTGTGATATACAGAAGGGACTTTGTACTTTGATAAAGCAATATGTTAAAAAAGTATTGAAACAGGAGCTCTATTCACCAAGACAAAAGTGAATAATAAATGAAACATTAATTTTCTTTGAGATAGTCCACTTGGTAATGAAGATTTTTAATTCAATCCATTTTTCATAAGTCAATGAAGTACCTCTAAAACTTCTCTTTTAATAGGGTGTGAAACTATAACACCCTATTTTTTACTCTTCTTCACATACTTAACTCTTACCCTTGAGATGAACTGTCTGTTTAGAAAAGTCACACAGAGCTTGGTTTGATGACTATGAAGAGTGCTGCACTTGCAATAACCTGTGTTTCACCAAGAATTGACACTGACACATCTACATATTGAGACTGCATTCTAGATGTCTTGGCATCATCTCTTTATTCAATAAGTTACTTGGCAGTCTGTACATTTTTATTTGAATTATGACACAATAAAGATTTCCCCTGGCATTTAGAATTTATTAAAGAGAAAAAAATTATTTTTTTGTTTTTTTGCAAGTCAGAAGAAGTAATTTTGTTAAAATGAAAAACGTATTAAAACCATTTTGGATAAAGGTTATTCTTCTGACAGAGTTAACGAATTCAATCAAAGGTCACCGGAACTACAAAGTTGATGAGCTTATCAAAGCTGTCAAAAGTTGCAGGTGCTACCTTGGGTTGAAATCATATTGCGCACTGCATGACCTCTCCAAATCGAACTAGTTTGATGGTCTGGTGAAATCAAAAGGTCAAATATCAGAGGCTGAGTTGGTCAGCATGTCCTCAAGGGTATTTTTGCACCACCCTCTCAATTTATGGGATATAAGAATGCACTGTCCAGTCAAAAATGGTTTGAGGGTTTGTTTTCACTCTTCTCATCAGTCTCTATAGATGATGGCTGGTTCTGGGATGGCGGACCTATGGAAATGGGATATGAAAACACACTGTGTAATCAAAAATTGCTGTCTTAATTTCTCTGAATAGTAGCTTAGTCCTCATTGGCTGCCCAATGAGAGGTTTTTATATCTAAAAATTTCTTCCCTAAAATATGGGTTCTGAGACTGTGTTAATCAGAGATCAAGAGAGAAGATAACTCTCATAAACTAGCGCTGAGAGAAGACATTGATGCTAGAAGAAAATTCCAATGAAAATGAAGTTCCAGACATTCAAAGTTATTCAGACTGCATAAAGATAACCGTTTCTACCAAAAAGGTTTATGGTACTTATCATAAATCAAATATGGGTCTAAATTCCTCAACAACTTAGAATGTAAAACTTTTTCTTTTACAATTGTATATTGTTACATAATCATATTGCAATAGATAATTATATTGCTATTGATAATGGAGAGTCGTCACATTGTTCAAGTTGCCAACGTAATTGGTAACTCATTTCTAAAAACCTCCCAACTTGTCACAAAAAGCCTCAACTAAGTTGTGTCAATCCCAATCCTTTAGATATTTAAAAACACAACATGTTTATGGAAAGAATTGACAAATCATACAGGCAGAAGCCGAACATGGTTTCTGAGTGATACGACCACAAAAATTTAAAAAAAATAAAGATTCAGTTTCTATAACATTTTACAACTCTTTGTATTAGACATTAGATGTTCCTTTGATTTTTGCCCAAGAAATGTCCCAGTCATGTGTTATATTTTAGATGATTTTTTGCCAAAAAGTATTCACATTTTGACTTTTTATATAGACTATATGTAATCTGATGATGATGTGAAGAAACATTGAAATTGTGACACATTCAAAAGGACATTTCTTTTTACAATCACATGTTGATAGTCATGCAGGATCAAGGTGGCATGCTTAGCATAACAGTTATCATCATAGGAAATGGAATATGTGATCTGAGTTCAAATCCTGGATAAGGCTATTTGTATTTCATTTCACTCAGGTTCTCTTGAAAAGAATCCATCTGACCGTCTTCCTGAAAAAAAAAACTATGGATAAATTGTTGGGTAGCCTGGGTATTTTACCCTTGACTCGGCAACCGGTCTATGAGAAGGAAAAATTTGAATTCAAACCAGTTTTACTACGCACTGAAATTGACCTTGTGTCACATCCTGATATAACAAAGGTGTTGGTTAAATAAATACTTTGCAGAAACACAGCTGCACATATATTTAGCAATTTCTTTTCCAGAAAAAATATTTTTGCAAACTATCCCTATAAAATTTCTCCACAGAACTTCATTTCTGTCTGTGAAATAAGTGCTAAACAAACTTCAAAATAGCTTTGTGGATTGATTTGATAAATATCACCAAATCTTTGGTTACCCTTAAGTTCAATGATTACTATGCAAAGAAAAAAAATCCTTCTAAGCAAAACTTTGGAGCTGTCCACCATTCATTCTGTCTTCTTTGCATTTTTTATATTTTTTTGTTCCTTTTTCATCAGCAACAGATGCCCCAGTGTAACATTAAGGATGTTTTTTGTAGAATTGATAACAATGGGTGGGGAGTAAGAGGGGTATTAATATGAATAGAGAGTGAAAAGAAGTTTTTGATTTTGTTATTTGAAGCTGGTTGTAATTACTGGCTTTATATTTGCATTGACCTCAAGGTTAATAACCCAAGCCAAGTTCCATTAGAGAAACTCTGTATTAATTCATAAACTTTCTTTTTCTTCTTTCTTATATCTTAGATTTTCTCTTCTTTTCTTCTTTTTCCATTAAACTCTTTCTTAATTTGTTCATTTTTTTATTGGTTTCTTTTGTTTATTCTTTTTTTATTATTTATATAATGGAATTCCTTCCTTTTTTTCCTTCCTTTTTTCTTTCCTTTTTTTCCTTCCTTTTTTCTTTCCTTTTTTCTTTCCTTTTTTCCTTCCTTTTTTCTTTCCTTTGTCCTTCCTTTTTTCTTTTCTTTTTTCCTTCCTTTTTTCCTTCCTTTTTTCTTTCCTTTTTTTCTTTCCTTTCTTAGTTTATAATGTTTATTCCTATGTTTCTCATTTAGGTTTTACTTAAAATTTGTTTGAATTATGTCATTCTTTCTTTCTTTCTTTCTTTCTTTCTTTCTTTCTTTCTTTCTTGTTATCAGTGATGTTCTTTTTCATTTAATCTCTTCTTTCTTCTTTCTTTTGGTCTTTTCTTATCTTGTTCATTCTTTCCTGCTTGCTTACTTGTATATAATGCTCCTTTTCCTTTAATCACTTCTTTCTTTCTTTCTTTCTTATTTGCAATCAATATTACTTCTTTTTCGTTAACCACTTCTTCATTTCTTTTTCAGTGTTTTCTTTCTATCCTTCATATCATTTTTTTGTTTTGTTTTGTTTTGTTTTCCTTTTTTTTTCTTTTTTCATTTCTGCTTGTTTTTTCTTTTTCTTGATTTTTTTTTGTTCTCGTTTGTCTTAGTTTTTTTTTTCTTTCTTTCCATTTCAATTTTTGCCATTTCTGTTTTACTTTTTAAAATCTTTTCTTTTTCATTCTTTTCTGTCCTTTTTTTGTCTTCCCTTTTTCTTTTACCTCTTCAGTATTTGCATTCGATTCTTACATTTTAAAAATATTTCCTTTTTGACTTTCACAATGATATTTTCTTTTTGCTTTCACCTACTTCTTTTAAAAGGGTTTTACTTTTTTTTCCTTCCTGTTTTCCGTGACATTTACAAGCAATTTCCAATTGCATTTACAGAGTACTGAAGATTTTACTGCTCAGCCAGACAAGCGGACATGTGCTGGAATGGAGATTCTGTCTTCTGAAATTGAATTTCTGGATTTGCTCACTGGATTAAAGACAGTCTTTTTCAAGCCGCTCACAGCTGCCCTGGATTCCAACAGGTGCTCATAAAACAATTGCCTTTTCACTTGATTAGTTTAGTTTGGTTTTAATTCATATCAACCATTGTAGGTTATTTGATACCAAATCCTCTTTATAGATATATATTAAACATAACTTCTAAAACACATTTTATAGATACACATAGTTAAATGATCCTACAGTTCTATTTCTAACAATTCAATTTTGCATATGTCAGATGTTAAATGGTTCTAAGTATTGCTATGGAACAGTTATAATCTAACATCAGTCATTTGTTTCTAATGATTCAGTTTAACAAAAATCATTTGTTTGCACACAGTTTAGATGTCAAACAGTTCTATTTGGCCCATAGATAGGACCCAATCAGGTACTACCACTCTGGATCAGAGTGGACCTGGGAGCAATGGCAATGAAGGGATATGCTACATTCCTCATAACTCCAGGACTGGAGCTTCGTCATTAGATGGTTTAGTATCATTTACCAGAACACAGGTTTGGGGTGGGGTCTAACCCCTCTGTAGAGATGCAGTCAGTATATTCTACACCTCCAGCCAAGTGGGTTGGCCTGACAACAGCCAATACCACCTAACAATATGCAACACTATTTAACAATATGCACACTGGCTAACAATACCAACACTGCTGAAAAATATGCAAAACTTCCTAACATTCTTTAATTTTATCAATTGATCAACTGTTATAGACAATTTTTCCTAGAATGATTTAAAAGGTAGTCAAAATAGTATTTGTTATTTTACAAATATTAGAATAATAGATCTAACATGGAATTTTCTCTCTGAGCCACTTTTTTAACTTCAGTTAAATCACTAATCCTAATAGAATATTAGAGCATGTGACTTCAAGTTCTTTATTCCTATGTTCAAAAACATGTTTTTATTTTTAATTTTTAAAATGTTATGTCAGGCCTCTTTATGATATTTGAAGCTAATCAGTATTACTAGGTAAAATGCCCGACTTAAATTTAGTATTTAATTAAATTTTATTCAACCCTTTCAATGGGGTCTAGAAAACACTGACTGTATCCTCTAAAGCGTGGTTAGACCCAACAACAAAGGTGAATGGGTATGACACTAAAATGTATCTGGTTGTGAGGCTCTGGTTCTGTAGCTCAGGGGAATGTGGTATTCTATTACATTTGATAAAAAATAATATCATATATTATAATATTTGATATAATATAAAATAATATCATATAATACTTGATATATAAAATAATATCATACATTACAATACTTGATATAATATAAAATAATATCATATATTATGATACTTGATATTGTATAAATTATATCATACATTATGATACTTGATATAATATGAAATAATATAATATAGTTTAATACTTGAAAAAATATAAAATGATATCATCATCATCATCATCATATCGTGCTGGCAGCACGGATATCCCTGACCCTCTCTCGCCACTCCTCCCTATCGTTCATCGCCCTAGGCAGGTCTTCAGGACAACAACCTGTATCCTCACATAGCTGCTGAATGTACGTTCGTGCTGGTCGTCCTGCTTTTGCGCGGCCGTGTGTGGGGATCCATAAGAGTACATCTCTTATGAGTTCATCTCTGCTTCTCCAGCAATGTCCTGCATGTCTGGTTCGCCTAACTTGAATAGTTTTCGTGATAGGGGGCAGGTGGCCGTACAGTTGGTGTCTTGTGGGGTGTTGCTGCCAGGACTTGTTCAGGATTGCACGCAGCATTCTTGTGTAATTGCCATCTAGTTTCTTCTCCAGCCGTTTTGTTAGCGTCCATGTAGTGCATCCATATAGCAGTATCGATGTGACCGCTGCCTGGAAGAAACTGCGTTTCATTTTATCGGTTAGGTCTGATTTCCATATAGTCGATAGCCTATTGATAGCTGTCCATGCTTTCGTTAACCTCGTTTCGATGTCCTTTTCGGTTGATTCGACACTGCTTCCTAGGTACGTGAATTTGTCTACTAGTTTAAGAGGGGTTCCTTCTAGAGTGGAGATGTCCCCCGTTTGGTTATAGCACATATATTCCGTTTTGTGTGCATTAACATGGAGGCCTATGCTTGCTGCTGCTCGTTCCAAACTATGCAGAAGTGTTTCGGCTTGGTCAGGTGTATTTGCCAGTATCGCTATGTCATCGGCGTAGTCAGCGTCGGTAATTGTTGTTGCGGGATATCTTCTGCTTCTTTTCTTCGTCAGTTCGAAGCCATTCTCTTTGATTTTGTCAATCGATGTTCTAAATACGTAGTCTAGACAAATGATAAAGAGATACGGAGCCAGCGTGTCTCCTTGTAGTACTGTTGCTACTATGTCGAAGTATTCTGTGTCTCCATCTGGTGATCGTACTTTTACTTTAGTGTTTCTATGGAGAATCGTTATTGCCGCTACGGTTTCTTTAGGTATGCCGTACGCTAGTAGGATTTGTTCCATCTTTCCTCTGTGAATGGAGTCAAAAGCCTTGGTAAAGTTGACAAATATTAATGTCGCTTGTAGGTTCTTTGCCCGTACACCTTCAAGGATTCTGCGGATGGTTAATATTTGTGAGGTCGTGGATCTATTTCTTCGGAAGCCATTTTGGTTTTTTCTAAGTATGTTGTCGATTTTGGGTTCTATTCGGTTTCGTAGTAGGGCATTGTAGATTTTGGCAGCTATGGATGTAAGTGTTATGCCTCGGTAGTTTTTGGCTAATCCGAGGTCCCCCTTTTTAGGGAAGGGGAGTATGCATCCCTTTGTCCATCTATCTATCGGATTTTGATTGTATACTGCGTTGCAGTCTCGGAGCAGTATGTCGTCGAATTGTCTGGTCTTCCATACTTCCGGGGGAATTTCGTCCAGTCCTGCAGCTTTCCTATTTTTAATTTTTCTGAGAACCGAGTCGAGTTCTTCTTGTGTGAACGGTCCAAGTTTAATGTCTAATTGTTTGCTAATTATTCTGGTGATTGGTTCAGGCGTTATTTTTGGTGGGTTTCCAAGTAAGTTTTCGAAGTGCTGTTTCCACAGTTTTATTCTTTCTTGTTGGTTTGCTGCTTTAAGTTTTGCTTTGGCTGTGTTCTTTCTTCTGCTCACTTCGTTTATTGTTTGCCAGGCAATTCTAGATTGTCTATCTTCCACCGAGTCTCTAATCTTATCTATCTGATTTTGAATGTATTCTGTCTGTTCCTTTATATATGTGCCTGTTAATTGATATTGTGCCGTTTTTAGTTTTAAGGCATTTGTGTTTGTTGGGTTTTTTCGATAGTTTTTGGAGGCTGTTTTCACTAGTGCACGTTTTTCTCTCACCGCTAAAGTTTCCCATGGGACTCTATATTTAGTTTTAATTTTTGTTGGAATGTATTTTGCTGCTGCCTCAAGGTGTGCATTGACGAAATTTTCGTATTCGTCGTTTGGTGTACTTTTTTCCGTCTTTTCTTGTAGTGTTTCGAATCTGTTTCTTAACTCTAATACGTATTTATCTCTTACATCTTTGTTGTTTAATAGGGCCCAGTCATAGTGTTTGGTGGTCGCTGTTCGTTTGTCGTTTTTTCGTAGGCTTAACCGTATTTTCGCCGTGACTATTCGGTGATCGGTGGACACACCCTCAAAAGAGGAGTATGCCTCGCAATTCAATGCACTATTCTTCCATTTCTTGTTTATAAGGACGTAGTCTATCTGAGCTTTAGTATTGTTTGCGTACGTGTATGTCCATAGTTTGCCCTCTCTTTTTTGGTAGTTTGTATTGAGGCATGCTAATCTATTTTCTATCATGAAATCTGTTAGATGTTGCCCATTCCTATTTGACGTGTTGCGGAGGCTGTATTTGTTGTTTCCGTTTTTCCCGATTTGTGCATTCATGTCTCCGCCAATGACTAACATGTTGTGTTTCGGGATGCTACGCACTAATGAGGATAACTCATCGTAGAAGGTGACTATTTCCTTTTCTTCACTAACATTGGTGGGGCTGTAGCATGAGATGATTGTTGCTCTGGGGTTTCCGTTAAATGTAGCTACCATCATCCTAGGTTGTATTTTCTCTATGCTATTAAGCGTTTTTAGTGCTCTAGGTCCTATAAGCAATCCTACCCCTCCTACTGCGGCGTTGACAGAGTTTTTCCATGCGGATACAGTGGCGAGCGACCATCCATTGCCAGTTTCGTGATATTTGATATCTTCTGTGTGCGTGTATCTGTGTTCTTGTATGCATATTATTTCTATATTATGTTCTTCGGCCGATGCGATTAGCTCTGGGAGTTGTCCTATTCTATTTACGGTTCTTACGTTAAATGTGGCTATTTGTAGTGTTTGCTTGCATTTTAGTAGTTTTGATTGTTTGAGCTCTGTAGCTGATTTTTCGAACACTTTTTTACCCGCGCGAAGAGCGATGCGGTTTGTGTAAGTGGTTTGAGTGTGGGTCATGGTTATCTTTCGATGGCTGTTTTATTCTCTTCTATAGAAGCCACTCTTATAGAGGAGCAGCAGTAGTTCCCCGATCGAACTGTCGATCCTGAGCGAAAAGTCGTCAGACTCACATCCAGGACCCATTTGGGTATTGAGTTTGGTCGTCCATTGGTTTATTCAAATACCTTTACGTACATCATGCTGCTTCCCATGTGTACATAATATAAAAAAAAAAAAAAAAAAAAAAAAAAGAAAAAAAGGGTGGGGGAATTTGTTTTAAGTTTTAACTTAGTTAAAGTCCAACATTAAGGTACTTTCTTAAGACTTTCACTAGTACTGACTTATACTTTTTTTTTTGCTGTATAGGGACTTTTTCTGGGTTTTTAATTTTTTTTTTTTTTTTTTTTTTTTCCTACAGTTGGGGACCTAGCAGGCTTCAGGAATTATAGAGCTTTTTTTTTTTTTTTTCTCTTGGGGGGGGGGGGGCTGTGGTAGCATTAGGCGTTCTAGGCTTTTTCTTCTAAATTACTGTTAGGGCTTTCTTTACGAATTTTTAAATTATTCGATAGAAGATATTCAAAAACATTCTGCCTTGTTCGCTGACATGTGGATAGGCTTAATATCAAATTGGCTTTATAGTAGAGTAAGCGTGCCTTTACATTTAAAACGCACAGTTTAAGCATTATTTCACAAACAAAATACAGCATAACATTTTGTAAAATTCAGCATTTTAAATTGGAATTAAAGACATACTGACCAATATTGACATATTTCTTCCACTTGGCTCCTGAGTTCAAATGCTTCTTCTTCGTTTGGACTTTTATTTACTACTGATATTTTAGGTAGCTTTGGGGGCGGCGGTCTACTGGGGGTGGAGGGGAGAATTCGTTTTTGTTGGTTTTTTTTTTTTTTTTTTTTTCCTTTTTCCCTTTCTGAGAGGGGGGCTGTGGTAGCATTCTAGGCTTTTCTTCTAAACTACTGTTAGGGCTTTCTTTACGAATTTTTAAATTATTCGATAGAAGATATTCAAAAACATTCTGCCTTGTTCGCTGACATGTGGATAGGCTTAATATTAAATTGGCTTTATAGTAGAGTAAGCGTGCCTTTACATTTAAAACGCATAGTTTAAGCATTATTTCACTAACAAAATACAGCATAACATTTTGTAAAATTCAGCATTTTGATATAATATAGTATAATACTTGATATAACATAAAATAATATCATATATTTTTTATTTGATATAATATAAATATAATATAAAATAATATGATATAGTTTAATACTTGATATAATATAAAATAATATGTTTTTGTATAATTGATATAATATGAAATAATATATTTTATTATTGATATAATATATGATAATATAACATATTATAATACTTGTTATAATGTAAAATATTATAATATAGTTTAGTAGTTAATATAATATAACTGTGCAAATAAAAGATCATAGATGAACAAGTGCCAATTTAAAAAAAAAATACAATAGAACATTGAAAATATAGTGACAATTACCATAGATCATTGACAAGTTCATCAAATTGAATTAGCCACAAGGAAATAATATGTCATTAAAGAAAATTAAATAACCGCAAAATTTCTTTTCCTTTTACCTTAAGCCACAACCAATACACAAACCCGTAGATAAATCCATTTTAATAATTTTCCTATTCAAGCAAATAGCTAATGGTCTCGTTAAATGCAAGGCTTCAGTACCAGTTACAAGACGAGTCATCAAACCTTTGAGAATAGACTGCTAATGCTTCCAGTGACAGACTTAATATTGGACCATCAAGACTTGTTAGTCTGTTTCATACCTGAGGACTTTGGAAATTGACTGCATTCATCAAATTGATAATAATAGTCATAATGGCAAATAAAAGTGATGGCACTGATGAGAAAATTGCCAGTGCATAGAGATATTTGGGTGCGAGAGTGTATAAATATATGTTATGTTGGAGTGTCTATTGATAGATATTACACTCAAGTAGCAGTGAAATGAGGATGAAAAGAATGATTATAACAGTAATCATAATGAGTTCAGGAATATATTTACATATGAAAATACTACTATTACTTCTAATAATAATAATAATAATAATTGGCCAGAATACTGAGAGGAGTCCTGGCAACTTGATGAAATTTCTGTCTCTAAAACTCTAATAAAAGGCCATAAGTTAATGCTGATGTGAAAAAACTCTCAAGGAGTAAATAATTATAATGATAATAGTAATATGGGTGTGCTTAATTCTCTGGGATCTCTGGCCCAGTGTGGTAGCACCTGATTGGAATCTATCAGGTGCTATCACACTGAGCCAGAGTGGACCTGGGAGTGATGGCAATAAAGGGGTACTCCACATTCCCCAAAGCTCTAGCATTGCTGGAACCTCACCATCAGATTGTTTAGTGTCATAATCTAGGATATTCATTGTGTGTGTGTGTGTGTGGGGGGGTCTTACCCCTCTGCAGAGGAGCAGTGGGTGTATTCTAAAGCCCCAGCCGACTGGGCAAATACTAAAGTGAATTGTTAGAAATAGAAATCTTTGATCACTTAATTGTGTGTATCAACCAAATGTGTCAACAAGTAGATTTAATATATAGGAGAAAACAAGATTTAGCATTAAATAAGCAAAAATGGTTTATATGCCATAAAACTAAACCAAACCAAATCAAAAACTGAATTATGTGTATATGTATATTATGATATTTGCAAAGAATGAAGAAGAGCAAAAAATGCTGATACAAACTAATCGATTTAGTTTCATTAGGTTCTTTTGTTTTTAAAGGTATATCGACCTTTGAGGGTTATGTAATGCCAAAACAATCACTAGAGAAAAACTGTAGGGTTACTGTTTAACACAGAACTGGGTGATAAGGGGGTTCATACCTTTCTGAAGTGTATTAATGTGAAAGTGAATGTAATACCCTGACAGGAGTTCAAACTTTCTTATTACAATGTCACAGGCCATTGGAGTCTTCCAACAAAACTATGTCTTTGTGGTGTAATGGTTAAAGCGATGGACTGTGGACTCGAAGTAAGCAAATTTGTAGTCCAGTCATGCTATTATGTTCACTTTCGGGCAAATACCCTTGGGAAAGCTATGAACCCCACTATCTTCCCATCTATGGGTTAAATAGCACCACTACTGTTCTTCTAGGAGAATGTCTTTCACATTAAATAACCTACAAAGGTTGATATGCCGTTAAACAAAGAAATCAAACAAAACTATTTAAAACAACTGTCAAGATACAGGAATGGAATTTGGTATTTTACTTAGCTTTTTGTTCAGATAAGGCTCAAGGCCATATAAATGGTGCACCCAGTGAGACTCAAACTCACTCATGAAGGTTTGTTTGTCTAGATTGCAAACCATTATACAACTTGAGGCACTCTAGGAATGGAATTTGGAATTTACCATGCTTATAATGAAAAGGGGAAAAAAGAAACAATTGAATGAAATGAATTAGCCAATTAGGAAAGCACTAGGGCACTTACAGCAAAAAGAAGTGACAATTACTTGGGAAAACTGGAAGGAGATACTGACAAACAACCCAAAATGAAGGAAACAGTCAGAAAGGAATACCTTAAAAGTACAAGGAGACAAGTATAAACTAAAATCTACTGCAGGAACATAATCAAATGAATTGATACCTGAACAGCCTTTCCAGACAAAGGAGGAACACAGACAGATGAACCACAGAACAAAAAACAGATGACGATGCTCAAGGTTCTATATCTATGAGAAGATATCCATATACAATGGTACAAGAAAAGAAAGGGCAAAAGGGATCACCAGCATTTAGGATTTAGTGGATTTGGCAATGCAGGAGCTTAAAGTATAGGCAAAAAGGATCAAAGAGTATTTAATTACAATAGTTAATAACAACAACAACAACAACAAAAATAACACAAGGAAAATCACATATTTATGTATGTGTGTGTCTCTGTACTCCTGTATGTGTATGTGTGTTTGTGTATTGTATGTATATTAAAAAGTTTGTAAATATATGAGCATAGCTCCTATCATAAATAGTATGATTATTTACATATAGATTGACTTTTCAACTTGATATGAGTTGAAGATGGTCTACTCAGCTGTATTGACTAATCAAGACTGCTGCAACATCAATTCAGTGAAATCCTTTCAAATCATTTCAGGTAAACAAAAGAAATTAAGAAAGAAAACATTAAACAAAGAAAGTGGAGAGAGAAAAGAAAGAATGAAAGAAAGAATACCATGAAGAAAATTGAGAGACAAAGAAAAGAAAGAGAAGAAATGAAAGAAATAAAACAAGAAAGTGGCATGTGAGGAAGAAAGAAAGAAAGAATGAAAGCATGTGACCATGAAATTTGAGAGTAAAAGAAAAAAAGAAAGAAAGAAAGAAAGAAAGAAAGAAAGAATAGGACAAAGAAGGTGGAGTGAAAAGAAAGAAAGAAACAAAGACAGAATGGGAAAAAAGTAAAGAGAATAGAAAGAAAGAAAGAAAGAAAGACAGAAAGAAAAAAGTAAAGAGACAAGAAAGAAAAAAAGAAAGAAAGAAAGCATGAGACAATGACATTTGAGAGTAAAAGAAAGAAAGAAAGAAAGAAAGAAAGAATAGGACAAAGAAGGTGGAGTGAAAAGAAAGAAAGAAACAAAGACAGAATGGGAAAAAAGTAAAGAGAAAGAAAGAAAGAAAGAAAGAATGGGAAAAAATAAAGAGAAAGAAAGAAAGAAAGAAAGAAAGGATGGGAAAAAGTAAAGAGACAAGAAAAAAAGAAAGAAAGCATGCGACAATGACATTTGAGAGTAAAAGAAAGAAAGAAAGAAAGAAAGAAAGAAAACATGCACCAATGAAATTTGAGGGTAAAAGAAAGAAAGAATAGGAAAAAGGTGGAGAAACAAGAAAGAAAGAAAGAAAGAATGGGAAAAAGTAAAGAAAGAAAGAAAGAAAGAAAGAATAGGACAAAGAGGGTTGGGAGACAAGGGAAGAAAGAAAAAGTGGAAAAGGAAGAAGCTATTACATAATGTGTTTCACTTATCAGTTTTAAAAAATCCTTGTTATATTCGGGTTTCTTTGAATTACCATAACAACAGAAATTCCAATTACTCTATTGAGAAATCAGGTTATAGTCACAATCAATCTTACGTATGAGTAGGCAATAGAAATATTTTTTCCCAACAGCAGGGATAAGATATGCTGACTGTACCTCTTGAAGAGCAGTAAGTTCCCACTCAGCCAAAAAAAGGAGTGCTCTGTTTATGACACTAAATTACATCTGATGGTGAGTCACCAGTTCTGGAGACCATAGAATATTCCTTCTTTGCCAGTACCCCTAAGTCCATTCTGGTAGAAACTGTTATTATCTCATTTTTGGGTCGAAGAGATCTGTTTTAGAATTCTTTGTATATGATTGTAATGTGAGCAAAAACACCTTTTGTGAAACAAACACTCAAAAAATGTAAATATGAACATACAAGGAATATGATATCCCAACCTCCAGGTATAAAATAACCCCAGAGAGGTTGATCCAAGGATTCAAAAATACACAAAAAAGAGAGCAGTGTGAGTTTAATTATAAAACCAACAAAAACAACAAAAATGCATAAAAAGATAATCAGGAAAAAAAAAAATTATAATCAAGAAATAAAAAATGGGAAGAAAAACTCAGTGGAGATTTTAATTGTGAAAGTTTGTGATCAAAAGTAAGTGGGGTACTGCTGGTTTCCTTCTCCTAGATAGGTCACCTAACCAAGGCTAAAGAAGCTCATCTGCCCTGTATAATGTTCCACTAGAAATAATAAGATCCCAGTTGATTTTATTTGGAAGATTAATTCTTTTATCAAAAATGTTTGGTGCATATTTATTGTTTTGATATAATCTTAAATATGACGACTTTTTGTTTTCAGAGCAATTATCAGTTTGCAAAATGTGGAAATCATCTTCACAGATATCCTCACCATCCATAAAATTCACAAGTAAGAAGTAATTTTCCTTTATTTTTCACTGAAACAATGAAAAATATGCTTCAATAATATTTTCAGGATATTATATAAGCAAACAGTGCTAACCCATATTATGTAAGACCTCATTACAAAGATAGAGTGAATGTTGTAGAAAATTATGTGTACTGAGTTTATGAGGTAATATAACTCAATATTGTTGCAGAGAAGTTTTATGGATGCTATGATAAAAAGGTTAATGGTGAAATGAATTATAAATAAAGCAAGCAAATGGCTAAACAAAAAACAAGAATCTGGGTTGATTCATGTTTTTATATATTATTTTTGATAATGAGCAAAAGCTTAGAAAAGATGTTGCATTGGTATTAATTTTGGTATTTGTACAGATTACATGAATATTTTATTATTCTTTTTAAAATGCTTACAAGTTTGTTCGAACTGAAATTCTTTTGAGAATAAAATTTATTTACCATCATATGTTAATTTGAGGCTGTGGCCTAATGAGCAGCATGTTCACCAATGGTCTGAGAGACTGGGGTTCAATCCCAGGTCGAGTCATACCAAAGACACAAAAAATGATACTTGATGCCACCTTGCTTAACACTCAGTATTACAAGGTATGGATAAAGTAGAGCAATCCAGGGAATTGAGTAGTGCTCTCCCCAACACTTTGTTGTAATAGATATTGAAAAGGAAGCCTTCAGGTTGCCCTCGACTAAAGTCGCTGACTTTACTTTTTGGCTTGATGTTGTAAGCTCGGGTAACTGTTCTTTTATGTTTAAAGTCATAGCACTAATTGTTGCTATGTTAATGATATTTTTGCATCTAAGTAAGTTAGATTTGGGCTCTGTTGCTGATTTTTCAAACATCAGGGCCAGAGCTCCAACCACAACAGAACTTGCCTCTTGTTTTCTTGCATGAAGGGCAGTGTTGTTTGGATGTCTGGTTTTGAAAAGAGTCATGGTAATCTTTTGGCGATTATCTATATTTTCTAATCAATAGACACCACTTTTAAAGACAAGTAGCACTAATTTCCTGAGTGAACTATTTGAACCTGACATTTGACCTATGAGGTTCATCCACCCAGCATCTGGTGAATCACATATAGATGTAGCAGTGTTGGCTTAACAGCAAAAAATACATGCATCAGCTCAGTGCAGACACTAGATGCAGCCAGGAAGACCAATCAGGAGTGATATATGATAGGGATGGATGGTGAGAGAGTGTCAGGAAATTCTGTGCAAACAGCGTGATTTGATAACAATGACTTTTGGCTTGCTTGACTTCCGATGAATCCTGGGTTTCTGTCTTGTAGTGCTTGGGATTTTTCATCTTTTTAAAGTAAAGTTCTTTCAGGAAACTATCATACATGGAGAATATTTTCTAATTTTTTAGATTTAGTGAGACACATGGAACTTTTTGTCTTTTTAGATTTGGTGACACATGTAGGTTACTGACTATGACAGGTTGTAAGATGATCATAATTAAAAATGAAAGACAATGGACTGATTTTTATTAAAGTTTTGGAAAATAATTTCTATCTGAATATATTTAATTTATTTTTATCATTTATCTACTCTGAGTTACGGCCTTCGTCACATCATGTATGACTTTATTCAGTGATCTCTGAGACCCTACAAATCACTTACTGAATACTTTAAAAAATATTTAATTTTATCATATTTGAAACTTGCAGAGGGTAGTATTTACCAAAAATAAAAAAAATTAAAATCAAGAAATGGTTTTCTAAGCCGTTTTTTTTTTTTTTTCTAAGCCGTTTTTTTTTTTTTTTTTTTTTCTAAGCCGTTTTTTTTTTTCTGCAGAGCATTAAGATAAAATACATTCCCTCTTAGCTCAACACCTAGCCATGACAGAAAGGGTTTAAAAGAATAAAAGTGAAGGAGAAAGCCATCTGGGTTACTGGCACTGGTGATGTTCTAAAGTTGTTTCCCCTAACAGAATTCCATCTGCCTGGGTATATGTACTTCTAGGTAGGAGCACAAATATTGGACTCTTCGGTTCTAAGGCTTAAAGAACTAATCTATTCTTTGTGTAACTAATTTTTGACTCTTGTTTCGTTAATCCAAATAACCCTTGTCATAAATCTAATAGGCTAGAATATCATTCATCTTATATCTATTGATATTTTTATGACAACTCCCAATTCATTACCTGCTGTATATATGTATATGTGCTGCTTGCATCTGAAGATTGCAATTTTTTCTTACTCCTTTAAAAAGATTCCATGGAAGTGGTAGCAATGGGGTAACCAAAGAGGTGAATCTGATTTACTTTGGGTTTTATCCTGCTCTGTCAACTGGTATTGAACACTTTCTTTAGATTAAAACATATATATATACATATATATATATATATATATATATATATATATATATATATATATTCGTATATTGAACATTGATCTGATGATCAAATGACTGTGAAACTTTAAGATGCGTGTTGGGTGATTTTTTCTTTTCCTTTTTGATATTGTTGTATTGTTCTTTGATATTTCTGCATTGACCATTATTTCATTTGCTATTGTAACTATTTTTGTTTTCCTTTTAAAACTGATGTTGTAAATTTTAGTTTTTGAATGAACTGTGACAAAAATTACTTTAAAATAACACACACACACACACACACACACACACACACACACACACACACACACACACACATGTATATATATCATCATCATGTCGCGCCATCAGCACGGATATCCTTGACCCTCTTTCGCCACCCCTGTCTGTCGTACATTGCTTCTGGCAGGTCTTGAGGGCTACATCCTGTATCGGCACAGGGCTGCTGTATTTAGGTTCAAGCTGGTCATCCTGCCTTTGCTCGTCCATGTGAAAGGGTCCACAGGACCACATCACTTATGAGCTCATTCCTACTTCTCCAGCAGTGTCCCACATGTCTGGTTCCTCTAATTTTGATAGTTTTCGTCATGGGTGGTAGGTGGCCGTACAGCTGTTGCTTTGTGGGGAGTTACCTCCAGGACTTGTTCAATATTGCTTGCAGCATTCTTGTGTAGTTACCATCAAGCTTTTTCTCCATACGTTTAGTTAGTGTCCATGTAGTGCATCCATATAGCAGTATTGACATGACCGCTGCTTGGAAGAAACTGCGTTTTATTTTATCGGTCAGGTCTGAGTTCCATATAACCGATAGCCTATCGATGGCTGTCCATGCCTTTGCTATTCACGTGTTGATGTCTTTTTTGCTTGATATATATATATATATATATATATATATATATATATATATATATATATATATGTGTGTGTGTGTGTGTGTGTGTGTGTGTGAGTAGTTAGGCAACAGTCATTCATTTAAGTTTGTTTCATTAAAAAATAAAGAAAAATTTTGTCTGTATAATTCATTTCAGATCCTTTCACGTTTTCTGATTAGTGTCTTTGTTTCAGGTTGAAATTGGGAGATGAATTGTCCTGAACACTTTCTGGCCTTTCATAGGCCATTATAAGGGGTTGCTTACTTGTGTAAGATGTGTTTGTATTTTTTAAAAAGGGTTTTGAAAGTTTTTGAAAGATATAATAACACAAAGTTGGATAAAATAGGGTAACTGGTGTATTTCGAAAGGGAATGATATAAAAAAAGAGAATGCTATCAACGGAAATAGATTACTCTAGGAATGCGGGACACCCCACCACTTCCAAATAAAAACAAAAACTAAAAGCATTTCAAAATATTGTCGCTATTTTCAAAATTGATTCTATCAATTTTAGTTTTTTTTTGTTTTTATATCTAGGGCTTTTAGGATTTGTAGTCATAGCTTAACAGTTTCATGTGCGATTATAGTAATGTTTTCGGCTAGAATTTTTCGAAACTTGGATTTAGCATTCCCTTTTTAAATACATCAGTTACCCTGTTTTATCCAACTCTGTATTCCCATATTTTCATTATGTTATAAACTTGCAAAGACTTTCAATTTTAGTAAATTCATCAACCAATTCCAACCTGAAACTAAGACACTTATAAGAAAACTTGAAATGATCTTAAATGAATTATACAGAGAAAATTTCTCTTTATTTTTTAATATATATATATATATATATATATATATATATATATATATATATATGATGACTGCCACATTTTGGCTGGTGTTAGAAGTCCTTACCACCAAAATTACCACTTAGACATCTGGATTTATGACTGATCTTCTTTCATAAGCCCTCAAGTGACTCTTAATTCCAGCTGTCTACCATGATAATCATGACTTGAATTTTGTACTGGGTTAATAAGATCGACTTGTGAAATATTTTTAAGAATCTTCATTTGTCTTTAATCCATAACTTGATTTGCAAACTTTGTTATAAACATCATACACATTACCATAAGGACAAAGATGACAATGAAAGTTTTCAAGTTTCTTGATGTTTTTTAATCACAATGGGATTTGATATAATCAACATATCCAACATTTGATAAAAAGGGATGTATACAAAATCTGCATTCCTAATTCTGGTAACATCCTGGCAGATTCACAGATGATTCACCCTTACTTTTCAAGTATGTTTAAATTTTTTTTGAACATGGAGTAATTCAAAACATTTCATCCCTATCAAGAAAGTAACGTTCTTGAACGATGAAACATATCTTCTTCCATGTATCCATTTAACAGGTTAACAGACCAGGTATATTGTTCCTTTCATTAAATAAAAATAAACTTAATTAAAATCATAAAAAAAAAGTCATTTCCTTTTCTGGCAAACAGATTTTTATCTTCCCTTATAAAATTTTTTGGTTAAGCATATAAATCAAATATCATCTCTCTCTCTCTCTCTCTATATATATATATATATATATATATATATATATATATGTGTGTTTGTGTGTGTGTGTGTGTGTGTATTGTCATCTATAGACAGTCTGTTTCCTTGTATTACAACTATTAATATATATATATATATATATATATATATATATATATATATATATATACATAAAATGAGAAAAATTATATGACAAATCTAGAAATATATTTTGTGCTGTTTATTTCTTAATTTTTCCAAACTAGTTTTGACCTTTGGTCATCACCAAGACAAAAAGTTTGATGAAGAAATGTTTTCTTTATAAAGTTTTTAAAAGAGTTGATATCAAGCCATAAAAAAGTGGTGAAGTAACATATCATTCATTTTATGAAAATTATTTTCTTGTGTTTAAGTGTCAACTGACCTTTATAAGATCTCTGCTATACTGTGGACAAATGGCTCTGAGCTCTCCATTTGGGAGATATACGTTTAACACTGGAAGGTGGGATTCAAATTAGCCTTGACTGTTTGGTTAGGCATTTGTTTATTTAGGTGTTTATGTGTCACCCTTAATCTGTCCATCCTGTTTTAAAGCAGTGTTTTGAGGATCATTTAGTTTGGTGTTAAAGCCATTTGGAGTAAGTGTTTGGCCATACTTTATCAATTTATCTTAATGCATTTTTATTATTGCTTTAATATTGTCTGATGTAGTATTGAGATTCTTTCTATAATGATGAATTTAATTCTTTGTTTAACTTTTTACTGAGGGAAAATGATATTCTTCAAGTATTAGTTTATTATATTTAGTATATATATATATATATATATATATGTAACACTATGTAGGTGGTCCCCCAAGCAGAAGATTCCTTTGTCTGTTTTGGCCCGAAACCAGACAAAGGGTTTTGGACCCGTGATCTCGACGTGACCGGAAGTGGGGAGGGGACGTGAGAAGAGAGTTGGACAAAAGGAGGAGGAAGGAGTTGGCGAGGGTTGACGGACAGTGGCAGTCGACACGGGACAGCAGAGGGACCAGTTGGCATGAGATAGGGTCCAGCCACAGTGAGGAAAGATGAGTCGGCATTCCAGTAGCGTTGTAGAATTTTCACTAGTAACCCACGCTAGCGTTAGTCTACACATGCACAATGTTACATAACTCCTCTTCTGCACTTGAGTTAACCCGTAGGTGTTTTGTTCGTTTGTTCTTTTTCCTCCTGCTCCCTCGATTGTATTCTTGTAGCGTAAAGAAATGTGCAATACCCCTATCGGAATCACTAGTAGATCACCGGCCATAAAGATATTGAAATGGTTCGAAGAGGTTGATATATCAGGGGGCCAAAGGGGTAACATCACACACATATATATATATATATATATAGTTTATTAGATTTGATACAGTTGGTTGGTTAGTTGGTTTGGGTGATGGATTTTAATGCCATGTCAACTTATCTGGGATTATTTTATACCCAGAGGTTAGGGAATAACATATATTGTACATCTATATTTACACTTATTTGAAGTTAAGAGATTTTATTTCTGTAAGGATCATCTAGGATTGCTTTTTAACAAATAATTTGGGGATCAAATTGATAGATTTCTTTGTACGGTATTAATCTGGTTTATGTTTCTAATTTATGGAATAATTTCAATTCTCTCAAAAAAGGACAGAACATTTTCAAATAGATCTTTCATATTGTTTGCATTGTAAAAGCATTTTTTTTCTGATCAGAGCAAAAACTTCAGATTCAATGAGAAGGTGTTTAAAAGTGCAGTGGGTTTGATCAAGAAGCATTTATTGTGCATATTGTTATTCCAGAATTGTTGCCCTTTTGTATGGAAGAATCCATTAATTTTAGGTTGAAAGTCAGTGTATAGAATTTTAGATTTGCTGGGACAATATCTAAAGGAGACTTACTAGCTAAATATTTGATTCTGGGTTTGTAGTTATTTATATGATATGAATTAATGGTTGGTTGGTTGGATTTTATGGCATATCAACCATTGCAGGTTATTTAATGCCAAATCCATTTTTATGAAAATAGTTCCATTTCAAACAATTCAGTTTAGGATAAGCATGCAGTTTAAATGTAAGTAAAGTTCAATTGTGAAAAGCATTTCTATTTCAAGCTATTCAGTTTAGTCAAACAGTTCTTATTCAGATTATTCAGTTTAGTATAAGAAAAGATTTTGTTTACACTGTTAAATGTCAAAACAGTTCTATATTAAACAAATCAGTTTCGTGTAAGTACAGTTTCAATATCAAAAACTGATTGATTTCAAACAATTCTGCTTAGCATAAGCACTCAGTTTAAATTTGATTATAGTTTAATTGTCAAAAACATTTCAATTGCAAGCTATTCAGTTTAGTCAAACAGTTCTGATTCAAATAATTCAGTTTAGCATAAGTATGCAGTTAGTTTTATTTATCCCATAGATAGGGACCAATCAGGTGCTACCTTTCCTGGCCATTGTGGACCTGGGAGCAATGGCGGTGAAGAGGTACTCCGCATTCCCAAAAGCTCCAGCATCACTAGAACCTCACCATCAGATTATTTAGTGTCATATCCTGGACACTCGTTTGAAGGCGGGGTCTTACCCCTCTGCAGAGATGCAGTCGGCATATTCTACAGCCCCAGCCGACTGGGTAAGATATGAATTAGTGAAGTCACAAATGACATTTGTGGATTATTTAGAGCGGAACAAAAATGATCAATCCTGTATTTTGCTTATTCTCTTTTTTCTATTAAACTGTTTTAGTTTTAAAATCCTTTTTAATTTGAGGTTTAATGCAAACTTCTTCTTTCATATTGTGGGGCATGAAATGAAAGAAAAATAAGGTTAGTTTTGTTTTTGTCTCAATTTGAATGTGTTTCAATATATGATCATTTCTTTAGGAAGAAGGGGGTCTCAAAGACAATATATATATATATATATATATATATATATATATATATATATATATATTAGTTTTTATACATATCTAATTGCATGGTCATTCTAAGGAATTCACACGAGTCAGGAAGTCTTCGAGGAACTCAAATCTGGTTCTTGATGTCTGGAAATAAAACATTCAAGACAAACTGAGTCAATTAAACAAAGAACCCCCCCAAAAATTATTTTATACTTACTGCAAAAGATGTGGATGACACTAATTCTTATCACAAACACTTTGGTGTTTGGATATTTTCCCGCACAGCTCAGAATTAATTTACAGCCAGTTGGTTACTTGATTAGGTGAGTTTCATGGCATATCAACCATCGACCACAGGTTTCATGCAGTCTTATAACGACAATCATCAGGATAAGAAAGAAAGATATTGGAGAAATCAAGAAGATCGATCTTTGTATGTGTGTGTGTCTTTGTGTAGATTATATTTGCGTATTATTGTGTGTGTGTCTTTGTGTTGATTATATTTGCGTATTATTGTGTGTGTGTCTTTGTGTAGATTATATTTGCCTATTATTCTGTGTGGTCGTATTAGAGATTTTCAGTATGTGTCTGTTTGATGATACATGCGCCGCGCGGCAAATTTGAGGTTGTCTCTTGGATATATGAGTCGTGATGTGTAGCGAAAGTCGTGACACACAAGTGTTTGACCGAATAAAAAAATTTTTCGTGTGTGTGTGTGTGTATGTGTAGCGATGATTTAAACAAAGGAACAAATTATCATCATCATTGCATTACGAAGAAAATAAACATTTGATTTGTCAAAAACATCAAATTCACGAAACACCTGGACAATTTCCAGAAAAAAAATCATAAATCTAAAAGAATACACAACTTAAAAATATTTATATTCCAGTATAAAAACAACCAATTTATATTCTACAAGTTTCACAAACTACAAAAACCTGACAACCAACAACCTAACGCATATATACAAAAAAGCGCCTGAAATCATAATGAACAACATAAATAAGGAAGCCAAATGAATAGCCACAAAATTAAATATAGACCACAAAATAAACTCTATAGCTGAACAGCCAGCCTTTATAACAATCAAAGATCACAAACCGAATTTCAAAATCAATCCATCATACCGATTAATTAATCCCACAAAATCCGAAATCGGAAGAATTAGTAAACATATACAAGATAATATAAACACGCAACTCAAGGATAAACTACCGCTCAACCAGTGGAAGAACACCAAGGCTGTCACTAATTGGTTCACTGCAATAACTAAGAAAAAAACAATACAGCCTTCATCCAATTCGACATTATAGACTACTGCCCTTCCATCACCGAATGCACATTTGACAGAGCTCTAGAATTAGCAGCCCAGCACGTACCCGTCTCACAAAATGATATCAGGATCATCAACCTCAGTCGCAAATCACTCCTCTTCCATGACAACAAACCATGATAAAAATCACTTAATAACTAACTATTCGACGTAACCATAAGTAGCTTAGACTGCAGAGGTGTACGAGCTGGTCCGTACCCTGATACTTTCTAACTATCAAACATAATCAAAAACATCGATAGACGACGACGGTCTAATCATCATAAGGAACTCAAATGGACCAAAACTAGATAGTTACAGGAAAAGGATATCCAACGCACTTAAATTGCTAGGATTTATAATTACCATAAACGCAAACCTAAAAATAGTAAATTTTTTAGATGTAACACTAAACTTAAAGAAAGGCACATTTGAATCTTATAAAAAAGAGAACGATACACCCATCTACATACACACTTCTTCAAACCACCCAACCTCAATCATCAATCAAATACTAAAATCAATTAGCCGCAGACTAATTTTTCCAACATCGACATTTTCAACAAAAACAAACATATATACGACAAAAAAAAAATAGCGGTTATAAACAAAAACTAGAATACACAGCTCCAAAAATCAAACCAAAATACAGAAATAGAAATATCACTTGGTTCAACCCGCCTTACAACTAAAGTGTACTCCTTCGTCTATTATGCTTTTAAATCAAAAGTTTATTTTCTTCTTAATGCAATGATGATGATAATTTGTTCTTTAGTTAAAATCATCACTACCCCTCACACACACACACGAAAAAAAAAATTATACGTGACTTTCTCTACACATCGTGACTCATATACACTAACGTTCTTTTGATTGTAGTTTTCTATTTTTTCGATTTCTCCAATATCTTTCTTTCTCTGCCAGGTGATTATCGTATTAAGACAGCATGAAACCTGTGGTCACAGACAACCATCTGTGCTGTTAAATATATATATTAAAACTATTATATATTTATTTGTTATTATATAAGAGCTCTATCGCAAATATTGAGCACCATCCAAATTATACCGCATTTAGTCTCCCACAAACCCACCAAGTGAGATAGTGACAACGAATACGATATATATATATATATATATATATATATATATATATATATGTGTGTGTGTGTGTGTGTGTGTGTGAGCGTGCGCGTGCGTGTGTGTGTGTATGTATGTGTGTGTGCACATGCATACATACATACATACATGCATATCTATCTATCTATCTATCTACACATTTATTTTTCAGAGAATTTTGTGAGAATCTTAAAAACCGTTTTGCTGACTGGAATGGCATCACAGGTTGTATTGGGGATATTTTTCTGAAATTTTGTGGCCAACTTCAAGCTTACATAAATCTGATCAACAATTGTGAGGCAGTGTTAAGGTGCATTGAAAGAGTTAAAGAATCAGTGCCAACATTTCGTGCTTTTCTTTGTCGCCATCTGAGAAGACCAGAAGTCAAGATGATGACGTAAGTATGATATTTTTATGAAGATATATGCACAGTCCTTATAAAAAATGAATGGAAGCCTATTCACATAGAGGCACCTCAGTTTAGAATCTAATTATCTGCCCTCTCTGTGTTGCCTCCACGCCTCTGTCTAAGATCAATGTTGTATCTGTGTGCATTGCATATAATTTGAAGATTGATTTTGCCATTTAGAAATAAATTCAGAGGTGAAAATCTGAATATCTACGGACTTAAAAATACTGTGGTTAATATGATTTTTAAAAAAGGATTTTGTTTTGCTTTTATATTACAGTATTAGAAATGAATTCTTAAATGATCTTGAACTTCTATAAATTGGTTGGCAACCAAGTCTTGGGGACAGTTATTAGTGTAATGATTTTATTTCGCACTGAGCGGTGCTAAAGCGTCTATTCAATAAATCATCATCCATAAATTACCTTCATATTTCTATTTGATAATTAAAAAAACCTAAAACAAGTCTAAATTTTCAAGGGAAATAACTCATAAAAAATGTACCAGTATAATTTCCCCTGAAACCTATGCGTACAGAAAAAATCAATATAAAATAAGTATTTTATTTATTTTTTTTAATTTAAAAAAGAAAGATTTGGCACAAAACATTAGCAATTTCTTTTAATTCAGACTATTTTCCTTATTTGTGGAAATAAAAAGATTAGTCAAACGTATTAAGAAAAAATAACATTAAAAATCTTTTCTTAAATCACAAATGATAGTTTGACCAAGGGGAGATAAATCTATCTTTTTGCTTGGATACGCCCTTGCGGTAGAATTTGAAAAAAAAAGTATATATTTAGAATTAAATAAATAGATAAATAAATGAATGCAATAATAAATGATTTTTTAATTGTAACGACTAAATTAAAAGTTGAATATCGAAAAGATTAATAGTCATAATATCTTACAAACAGAAGTCATTTTCCGATCACTTATTAGGTATGTTTGATGTTTTTTTACAAAAATCTCAAGGTTATAAAATTATAAAGTTAAACTAAGATTATTTCATTTTCGGGCTGCTTTAAAGAAAAAAATCTTTACATTTCGTATTTGAAATAAGGACGAGTATTTTTAATGTATTCTTTTTATATATCTTGGTAGATTACTAGAAAGTAATGTTTTTTGTTGTTTATATATCTTTGCATTTTCTTGGGTGAATGGCAATAAACATAATATGCTAAATACGACTATGATCAAAATGTTCTCAGAATTTAAATCGATTAAAAAGTATAAGACAATTTTATTTAATCTATGAACAATTATGTTTTCATTGATATGAATTGAGATAACAGAACAAACTAATGATTGTTAGTTTTGATATCCTTTTTATAATAGTCAACAAAAGATGTGTTGAACCCGAGGCATCAGAACGCTAGATGGCACTGATAGCCAGTGGTAGGGAAGAATCAGTGAAAAGATTATGGTCAAGATGACAGGATAGAACTTCAGGAAAGCTGGCTTAGTGCCTTTCCCAAGACCATTAGTATAAGCAAGTAATAGAGTTGTATGAGAAAATAAAGACAATGAATAAACCCATTAAGATGGCACTGGAAAAATTTATTGGCACATGAGAGATAAAAAAATTTCAATTATTTTTATTTAATAGATAATTAATTCAATGAAAGTAATTCTTGTTTTCTGAATGGTTTGAGAAGGAGGTGTTTTATTATTATCATTATTATTATTATTAAATTGTTAATTTTATTTATTTTTACAAAGGCCTTGATGTTTGTTGAGGCCCTCATTATCTAGGTTTCCTGAAATCTAACTTCAATTTGATAACATATACACATTTATATACATTTTGAACAAACAGCAACAAATAGAAACAAAGTGAAATAATCTTTTCTTTAAAAGAATTTCAATCTATTAAAAGTTAATAGAAAAGAAAGAAAAAAATTCTGAAAATGTTAATGAATTTGTTAGATGATAAAAACAATTGTACTTACATGGTTTTATTTATCTAAATATGATTTGCAAGGAATTATTCAGTTTCAAATAACAATTATGGTTTAATAATAATAATTTCTTTGCAATTATTTATATGGTTCCAAGCATTTCTATCTATCTCTAATAATTTTCAAACAGATCTATTTGAGCCACTGGTAGGACCCTAACAGGTACTACCAAATGAGAGTGGACATGGAAATAATGGCAATAAAACAATGATTTTACACTGCCCAGACCTCCAGGACTGGAGCCTCACCATCAGATGTAGTTTAGGACTTTGTCATCAAATCAATAAGAACAGTATATGTATCTATTCAACTATTCTCCCATCAACAGGATGCGACAAAAAGTCAGTCTTGTTTTAAGCAGAGAACATTTGGATTGAATGAAGAGTTTTCTTTCTCTTAGACTAAATGTCTTACCCAGGCTAAAGAACTCAGACTGTCATACTCTTAGTAATATAATCAGGGATGTCAGGGTTAAAAATAAAAATGGATCGGTTGCAAATTGACAATGGGTTCTGATTGGCTGGAAGAAACTCAAATGGAAAAGTTGTTAGGGCAAATGACACTGGATAGAAAAAACAGGAAAAGAGTGAGTTGTATATGAGATGCAATGAAGTAAAGATAACAGTTGAACACCAGTGACAATGATGTGAAGATGGCAGAAAATTATAGCTCCCCCTTTTGGGATGAGCTCCTGTGATGAGGTCTCACACCAACTGAGAAGTTGTGAATGTGGAACAAGTGAGCAAGCACATGTTAAAACTACAACAGAAAGCAAGAAAGTAAATATCAAGGTTTGCATCAACTCTCTCTCTCTCTCTCCTCATGACATCTTATTTACTTTGTCTAGCTAAAGAGGTTGACTCAGTTGATACTCTGTTTCTCTCAACTTACTGACTGCAAAAAAGTGTAGTAGTGACTAAACATTTGTATTAGTGAACCAAGTCGGGTTTTCTTTTCTTTTCATCATGGTGAATGTTTCAATAGAGGTCTGACTGACATTTAAGACAGTGCTACAAGGGTCTGCCAAGAACCATGGTGGTTCAAGCATCTTTGTGGTGTAGCAGTAGTACAAATGTCCATTTGCAATCCATAGTGTTATAACCTTCTATTTGGTGTTATAATGATACATAATTATGCATAGCGAGAAGGAGAAGAGATTGGTTCATGCCTTTCTTAAGGGCATTAGCATGAAGTGAAATGCAAACACTCAAGTCCAGGATTATAACCAATTCCATTTCTATTGATGATAACTATTTTTCTCAATAGATCTCTCTGTATCTTCTTTATCTTTTGTTGTTTCCATGGAAACAAATAGAAAGGATCACTTTCAAAGAAGCTCTCCTATTTTGCTGAGTAATACGAGGATCATTAAATAAGTTTCCAGACTTTTTTCATATGGGCACTTTTATTGATAGTACACACATGAAACTCTAGTCCCCTTCGAAGTAATCTCCTCTGGCTAATATGCACTTGTTTTACTGATCCAACACCTTCTGGAAAGCCCCATGGAAGTCCTCTTGAGTGAGCATGTCAATGACCTTTGTCACAGCCTCTTTCATCTCCTCAATTGTCTCATAATGACAGCCTCTAAGCTTAGAGAATAACCAAAAGTCATAGGGAGCAAGGTCTCGACTATAGGGAGGGTGAGGAACTGTCTTGATGCCCATCTTGGTCAAATAGTCTGTGACAAGGATGGAGTTGTGGACTGGTGCATTGTCCTGGTGGAAATGCCACTGACCCAATTTGAAGAGTGCTGGCCTCTTCCGACGGAATCTCTTCCTGAACTCCCTTAAAACCTCAACATAGTAACCCTAACCCTAACCCTTTGGCCAATCAACTGTGGTGTATTGACTTCCTTACTCCTCCCACACCTCTCATCATCCCTTACAGACTCCCTGCTTTCTTTGAATCTCTTATGCCACTCAAAACCTGATGTTCGATTCATGCAAGATGCTCCAAAAGCAGTCTAGACCATTCCATACGTTTCTGTGGAATTCTTTCCTAGTTTAAAACACAATTTTATTGCATATCGTTCTTCTAAAGTGTCCTCACATCTAGGTTGCATTTTTGAAATTCACCAGCTGTGACACTCAGGCTTTAGTAGGGTGTATTCCAATTGCTGCTGTAGCTATTCATTTGAAGCTGATATCATAAGAATTGGTCATTCATCTCATAAGATGTATAGCAATAACATGGTGAATTTTTAAGAGTCTACGACAATTTTAAATGCCTGTACAAAAATGGTCTGGAAACTTATTGAAGGTACCACATTTTTTTCTATTTAAAATCTTTCAAAGCAATGAATGAGATAAAGAGACATGCTATTTACATTGGGAGAAAAAAATGGACTCTTACTTCTCTCAAGAGCATTTGCATAAAAAAAAATGTTATCATCTTCATTCAGGATATGAATTTGGGTTGTTGATTCTATTTCTTATTGTGATAATAGTACCACTAAGGCCATCTACAATAAAATCATATTCATATCTATGTATGATTTATTTAGTTGTAATTGTCTGGTTTGTTGGCTGCTGGAGTTTTTGCATGTTGACTACTGATGTATTAAAGTAGAGAGAGAGAGAGAGAGAGAGAGAGAGAGAGAGAGAGAGAGAGAGAGAGAGAGAATGTGTGTGCATGTGAGGATATTTCAATCAAATTTGAAATGTCTCTGTATCACCTGACTTTGCTGTTCTCTCCTGACGATTGACTTGATTATTCTCGTATTCATGTTTGACAATCAGCTGAAATTGGTTCTACAAGAAAGAATAAACTTGTGGATTGTAATCGGCTCTTGAATAGATTTAGTTGTCGCATGACGTGTTCTCAACTCTGCCCATGCATATTATCAGCAGTCATATAGAATATTAGAAGTCATTTTCTGTTGATTTATTTTTACTTTGTGCCCCTTGACTCGATCGTCTTGCACCATAGTGAAAATTTGTAACTTTGGTGATTTATTTGATTAATTATGAATTTATATTCATGATTAATATTTTTATCAACTGATTTGAAATGGTGTATTTTTCATATATCAAGAACTCTTAAAATGTACTTTTTACCATGCTTTCATTTATTTCAGTTCTTGTTTTATTTTTGCAAACACGAGGTTCATTAAATTGGAGGAAATGAAAAAAAACATTTTTTTTTAGAATTTTTTTCCATGAATGTAAACTCTACATTGTATTGAATTAGGTTATAACAAAAAAATATTTTAATCTAAAAAAATGTATTTGTTTTTAAGCTGTTCAAGATGGCAATAAATCAAGTTCTGGGACTGAACAGAGGTCTCTCATAAACTTTTGGTGGCTGAGAACTTCAAATCATGTGAAATTCATAGAAAAAAATGTAATATGTATAAGTAAGTAAAGTTGGTGACTGTAGTCGAGGGTGACCCAGAAGGCTCCCTTTTTGATAGCTACTACACCAAGGTGGAGAGGAGGGTGTTACTCCTTTCCCTAGATTGCTCTACTTTACTCTTGATCTGTACGTTAAAATGATGAGTGTTTAGCAAAGAGGCATCAAGTACTATTTTTTGAGTCTTTGGCATGATTCAACCTGGGATTGAACCCATGTCTCCCAGGCTATTGGTGAACACTCTAACCATCATCCCAATGTTTGTTTTCATTGGTGATAGAGAAGTCAAAAATATTTACAAATGATCTAAACATCGGTTTGCTACCATGAGCCTGATATTTCATGGAGTAGAAACTCACTGACTTTCCGGTAAAAAAAAGTTTCTGGTACAGTTGTCAGTCAAGAAGGTCATGCTTAGACATAAAAAACCTGTCACTTTTGATTTCTGTGAAGAAGATGTAACTGTATACATTGTTTCCTATTGCCAACTCCTAATGAAAAATTCACCTTATTTATTGAATCACCCTGATAGTAAAACAATCAATGTAAAAAGTATGATTATCGCTTCTGTTATTGATTCATTAATTTTATTTTGGGGAATTATTTATTATAAATAAAACATGTCCATCTGAAAACTATTGAATTCAAACAATTCAGATGTTATTGACTGTCTAAACCAACTTCGTTGAAAATTGTTTTAATAAAAATTTCTCTTTTTTAACAAAATAGTTCGTAAAAAACAAATATAAAAGAAGTGGTTATCTTTTGCAAAAAAAATCTCTGTGAATATATAAGGGAATTTTTACCAGTAGAATAACTCCAGTGTGAGTACAGGTTTCCAAAATGGTTAGCTATCTCTGGTTAACAAAACCCCCTTTTTTTTTTTTTTACAACCAGAGCTGGAGAGTAGAATATATGGATGGAGAGATTTTTCAAGGGCATTAGTGCGAAAGAAATGTAAACAGCAGCACTCAAGATTTGAATTCGAATAGCCGATTTAATTTTCTATGACAAGAAATAATACAAACGCAAGAAACAAGGGACATAACTTTTTGCTTGAATTAGAGAGTTATCTTTCTTATATCGAATTCGTCTGTATGATGCGCTATTTAAGGTGGATACATATTAGAGCTTGTCTTTTCCGTTTTATTACGAAGCTTAGTTTAGTCTAGTACAAGGCTACAACAATAAAAATATTCAGTGATGTTTCATTGGAGAATTTCTCAAATCTGACGAGGATTGATTCTTTCATTTTTCTCCAAAGCACTGCTGTTTCTCTATATACCCTATTTGACGGCTGATAACAAGTACTTATAATTTTCCCACTTTCTATTGTTTAAAAAATATACAAAATACTTCGGCAAAAAATTTGATCTAGAGAATCAAGTAAATTTATTTATACATTTTCTTTTGTTATGAAAATGTGATAAAATCTTACAACTAGAATTACGATATTAGTCGTCAAAATTTCTGAGACGAAGCTTGTTGATTTTTATTATTAAGGGTTTTCGGACTATTCTCCTCATCTTTATAGTTATTTCCACAACGCTTCGGCCAAAATGTCCTTCGGCCTTCTTCAGGTGTTTGCAGGTTGCAGGTTCAATCCTCACTACAGGCGAGTAACAATACAGGAATACTTAACACTTGTACCCTGTTAACGGAATCAGAACAGGCGACACTCGTGGATTCAATAAAGGACGTAGTTCGAAGTTCCGTGAAGGTTCCCGAATTCGACAAACACCTGAAGAAGGCCGGAGGATATATCGGCCAAAACGTTGTGGACATAACAATAAAGATGAAGACAATAGTCCAAAAACTTTTAATGATAGAATTACGATATATCCTGATAATAAATAAATTGATGTACAAACTTTAAACCCATTACTCCTCTGACTATTTCATTGTCTACACCATATCTGTCCACGTCTCAAATCAGGACTCTTGGGTCTCTAAGAAGGACCTGTTCTACTAGATCACAGCTTATATGAGGGTTTTTAAATGTAAAATATCAGGACTTAATAAGGATATGAATGCATATGAAACTTAAAAATTACCTGATAGTGAGGAGGGAAACCCTTCGCTATTGTAGCTTAACTCGTTTATTTGTTTAGAAAAATGTCTGCTCAAATTGAGACATCTTATAACCCGTCAAATACGGTTATAATGATGGAATAAAAGGTTAGATTATTTGATGAAAAAGTTTTATGATGCCTCACTGCAAGCTGAAATCAACCTGGCTAGCCCAACGTCCGATAAACGTGTTTTTGTATAGTTAAAAGCACGTTTGGGAAATCAGAAGAACATTTTATCTATAAACCAAAGTAAATCAAATAAAAAAAGATTTTTACTTGTTTCTTTATTACCACACGATGACTTAGTAAAAAATGATTTTATATTTTGCTGACTTAATAAAATGCTAAAGTTAATGAATAAAAATAGTCTTTCAGAAAAATTATCATAAGTCCACAATTTAATACCCCCCACCTCCAACGAGTGTCCATAATATGACACTAAACAATCTGATAGTGAAGTTCCAGCGATTCTGGAGCTTTGAGGAATTCGGAGTACCCCTTTATTGCCATCGCCCCTTGGTCCACTCTGGCCCGGAGTACTAGCGCCTGATATGGGTTAAATGTAACTAAACTGCACACTTTTGGTAAACTGAATTACTTGAAATAGAATTGTTTTGATATTTAAACTGCGTACTTATGCTAAACTGAATTTTTTGAAATGGAACTGTTTTTGACATTGAAACTGTACTTATGTTTAACTGAATTGTTTGAATAAGAACTCTTTGATTAAACTGAACAGTTTGAAATAAAAAAAAACTTTTGACATTTAAACTGCGTACTTATACTAAACTGAATTTTTTGAAATGGAACTGTTTTTGTTATTGAAACTGTACTTATGTTAAACAGAATTTTTTGAAATAGAACTGTTTTGACATTTAACTGTGTAAACGAAATCTAAACTAATACTAAACTGAATTGTTTGAATTAGAACTGTTTAACTAAACTGAATAGCTTAGAATAGAAATGTTTTCGACAATTAAACTGTGTACTCATGCTAAACTGAATTGTTTGAAACAGAACTGATTATTAGTATAAAAATGGATTTGGCATTGAGTAACCTACAAAGGTTGATAGGCCGTAAAACCAAAACAACCAAAGCAAACCTAAAACTTAACCAATTCTTGTTCAAATTGTCTTAGATTTTAATTGCAAGTGTAGAAAAAATGGAATAGTCTATGTTTAATTTTTTTCTTCTTAATTTCAGCCATTCCTTGAAAAGAAAGGGCGTTTTAATATTAAACAAAATTTCGAATTGTTTCTACCTATGTTGTTCAAATGTTTTATTAGATTACAAAATTATATCAATGTTTCTTAAACATTATTTACATTTCAAATGATATCAACTATTTGGTCAACACCAGAAAAGAAATTCAGCATCTATTACGATGGTCGAACGATTTTTCCTCTTCTCTCTTCCAATAAATCAGCCAGCCATCTTTTTGTATTTCTCTGAGTGTGTATATATATATATATATATATATTGAGAGAGAGAGAGAGAGAGAGAGAGAGAGAGAGAGAGAGAGAGAGAGAGAGAGACACACACACACATCCATACAGGAATTCAAATATACATATAGATTTTTTGATTAAGTATTTTATCTACTGGGTGTAATTCCGTTGTTATGGTTACATACATCATCCTCTTTGAAGATATCAAGCGTCCGTAGTGTTTCTGCAGCAACGGAATTTTAAAAGAATATGAATCAAACAAATAAAGATCATTCGGTGATGCAGGATGTCTGTGTCAACTGACTTCATGAGAATTATCGTTTTTTTTTAAATTAAAAATTTACAACATTGCCTGACCGACACGGTACCATCTTGAATATCAATAGGTGTTACATTTCTCAAATACAAGACGGACCCGTCGTTTCTTTAGGTACGAACATTTATTTCTTCAACTCTTTTTCTAGTTGTCAGACACGAAAGTAGAGAGGAAGATAGAAAGAATTACTTCTATCACATAGAAAAGCTGTTAGCTTCATTGGTGGTAGACGAAACAAAAATACTGACTTCGCTTTCTTCGCCCCAAACTCACTCTGCTTCCCAAGGAGCCGCTCGTCTCACTCCGATCAAATAATCTCTAGACCTTCTCCCCTTTACTTAACTAAATAATTCTGCTTGTATAATTCATTAGTTATTTCCTCAAATAATGAGGATAAGAACACGTGTCATTACAAAAAAATTTCCATCAGCCCAACATCTCAATCAAGCAGCAACTGAATTCAAAATGTATTTATTTTAAACGTCTTGTCTGCCGCGGGTTTCAACCTGGAACTTTTGTTATGACAGGCTGACTGTGGTCCCATGGCGCCAGGGTACACACGTCTGACATTTCTCGAATGCGACTTACACTTCATCTCAAAGATTTTAGCTAACTATTAATAAAATAAAATAATCTACTGCTATAATTAATTGCCAATTTCAATCATATCACAAATAGGAAATTGTAATATCTTTTTTATGCCACACTCGGCTTAGAATAGGCTGACTGTATCCCCAGCAAGTGATTCAGACCTCCAAAAAAGTAGAGTCCTGGTGTTGGGAGAGTAAACGGAGTGGTATCCCGTTCAAAGTGTTTGAACTCTCCCATGTCACGAACCCATTTTCATAAGTGACAAGGTGAACTGAGGAATCCGCCTCTTTCACGAACAGGTCTTTGAGTTGACCAGATGAGGTAATTTGGTCCTCCGTAGTGAGCATATGGAGGCATCCTCCTTTATATTTTAAACCAGAAAAGAGTAAGTAGTTTTCACCTTTTCGTTGTATGGACTTTTTTGTTTGTTCCTTGAACCTTTGTAACTCCTGCATAGCCTTGGGAGGGAACTGTATTCCTTATTTGTATTGAGTACATTTAAATGTCTTATCATATTAAATAACTTGTTCTATGTCCTACCGAATGTTCTGTGAGGTTACCCTCTTTGAGATAACCTAATGGGTTATAAGAAACGGGGTTTTATCCACGAATTAACACCTAATTACATATTATATTGAAGAGAACTTTAAACTGTATCTGATGGCGAGTCTCAATTTCTGGAGCTTTAAGGAGAGAGATATAATCCTTTATTGACATTACTTCCAAGTTCCTTTTCACTCATACCGTTTGTATTTGTTAGGGTCTCATCTAGGGTCAAGTACATTTGTTTGAAAATTATTAGTGTTTGGGAATGCTTTAGACCAACTTTGTGTAAATTACTTGCGTTAAGAATAGCTGCTTGAATCTTTTATTGCTTATCAAAAACTGATATTAGTTACTTGAAATTATATAACAGTGAGTAAACAGATTATTATTCGATATAAATTTATTTGAAACCGTATAATCATTGGTAATAGATAAGAATACTTGAAACCATATAACTGTGTGCAAAAACTTTTCCGAAAGAGTTACAAACACACACACATACACATGCAATGTGAATATGGACGTACGATAAATATTATTCACTAACATCATGGCATAAAATAACCCTATACGGGTCGATTTGCAGTAATTAAAAAAGTACTTTCTTTTCCTCTTGTGAGTATCGAAAGGAAAATTTAATATGTAAAATCTGACCCACAAATTAAGCTACCCTGCCAATGTTCTTCATGTAAATTTCAAGACCTATTTCATATAACATATTTGTTTGTTGCTAAAAAAAAATCAGTTTTGTAATTCTAATATATCCATGAATTTTATTTAAGATGATAGCTTATAAATGATACATTTGTAAAGTAATATTCAAACTCTCTTTTGTCACACCAAAGAAGATTTGACTACAAGAAGAATAAAGAGATTTATAATTTTATAAAGAAATGACATTCTTTAACTCCTAATTATGCCTACAAAACAATAGTAAGTATATAGATGTGTACATAAAAGGAGCTCAAGTGTTGGACCTTAGAAAACGAAAGTACTTTTGAGAGACTCACAAATTCTGATATCAGAAACTCCACGAAGAAGGATTATTAAATGCTGGAAAAAGAGCATGTAATATAATGATATCTGATGTACAGTGCAATTGCAAAAAAAAAAAAAATAAATAAAATAAAATAAATAAAATAAAAAAAATAAATAAATAAAATGAAATAAAAATAAGAATACAAAACTGAATAATGGTTCAAGTTGAATTTTTTTTTTAGTCTTCAGGAAGTGTTGTTTTCTCCTTTTGAAAGAATCAATGAGTACATAACTCTATTGTCTTGGTTTCAAGTTCACACACCACACAGCCACCCAGACAGAAATGACCTCAGTTCAGTAATAGACAGCTTCTCGCAACTTAACAACTTTATCTGTCAGGTAAGTTTTTTTTAATGTTATACTGAATGGTATCTATCTATCTATCTATCTATCTATCTATCTAAACCTGTTTATATCTATCAATCATGACCTGTTAGATCTATCTATCAATCTATCTATGAAGGAATGCTGAAATGACAGTTCTTAGTGACCTCAGTAAAGGGTTGGGTATATCTTATTGAAAACAAACAAATAAACAAACATGGCTACAACAAAAGAACGGTGAAAGGAAACAACAAAAAGGATAGTAGAATTAATTCAAGAATATTATTCCCAGTAGAGTCTAGCGAAAGGCGTTGGTTCTTTCCAGTCATCTGTGGCTAAAGTATGATATAAAAGTTAGAGGAGCACTTAAAAGTGAAAACACTGATGGACTACGGAAGAAATAAAATCGTCAGCGAATAAGCATTGTCTTGAAAACAGAAAATATATTACAAAACAAATGAAAAACAAATATGTTGAAACAGGAGTTTGTTAAAGAACATAAAGAAATAAGCAAAATGAAATGGGGTCAATAAAATAACTGAGTGTCCTAATTCCGCAACTTTTTCCAAGTATAGAAGATATATGGACGCAACTCAATTTGAGCAGGTTTTAGAAAAATTAATTAACAGGTTTTAAATTACGAATGTCAGGTACCCTACCACCGACTATCCGGTCATTTTAAAGTTTCATATGAATTCAGATCCTTATTAAATCCCAATATAAAAACTTATAAACCTTAATAGTTTTGTTTCGGTACATTCATGGTAAAGCGTCTCACTTTATTTTTTCCCCCGAGTAGTATTAGTTTATATGGAATACTGTAAGTACAATTGTTATACAATGTTACCTAATAGATGTTATTGATGCAGAAGAGATCGTCCCCATGCCTACATTTGCGGAAACGTTAATGGTTTAATTCAAGGGCGGCTGTGACTCTAAAACTAAACTAGCCTGTTACTCAAAGCTGACCCTTGCAGGGTGATTTTCTGGGAGAGTTTTGGAAAAAAAGTGTATGTAATATGATTTTGAATATGATATATCACCATTCAAACAGAGGAAAGAACGCGTATTTTATTATGTAGGAAAGTGCTATCATTAGAGAGAAAAAGAACTAGAGGTAAAAATGGCCCTTTTCCTTTAAAACATTTTTGAATTCATGTGCGATTAGGTAGTACTTCTATTAAAATTTCCTTTTCCGTTGTTTTTTTTTCTATATTCAATTGTGATTCGATAATGTAATAATGTAAGATTCTTTGTTTGGTAGTTAGTTTAAAAGTAAACATTTGAGAAAAGCATAAGCTGTCTTATAATGATTAAAAGTGTTTTTTTATATATCCAGACGAAACTCAGATTACAAAGAGAAGAAGAATTGGTTAACCTGAGAAGAAAAATATTGAATTGCCCTGTAAGTATTTAAAACAAGTTCTCTTATTTCAAATTATCTGTGTCGAAAATTTAAAATATTTCCTTAATTCAAATCTCCTCAGTTAAACAATATAAAAAAAGTTTTTTTAATTTCAAACTATCAACTTTCAACATTGTGGTTTGCAATGATTTTCTCATGTATTTTGCAAATGCTCTTCTGATTGCATTTATAGGTTTTTGTATCCAATCCATATTAGTATATAGGAACTTGTTGTTGGTTATTTAAATTGTGACGTGTCTTCATTTGATCACAGTTTCGTTGATTTCTTTGCTTAATGGCATATCATTCTTTGTGGGTTATTTAATGACCAAGCCATCGTTGTTGAAGGTCAATAGATTCTATTTAAACCATAGTTAGGTGGATAAGTTGGTTCACGCCTTTCCAAAGGGTATGAGTTCGAAATTGATCGTTATAACGTGATTGGTCATATGATTGGTTTATATTGGAGGTGCTCGTGGCGTAAGGGCTATCGTCGTAGGATATGGAATTTTAAAGTTTCTAATCGTTAAGGATCTTAATTGGTCTTTGTAAATTAAATAAAATTGTCGATATTTCAACCATTAAAAATCTATATTTTTATATTTCTAAAAAATTAGATTTTGTGGGGAATAATATTTTGCATATAAATGGTTCATATACATTGTACTGTGGTATATATTAATATTAATTTGACTTATATTATAAATCATTCAGGATTGCGTTTGTAGCTGAAAGAAAGAATTTCAAATTATTATTTTGAGCGGCAATTACTTTGGCCGTTGAAGTTTCGATTTTATATTTTCCTCCAATGAGGATGATTTAAGCCATTCTACTCGGATGTCTTTCCCGGGTAGTATAAAAGGCCATGCAAACGCTCTCTCAGCCATTTCCTCATTTTCGAGCAGCACAGACCAACTCTCTTCCTCACATATTTTTTGAGCTGGACAGACCGTCTCTCTTCCTCACTCATTCTAGTGTAGAACAGACCAACATTCAACACGAGGAGAGCGTCATTCAACTATGGGTCATTGTTCCTTTTAGAGACTATTCCTTTGTCATCTATTCATTCCTCCTAGACCAACTGGACCTCGAAACTGCAGGTTAAATGCTTAATTCCTGTTCTAAATTAACAACTATTTTTCTTCTATTTGTACGACTCACAGTATAAGGGCTATCTTTCTGGCTGTCATCAAAGTTGTTGAAACTCATCAATATTCTCGTCCACATTCCAGTAGTTTCCTTTCTTCTTAATGTAACAAGGCAGACCAGAATTGGCCCTTAGTTGCTAAAAGTTTAAAAAAAAAATCCGTTTAAGTATATCAATAGAATCTCTTTATATATATATATATATATATATATATATGTGCGTGTGTGTGTGTGTGTGCGGACACAGCGATACGAGTTCAAATCCTGGACGAGACTAACAGCATTTCACATAGCACTAACACCCTGGGGAAAGGTATGAATCCAATTATTCTTTCTCCAGCTATGAGTAAATAGTAGGGCAGGCTCGGTTCTTCAGCCTAGGGGAAGCAACTAGTCGAGGAGAAAGAAAAACTCTGAATTCAAACCTGTTCAACTCCGCTTAAAAATTGACTTTGTGTCGTATCCTGCCTGAGCGGAGGGGTTGGGTAAATATGGTTATAACGTGATTGGAGTTCGAACTCGCTTATTTCGATGTAGTAGTTCAGCACTTTAGCCACAACACCACGGGGACTTATTTAATCACTGATATGAAATGTGTATCAGATTATAACGGCCATACACCTACATGCTATCTTCATTATAGTCACATTTAAATAGGAAATGAAAGTGGGAATAACGTATAATTGCATGGGAAGAGAATTCAGTACGAATGAAAATAAAAAAAGAAATATTATTGATGTTGCATCGACGACTGTAGCATTGTCACCGACGTCTTCTACGTCGATGATTGTGATGAACACATCATCTTGTGAGCGAGGGAAACATCAAAATACAGTTCGCCTCAAATGAAGGATGTTCTGTTGTTAATTCTTTTCATTAACTTACTAAGGCCGTGAAAATATGTGTAAACGGGTGATGAACACAATGTTTCGAGAGGATTCCCCGCGGCGTAGTAGCTAAAGGGTTTCGCTGCGATATTGTTGTAAGTTCAAACTCCTGTAATCTCTCTATTCCGTTTACTTGCGAAGCCGAACCATTGGGAAAGCTATGAACTCTCTTATCCCTCCAGCAACGGATTAATTTGTACCACTAAAATTCTTCTACAAAATTGTCTTTGGCATTAAATGACCAACAAAGATTGACATGCCATTAAAGAAAGAAACCAATGTTTAGTGTAAATTCGCAGGTTTTTCTCTTTTCTGGTTGGAATCAGCTCATTTTGCAAGGTGTTTCTCACTCCTCGGTAAAGTTTCTCTCGTTCCAGTCTCCTGCCACACAGTGGGCGTCTCGAATGACCAAGATTTTTATGGGAGTTCTAAGAACGGCGATTCCCAACGCTTGTCTATCGGAGTGGTACGCTTGAACCACTCAGATGATTGATCAGATGACTGATGGAGTTTGATGATTTCAGTAGCTCTCGTTAGATGCTAATTCGCACCTGGTGGCGATGTGAAGAATATCTTATTGAATTTTACCTACAGGCCAAAGTGGTGCGATTACAGTATCGGTTACTATTGCAGGAAATTGAATCGTCAACCCAACTTCAAATCCTGTACGAAACTGCATTTTACTTCGCGCTAATGCCTTAAGAAAAGGCATAAATCCATTTTTTTTCCACTAACTATGGATATAATATGTCAGATTGGATTCTTAAGTCTTGAAAGGCATCCAGTCTAGGAGGAGGAAAACTGAATTCAATCTTGTTGTACTCCGCTAAAAAATGATCTTGTCTCACATACTGTTTGGAGTGAAGATGTTGTGTAATTGCTTGTAAACTGTTGTATCCTAACAAAAAGGTTACTAAATAAGAAATAACCCAAAACAGAGGTTAGAAATGAAATTGAAATCTTTATAACATTAACACATTACAATACTCGCCAGCGGCGTGAAGAAGGTAAACCGCTGCATGTGGTGATTAGTTAATCAGCATATTAACCCCCCTCTCACAAAAGCTTTCAACGTATTTATGAAAAATATGGCGTACCGATTAATGTTCATAGGTAGAATGTATATCATAAACAAAAACAACAACAATGCCTCTTATCTACTTACGAGGAAACTATACGTGTATATAGAGGGTAGTTTGGTTAGTGTAACGGTTATCATCGTTTAAAATGTAATCAGTGGCTCAGGTTTAAACCCTTGTTTGTATTTCCCTTTAGGCTAATGCCATTTGGAAGAGCATAAATTCCAGTATTATTCTCTTCGCTTTGGGTAAATAGTTGAACAAACTGATTTCTTTGGCCTCGGTAAAGAAACAAGTCAAGGAGAAATTATCTATTTGTATCTCACGACTATTTCGCTTTGAAACTCGTTTACAGTATTATATTGTAAGAGGAAAAACAGGCTAGAGGTTACAAGGATGACGCAGCACTAGATACTGTTATGTTACATGGTACCATACAAATTATAAAGCTTATTACAATGTAACATATCGCACTGGATTGTCAACACCTCGATGTAATAGCTAATGAAAAGGGAGCCTTAAGGTTGCTCTCGATTACGATCACCAACGTTACTTTTACATATTATCATATTTGATATTTGGTTTGTCGATTGGTTAATAAATCAGAGATTGAGTCATCTGCGTAAACTTCTATAACTAAATTTTCTGATCAGTATTTTGCATAGAATTTTGATTGGTTTTATGTTCTCGTTGTTGCTACCATGGTACTGCGATCTATCTATCTATCTATCTATAAAGACCATCCGAGAATAAACACTTCTCTGACGTATTAGTTATCAAATTTCTGAGACGAAGCTTGTTGATTTTTATCATAAAGGGTTTTCGGATTATTGTCTTCATCTTTATTGTTATTTCCACAACGTTTAGGCCAATATGTACTCCGGCCTTCTTCAGGTGTTTGTCGAACTCGGGAAGGACATATAGCGTAACGGTTATAGGCGTTGGTTCCCTAAGCTTATAAGGAGATAATCATCTGGGGTTTGCTGGTTCAATCCTGACTGCAGGCGAGTAACAATGCAGGAATACTTAACACTTGTGCCTGGTTATGGCTAACGGAATCAGAACAGGCGACCCCCGTGGATTCAATAGAGAACGTAATTCGAATTTCCGTGAAGGTTCCCGAGTTCGACAAACACCTGAAGACAGTCGGAGGACATATTGGCCAAAACGTTGTGGAAATAACAATAAAGATGAAGACAATAATGCGAAAACCCTTAATTACAAAATACTTCACTGAGGATTAGCATGCTGAGTAACAAATTGTTCTGTGTTGGAGATTTGTTACCACATACAAACAATTAGCCACATCGCGTGTTGTGATGGAAATTTACGAAGCTTTTTGCTTAGATGTGGCACAAGGCCATATGAAAGGGGCACCCAATGAGACTCGAACTCACTCGTGTAGGTTTGCTAGTCGAGCTTGCTAACCATTACACCACCAGAGGCGCCCACATCGCGTGTTCTGATGTTTAGTAAATTAGTCTGGCAGACCATTGGTAGTGAATTCGATTCTGACTGTCAGTACCATAGTTTTACCTTTTGTTAAATTAAGTAAAGCTTAGTAAATGGCTACATAAAACAGCTCGCTGGAACTGATGAAACATGAATGTTATTGCTATCTATTTTTATATCTCTATTATTCAGTTAAAGTATTACGTTTTTTTTTCAGGCGTTGGTTGAGGGTAATCGCTATTTCTTGAAACAACAAGATGTTTTCCTTGTTCAGCCCTTATCTTCTGCAGTGGCGCCCGAGTTCCGGTAAGGGGAGATAATTTTTGATTTAGGCAATCAGAAATTTTCTGCTTAACGCATACATAGTAAAGATGTTATGAATTAACAAAATTTTAGAATATTTTTTCAAAAGTAAAAAAAAAAAAAAAAAAGACATCCACAGAAAAACCCCCATTCCTATAAAACTAAAAGAACCAAGTGAAGAAAGGTCCGATGAACCACCATTTTTTTTTTTTTTTTTTTTTTTTTTTTTTTGCTGCACAGTAAATCAGAGGGGCATCCTCGTGGTGTAATGGTTAAAGCGATGGACTGCCGAATCATAGTAAGCGAGTTCGTTCTCCAGTCATGCTATTACGTTCACTTTTGGGTAAATACCCGTGGGAAAGATATGGACCCCCTTATCCTCCAAGCTGTACTATGGGTTAAATAGTACCACAACTATTCTTCTAGGAGAATGGCTTTAGGCATTAAATAACCTACAAAGGTTGATATGCCATTAAACAAAGAAAGTAAATCAGAACATAGTCAGCTTATACTGCAATTTGTACCGTAATTTTACGTCCTCAAACATCAAGGTTGCTCTTTTGAAAATTCAAAGAAATTTCAAATATTCTTTCTTTTATAATTCTATATATTATTTTTTAACCCCCCCCAATTCTGTTCTATCATAAATTGAGTTCTATTTGAAATTTTAATTTAGAATCAAAAATGAAATATGAATTTTGTGTATTGATAAGTGAAATGCAACCGTTTCGGCTGTTCTTTAGCTTATTAATTTCATATTGGAAACTTTTGTTCAAGTTGAACAGATCCTAAAGTTGAGCATGCTGAAACTGAAGCAATGAATGAATATAATGGTAGCATATTAAGGAAATAAGAAAATAAAAGTCCTATTTATTATGTAGCTGCATTTATAGAATGCGGACTACAGGCAGGAAATTCAAGGTCATTGAACATATTCTGAATATTAATTGTTTGGGAGAAGGTGGAGGTGGAGACAAGATTTTCTCTAAAATTGAATGCTTTCCCAGGGTTTGCTTTTCAAATTTTAGGTTCCAAAAACACGAACCACCATATATATATATATATATATATATATATATATATATATATATATATATATATATATTCTTTAAGAAAAACAAAAATCGGTCACATTAGGATTATAAATTTATTTCCATCCTGTTATGCGTATTGATATGAATCAATAACACCAAAAATAACAGGACTTCTTCAGATCCAATGGATGAAATAATTACATTCAGAATAGACACAGGAAGGAAGGTGGGAGGGGGTAAAAGAGGGAGTAAAGAGTTTCCTCCTCATTTCACCCACTTCCCGTTTTTATTTTTTATTTTTTATTACCGGTTGGACTCACAGTAAATTAAATTTTTTTAGATTTTTATATTATAAATACATTTCAACGTAAAACTGACCAGTACCCTTCCTATATCAATTCAAACTCGAATCACCCGAAGACCATAATTAAACAAGTCCCCAAAACAGTAAAATTGAGAATAAGGAATTTATCGCCAACGAGAAAATATTCCAAGAGAATTGTAAGATATATGTGGACGCCCTTAAAAATAGCGGTTTTAGGGAAGAGTTTACCTATCAAGAAGAAAATATACCTAATGATATTAATAAAGAAAATAAGAAGTACAGTCAAAAAAATAGAAAAAGAAAAAGCATATGGTTTAACTCCCCAAGTATAAATGTAGGTAAATATTTTTTGAAATTGATGGATAAACACTTTAAACATAATAATATACTACATAATATATTTAATAGAAATACGTTAAAAATTAGTTACTCCTGCACGAAAAATATTTTTCAAATTATCAATAATCATAATAAAGAAATAATTACGGAATTTCATGACCGAACGAATAATAATAATAATAATAATAATAATAATAATAATAATAGTAAACAAAACTAATGTAATTGTAAAACTCGAAAGAATAGTTCCATGAATGGATTATGTAATTTAGATAATGTAGTATACCAAGGAATCCTTTACCCAAAAGAAAATGTTAAGGATAGAAAAATTTATATAGGGATTTCGCCGACGAAATGGAAGTCTAGATACCCTAATCATAAATTTTCTTTTACCCATGAACATCTGAAAAACCAAACAGCTCGATCTAAGCATTTTTGGAGTTTGAAAAATAAAGGTTTGACCCTTGAGATACAATGGTCCATATTGAAAAAGTCGAATACTTCAAAATGCTTTGATAGTAGATGTAATCTGTGCCAAGAAGAAAAAATACAAATAATGATATACACAGACCCTGAAAAATTATTAAATCAGTGATTTGAATTAATAGTTAGATGTAGACATAGGAATAAATTTAAACTATAGATAAATATCATAGATAATGTTTAATTAACCAAAACATAGGATTAGTTTGAGATTTGAGGTGAAATGAATAAAATAAAATAAAAAGATGAGAAGATACCATGTGATGTGTACGTAATTTTCAATGGAAGGGTAACTGAATTAATAGACACTAATATAAATTTTGAATTTAAAATTTTAATTCTAAATTTTGAATTTAATTTCAGGTAAGTATTACTGTATCCTTACGTAAAGTTATTAAGGAATGTTGTAATACCCTAAATTATTATTAAATCTGGATTTTTACGTTGAAATGAATTTATAATATAAAAATCTAAAAAAATTTAATTTACTGTGATTCCAACCGGTAATAAAAAATACAAAATAAAAACAGGAAGTGAGTGAAATGGGGAGTAAACTTTTCACCACTCTTTTACCCCCTCCCGCCCTTCCTTCATGTGTCTATTTTGACTGTAATTATTTTATCCATTAGATATGAAGAAGTCCTGTTATTTTGTTGTTATTGATTCATATCAATACCCATAACAGGATAGAAATAAATTTATAATCCTAATGTGACTGATTTTTGTTTTTCTAAAACAGATTATTGCTCTGTGATGTTAGTTACATTGAGCTCTTTACCAGGAAAATCTAAATGTTCATAGTTGAATGATTTTTGTCCTGACGGAATTATTCCCGACTCCGGTTTAACTGGACTAAATAATACATATATATATATATGTGTGTGTGTGTGTGTGTGTGTGTGCGCGCGCGTGTGTGTGTGTGTATTTATCAATCCTTCAGCACGTGCAGTATGTGATACAAGGTCAATTTTTTAAACGGAGTTTAGCAGGTTTGAATTCAGTTTTCTTTCTCCAAGATTGGTTGTCTCACGAAAAGTATAGAAGCCAGTCTGCCCTACTATTTACCCATAGCTGGAAGGAGAATAATTGGATTCATACCTTTCCCAAGGCTATTTATGCTATGTTAAATGTAATCAACCTAGTCTAGGGTTTGAACTCGTATCGCTGAGTCCGCGCGCGCGCTCGCACACACACACACACACACACACACACACACACACACACACACACACACAAACACACACACACATATATATATATATATATATATATATATATATATATATAAAGAGATTCTATAGATATCCTTAAACGGATTTTTTTATAAACGTTTAGCAACTAAGGGCAAATTGTGGTCTGCCCTGTTACATTAAGAAAAAAGGAAACTACCGGAATGTGGACGAGAATATTGATGAGTTTCAACAACTTTAATGACAGCCAGAAAGATAGCCCTTGTACTGTGAGTCGTACAAATAGAAGAAAAATAGTTGTTAATTTAGAACAGGAATTAAGCATTTAACCTGCAGTTTCGAGGTCCAGTTAGTCTTGGAGGAATGAATAGATGACAAAGGACTAGTCTCTAAAAGGAACAATGGCCCATAGTTGAATGACGCTCTCCTCGTGTTGAATGTTGGTCTGTTCTACACTAGAATGAGTGAGGAAGAGAGACGATCTGTCCAGCTCGAAAAATATGTGAGGAAGAGAGTTGGTCTGTGCTGCTCGAAAATGAGGAAATGGCTGAGAGAGCGTTTGCATGGCCTTTTATACTACCCAGGAAAGACATCCAAGTAGAATGGCTTCAATTATCCTCTTTGGACGAAAATATAAAATCGAAACTTCAGCGGCCAAAGTAATTGCCGCTCAAAATAATAATTTGAAATTATTTCTTTCAGCTACAAACTTTTTATTCCAATTTTACGCAATCCTGAATGATTTATAATATAAGTCAAATTAATATTAATATATACCACAGTACTATTTATATGAACCATTTATATGCAAAATATCATTCCCCACAAAATCTAATTTTTTAGAAATATAAAAATGTACATTTTTAATGGTTGAAATATCGACAATTTTATTTAATTTACAAAGACCAATTAAGATCCTTAACGATTAGAAACTTTGAAATTCCATATTATTATAGTTTATCAAATAACTATACAAAAATATAATACAAAGCCTCTAAAAATTTCCAATGAACTTATAAATTTAATTATTAGTCCTACTTAAAAATTATATGGAGGTAAAAAAATGGCGGAAAAAATCTAAAAGAAATTTGGTATAATGTTTAAAGCGATGGACTGCGTAATCGTAGTAAGCGACGTACTCCAGTCGAGCTATTACGTTCACTTTCGGGCAAATACCCTTGGAAAAGCTATGAACCCCCTTATCCTCCCAGCTATGGGTTAAATAGTACCACTACTGTTCTTCTAGGAGAATGGCTTTGGCATTAAACAACCTACAAAGGTTCATATGCCATGAAACAAAAAAACTAACGAAAGGAATTTTTTAATTTAAAAAGACTAAGGTAGCTAACTGTTAAAGAATCCAACCCTTTAAAAGAAAATGTTACTAACCAAAATTGAATGTAAGATATACTTTATAGAAAAAATTATCATATCATTAATTGATAAAAGAGATAGATAGTTTTTTAAAAACATAGATATAGGTAAAGTTGAAACTGTTATTCAGTTGGTAAAATTAAATCAAAACAATATTATATTATTACTACGGATTTATATATAAAAAAAACAAATATAAGAAAAAGTTTGCAAACAGTTTTATTAATAAATTCTGATTTAAACTTATAACATTAGGTAACGAGGTTGATCAGTTCTGTTGCCTTTGTTATATTAAGAGAAGGAAGAAAACAAATGAGTCGACGAGAATATTGACGAGTTCCAAAATTTTAATGTCAGCTTTAAACGATATCCCCTTGTACTGTGAGTTGTGCAAATAATTGAAGAAAAGAGTTGCTGATGTCAGAACTGGAATTAACATCCAATTTGATTCCTCGAGGACCAGTTTGTCTTGGAGGAATGAATAAATGATGAAGTAATGATTTTCTAGAAAACAACGGTCCATAAATCGGATGTGTTCTCCGCATGGTAATGGAGTTCTGCTGCTGAGGTGGCGAAGAGAGGATCGGTCTGTCCTTCTCGAAAAATATGTGAGGAAGAGAGGATCAGTCGGTCCAGCTCAAAAAATAAGTGAGAAGAGGAAGAGCGCGCGTTTACACCACCTTTTATATTGCCCGGGAAAGTCATCCGAGCAGAATGGGATAAATCATCTTCATAATATGAAATCGAAACCTTAACGGTCAAAATAATTAACGCACTAAAAAATAATTTGAAATTCTTTCAGCTACAAACTGATTAAAACGATGAATAAAGTATCCAATACCATCTGATAATTTTCTAAAATCTACCCGAAAAAAAAAAACAACAAAAAAAAAACGATAAAATATTAAATTTCATACATATATTTTTAAATAAAAGTTGGATAATCGTAGATACAGATAAAAATATTTTTAAAAAATCACAAAGAATTACGGAGAAGAATTTAAATAGAATTCAAGATTTACATTACAAAAGTCTTTAAAATAAATTCACAATTAAAAATTTAGAAAATACTATAAAAATATGAAACTGAAAATATGTTTATTGATAATAAGATGAAAAAATAAAAAAAGTCAATAACGAAGAACGAGCAGAAATGAAGATGCAATAAAATCACAAATTACATGTCAGAGGTTTTATGTTTTGTGTGCATTGGAGTGTTTTTTTAACAGAAATATATTACGAATTTTCTTTTTATTTCATAAATATTTACGTCAATCTTTACGTAAGATAAGAATATTCCCTGGAGTTAACAGTAAAAAGAAGAGAAATTTTTCAAATATATCTGAAGAGCCCGTCAACAGTAGATGAAATGAATTTATATTGGAATATACTTTTTGATTTTCTTGTTTATCAATTATATATATATATATATATATATATATATATATATATATATATATATATATATATATATCGAACACTCCATAGAATTATATGAATTCCCTCATATATTCTATATACGAAAATTTCATACCCATTGTCTTCTAGGCACTTACTGAATATATATATATATATATATATATATATATATATATATATATATATTTGGGTCAAGTCCTACTAGGCTCATCAGGCCCACATTGCAGTAGGTGGATCGATGACAAGTATAGACCAGCAGGGCTCGAGCTTCAGCTCGTGCCCGACCTTCCCCTCCCTTAAACCCCCACTATAATTGACCTTTGGGTCATTGACCTTGTATCAAGTCCAGTTTGGTAGGACGCAGAGACAATTATCAACCTTCAGCAGTATAAATATATCATCTGAATAGGTAGCATAATGTATTTTTAATCGAACTGTTGAGCCCTCGTACGTCGAGATCAGCGGACGAGTTCATTATATATATATATATATATATATATATATATATATATATATATATATATATATATATATATATATATATATATATATATATATATATATATATATATATATATATATTATATATATATATATATATATATATATATATATATATATATATATATATATATATATATATATATTTTAAACCGGGACATTGCCCCAGCGGTTAGAGTGTTCGCCAATGGCCCGGGAGACCTGGGTTCAATCCCAGGTCGAGTCATACCAAAGACTTTAAAAATGGTACTTGATACCACCTTGCTTAACACTCAGCATTATAAGGTACGGTTCAAGGGTAAAGTGGAGCAATCCTGGGAATGGAGTAGCGCCCTCCTCTACACCTTGGTGTAGTAGCTATCGAAAAGGGAGCCTTCGGGTCACCCTCGACTATGGTCGCTAACTTTACTTTACTTTACTTTATATATATATATATATATATTCATCCACAGACAGACTGTTGTATCACAACTCTTCATTGTGGCTAGACACCTAGGACGCTTGAAGTTGGGATCGAAACCCGCCCAACTTTACGTTAGACTTAGTATCAAACCGCTCAGCCAACAAGCGAACCACGAGAATTATAAAGCATTATGTAGTAGCTTCGTTTGTTTAATGTAATTTGCTGTATAAATATAAATAAATAGTGCTCAATATCGGTGATAGAGCATACGTTGATATAAGTTATAATAGCGTACACATAGAGTTAACGACGCTTGGTGACTCTCACTTTCTAGCCTCTGTGATCATCAGACCAAAAGCATTTAATTCCGCGCTTTCGCTGTCATAAAAATATAAGATATTTTTGAAAATATTGAGTGAAATGGCTTATATTAAAGTGACTGCTTGTAATGAGGGATACAAACGAGTTGTGATTGGAAGAAAAATTTCAAATGATAAATTTTCCTAATCTTTAAAATCTTGAAAAAAAAAGTTCAAAGTTAGCATCAATATGTCACCCCAAAGTTAAACATCTGTTTTGTAATTTGGCGCAAGATTAAACCACGTGACAAAAATAAATAACCACTTGATATAAATATTGCATCACTCGTTAAGAGTACAACATATTCCGTAACTTTTAAACGAGTTTGAAAATTTTCACATGAAGATCGATAACGTGAAATTCCGAGTTGTAGATCTTTACTTGCATCAGAACATGAGTAGAGTGTTCGCCAATGGTCCGGTAGACTGGGGTTCAAACCCAGGTTGAGTGATACCAAAGACTCAAAAAATGGTACTTGATACCACCTTGCTTAACACTCAGCATTATGAGGTAAGGATCAAGAGTAAAGTTGAGCAATCTGAGGAATGGGGTAGTGCCCTCTCTTACACCTCGGTGTTGTAGCTATTGAAAAGGGAGCCTTCGGGTCATCCTCGACTAAGGTCACCTAATTTACTTACTTATACAACAACAAAGACATAAAACTATTACAGATTAGAGGATAATTTCAGTAAAATGCCAAGGAAATCATTTAGAAATCTCACTCTCAGATAAAATTGTAAATATTCAAACTTCGGAGCTAGAAAATAACATTATTACTGGAAATGTAAGTCGATTCAGAATTATGATATCTTTATGATTTGTTGTGACACGGGGAAAATTGTCAAAAAATGATATTCTTATTCGCAGAAAAGTTTTCTGATTCATTTTGTCGGGTAGAAAATCAACAGTAAATTTGAAGTTTTATCCAAAATATTTTCATTGATAAAAACATTTCATTATTTTTCTAGTCTAGAGTGTTTTTTATTTCTTGATTTTTAGTTTTCTTTTCATTTTAATTTTTTTTATTGCATGTCACACGGGTTTCAGTCTACCGCAATGAGTGTGAAAATAATCACGGATAAGCTTTAAGTGAGCTGTGATCCCCCCCTCCAAAAAAAAAACAAACAAAAAACCCCCAAACAAACAAAAAGCAAAAACAAAAAACAAAGAAAATACTGTAAAAACAGTTTACACGACTCCATTGAAAATTAGAAAAAATGCTACAAAAATGTGAAAATTAAATAAGACGCCGAGGAGTTGAGAATCGAACAAAGGATGAGTTTTAAAGGTTTAATTTAGGTTTCTTCAAACCAATAATTATTCGCAGTGTAGTTACCCAACCTTCAGATGTGTTTAATGAGGTTTACATTTCTTTGAATCTCACTGATGATTTATTATTTATTTTCTATTATTCATTGCCGAAAATTGATGGCCCAAGTGAACTGTGGCATGAAAGTAATTAAAAACTATTATGAAAAAATGTTTGTAAAAAAAGTAAATGATTTACAATGCTTTATCAGAAGATAAATTATATTTAAGATTCTTTTGAAGGTTTTTAGGAATTGCTACTTTCAGTGCTTTTATTATTAACACGAGCGTGATCAATGTGTTTTATGATTTTAACATTGTTGATTAAAACCTTCATATTTATGCCTTTCACAACTGCAAACTTCCATCTATCGTTTGCTGGAATGTTTGCTTTTCATTCTTTTGATGATATTGTGTTTAGTATTCACTTAAAAATTGGTCGATTCTTCTGTACCTGACAGTCTCATAAAATCTTGTTTTTCTATTCCTTAAGTCATTTTCTGGTTTCTGCGAATATCATTGTTTTATATTGTCTAACAGAATCCATTTGTAAACTTCTTTTAGAATAACTGATCCTACCCAGTTATGTGTGCTAAATTAACCTTTGATGCATTGATACATTTGCCTATACTGTGTATCATTATTATGTACCTTTTGCGCATAAAACACATTTCGCCAAAAAATTGTAACTTTTAATTTGTCTTATGTTACGTGTTGCAATTTCATTTTAAGACAAGATATTTAGTTGTAAAAAGTGATAACTGGAAAAATAGAGTCACTATATTTAGTCGGAAAGGTTCCCAATGACAAAACATTTGACGATGCTAAATGTAACAGGTGGGGTGCCTCATTGTGAAATGGTTAAAACACTGGGCTGCTTCACGTTCACTTTCGGACAAATACCCTTGGGAAAGGTACGAACCCCCTTATCCTTCTAGCTATGGGTTAAATAGTAGCACTACTGTTATTCTAGAAGGATGGCTTTGGCATTAAATCACCTGAGAAGGTTGATATGCCATTAAACAAAGAAATAAAACCAAACCTAAATGTAATATTAACAAACAAGTGACCCAAACAGAGAATAAAACGCAATGCTTGTTGATTGATAAACTGCGATTTAAATTGATGTTGAATGGAAAGAGTATAGAAGGTCGAAAGGTTTCCTTCATTTAAATAATCTTGGGTCGAACAGCGGAAAAGGTTTCTCTAATTCAAATAATATTGCTCAAGTAATGGAAAAGGTTTCCTTATATCAAATTTATTTGGTCACTTGAAATAGCTGGGGTCCACGAGATATCCGTATCGAAACGAAGAATGCTCAAAAAGAAATAAAAATGGAATCTCCACACATGTAATTAACAAATACTTGACTGATCACAATTATAAATGTGTTAATTGAACTAATTGACATTAGCAGAAGCTAACCGGTACTTAATCAGTTACTTTATTCATGACATGTCGATATTGAATCTGGTTTTATTATTTAATAAGAGACAAGTCATTTACCTCAGTCGTCAAGTGGCCATCTCAGCAGGACTTAGAATATACTGACTATGTCCCCGGCACAGGTGTAGGACATACTCTAAATAGGATGACCGAAGCATCACACTAAACTGAATTTAATGGTGAAACTCCAGTTCTAGGTGTGTGGTTTACCCATTCATTGCGATTAATATCAGGTCAATTGTAAGCTGGAGGAGAAGTATCTTCAAGGTTCTTATCAATGGGTAAAATACATCTATTTAAAAATTATCAGTATTCGTTGGAGATGTGTGTAAAAATAACCCTTAAGAAACAACCACACAAAAAATGTAAATATGAACATACAATGAATGCGATTTCATAACTTATTGGTATTAATAATACTACATGGATTGACATGCCATTAAAATCAAGTTGTTCTATTAACTAGAATTACATTCAACCCTTTCATAATTAGATTTTAACTTTTCATAATTGTATATTTAAATTTTGTCGTTGTTGAATTAAATCAGTTTTAAGTATCATATCATATTTACCAACTCCTCCGCTCGGGCAGGATATGACACAAGGTCAATTTTTAAGCGGAGTTTAACAGGTTTGAATTCAGAATTTTCCTTCTCCTAGACTAGTTGCTTCATCAAAGCAGAAGAACCCAGTCTGTCCTACTTTTTACCCATAGCTGGAGGGAGAATAATTGGATTCATACCTTTCCCAAGGGTATTAGTGCCATGTGAAATGCAACAAATCTCGTCCAAGATTTGAAATCGTGTCGCCGTGTCCATTTTCTACGACGATAACCATTACACTACGGGCACCTCCACCTCAGTTTTAAGTATGATGTCATGGTTACTCACCTATACTAACAGACCATACTGATTTCAGTTGCCCAGTCAGTAGGGGCTGTAAAATACACTGACTGCACCTCTCGAGAGAGGTAAGACCTCCCCAATGAGTGTCCTGGATATGACACTAAGCAATCTGAGGGTAAAGTTCAAATGATGCTGGAGATTTGGGGAATGTGGAGTACTTTTTCATTGGCATTGCTCCCAGGTCCACTCTGGCCCAGAGTGGTAGCACCTGATAGGGCTCTATCTAAAGGTCAAGTAAAACTAATCTGTTTACTTACGCTAAAATAAATTAATTGAAATAGAACTGTTTTGATATTTAAACTGTGTCCTAATGCTAAACTGAATTGTTCTTTAGAGAACTGTTTTTGACATTGAAACTGTACTTATGCTCAACTGAATTTTTTAAATTAGAAATGTTCGACTAAACTGTGTACTCATACTATACTGCATTGTTTGAAATAAAACTGATTATTCGTATAAAAATGGATTTGGCATTAAATAACCTTCAAAGGTTGGTATGCCATAAAATCCAACCAACCAACCAACCAACCAACTAACCAACCAACCGACTGATTTCGTTCGAGTTTAGAATGAGCTTGCTGTATCCCCTGCAGAGTGGTAAAACCCACACCAAAAATTCCAGTTATGGAGATCCGGAACAGAGATGAGTACCTTCTTCATTGCCATAACTCCCTGGTATACTCATATCCAGTGCTGTGAGGAGTACCTTTTCATTGCCATTACTCCAAGATATACTCTGATCCAGGGCTATGTGGAGTACTTCTTCATTGCCATTACACCTAGGTATATTCTGATCCGGGGCTGTGTAGAGTACCTCTTCATTGCCATTACTCCCAGATATTCTCTGATCCAGGGCTCAGTCGTTTACCTCTTCATTGCCATTACTCTCAATTATACTCTGATCCGGGGCTGTGTGCAGTACCTCTTCATTGCAATTACTGGCAGATATACTCTGATCCAGGGCTAAGTGGAGCACATCTTCATTTCCATTACTCCCAATTATACTCTGATCCAGGGCTATGATGAGTACATATTCATTGCCTTTACTCCCAGGCATACAGTGAACTGAATCTGTTAGGGTCCTGTCAATGGCTTAAATATCTGTATGAAAATTATTCCTATTCGACGGTAAAATTTGTTGCCATATAACAGTAAATTATTTGTATTAAGAATAGTTACGCGAAGCTCTGATTGTTTACTAACGTCTTTTATGACGTAGTTAAAGGCACATGTCCGTGTGTAAACAAATGACTCTTATGTAAAAGAAATTACTTGAAGCCAAGTAATTCATTTGTCATAGGTAGAAATATTTAAAACTATATAAATGAGCAAATTACTTGTATTAAATAGGAATACTCAATATCCAATAACTGTGTGAAAAAAAAGAAAAAAAAAAGAAAACACTATACACACAAAAAAATGTAAAATGATCGCAATTCTCTGACATTTAAGCATAAAAAAGTCCTTGAGGGATTGACAAACCTTTAAAATCAAACAATAAATCAATCCTAAATGGTTGCCTTAAGTGATGTGAAACACTTTTTATTGCAAATAGACTTAATGACAAATTGGTATTATTAGATTCAATTCTAAATTAAGTCAAGTGTTTGACGCGCCAGAGTTGGTCAGTTCGTCTGGAAATAGAAAAATGAGAAATATAAAAAGAAAAAACGTTGGATTATGTGGAAAATGAATTGAGTGAGACAGAAAATATGCATTCCAATCTTCTTGATTCCTTTTTCTTACAAATGCAAATGTAAATATTTGAGACGTTCTGATTTTATCATTCATATTTTAGTGAAAATGACGCAATTTTTGCAAAAAATTTCCATAGGGAAATGAGAAATGACCGTGTCAGTAGTATATAGAATGTGAAATATTTGTTTAATGGTCTGATCATTTAACCATAAAGATATGTATAGTTTCATGTGCAAGTAATCCGTTATTTTCAGTTTTATGCATTAACAAAGAGACAAACATGTGAGTTTATATATATATATGTATATATACTTCTCTCTCGTTAGATCAACAAGATTCTTTTTATTCAAATACATACATACATATATATATATATATATATATATATGTGTGTGTGTGTGTGTGTGTGTGTGTGTGTGTGCGATTATGTTAGCATGATTCCAGAGTACATATATATATATATATAAAGAGAGAGAGAGAGAGAGAGAGAGAGAGAGAGAGAGAGAGAGAGAGAGAGAGAGAGTTATTCGAGATACGTTAAAATATAACGAGATTGAATTCCTATTTACCAATAAAAAATGAACAATAAATTAAACTTTAATTTTGTTCGAAATAGATATTTTCTGTTTTCATATAAATTTTAAAGGACCCCAAAGCGTACATGAGAAGATGATTAACGAATATATATATATATATATATATATATATATATATATATATATATATATATATATAAGGAAAGAAGAGGAATACAAAACGGAGAATTAAATTAAAATGTTTCGCTCAGCGGATAACTTTTTCAGAAATGAAAATTTATTTTGCAAGAACGAAGTTTACTCTCAATAAGGATGAGAGAAGCATGCCATATTTTAGTCAAGTTTTGACTGTTTTAGCGAAATGAAATTTCCTTAATTGTGTTTGGTTTGGTTGGGTTGGGTTTAATGGCATATCAAGCTTTGTAGGTTATTTAATGCCAAATCCATTTTTATACATAAAAACAGTTTTATTTCAAATAATTCCATTTAGCATAAGTACATAGCTTAGATATCAAAACAGTCCTATTTCAAACAATTCAGTTCTGCTAAGTAATGATTTTTTTGTTTACACACAGTTAAATGTACAAAGATTTCCATTTCAAGCAATTCAGTTTAACATGAGCGTACAGTTTAGTTCTATTTGACACATAGATAGGACTCTATCAGGTGCTACCACTCCGGGTTAGAGTGAACCTGGGAGCGATGGCAATGAAAGGTTACTCTGCATTCCTCAAAGCTCTAGCTTAACAGGATACAGAGCACTCATTAGGGAAGTTTTACCCCTTTGCTGAGATGCAGTCGGTGTATTATGTAGCCCCAGCCAACTGGGCCACTTTATTTGAGCAAAACAAGTTAATTCAACTTTTCTCATGATCTTTCTTTCCTCACGAGGTCGAATTTTTATCCCATGCCTTAACCATAAAGATGTGTACACGTACCAGTGTGTTTTTATCAAATGTGCTATAATCATGACTTAGCAGATCGTCGTTGTACGACATTAAATACCTAATGGCATTTATTGGTGATAAAAATTCAACTTCGCCGTAAGAAATTTAAATATAGCTGCAGTAATAAACCTTATAACATACTTCTTTTAAGATAGTCCTCAACGTTCTTCAGCTGGGTTGTATGACGTAAGATGAACAATAATGACTAAAACATGTTAGGCAAACAAGAGATAAGCAAAAGCTTTGCAATATTTTGGTATGTGCAGGTTTTGTGGCTCGTATATCACGTGACCGAAGTAGTTTGAGCCTAGAAGTGGTACTCATATTGACGAGTAGTGTCACGATAGTTGATGCGCTGACTCGTTGTGCTTTGCTTCTCTCCAAGTTTGATTTGAAAGCCTCATTGATGAAAGTGAAACATAAGTCTAATTCGCGAACTTATGTTTTACGTATTCGAACTGGACTAAAACGCCGAGGAAGTAACCAAAAATATTTCTTTTGCGAAATGTGATGGCTAGATCACAATACAGTAGGCTGATGGTTCAAAACATTTCGTTCGGGTTGTAAGAACCTCGACGATCAGCCAAGGTCAAGTAGGCCTAAATTATGGATTTCGAGGCCATATTCGAAACCAAAGAGGCAGATCCAGTGAGTGGCCCTTGTAGAATATCAGCTGAGCAAAGCATCTCACAGTCTGATGTGCTTTGTACCATCAAAAACCCATCAAAAACATTCATTACTACTAAATTATGCTTCACGTTACAAAAAATATTGCAAAACTTTTGACTCATCCTAGTTGTGCCTCATGTTACCAAAATATTGCAAAACTTTTGAATTACCCTTATAAGATTTGAACTTCGTCGTAAACAAGGAATAATTCTAAATCTCTCGATGAACGAACGGAACGTGGATTCTGCACAATGTTTCTAATAGGTCTGCTGACGTTGTTCAAAGAAACGAACGCTGATTCATTGATCAAACGGCCAATTTTTCTTGTCATAAACAGCCAACTTTTTCATGTCATACAACTTTTCCAAAGTTTTTATATATTTTTACACTTTTTATACATCCATCGTTATCTTAATATCACTAATATAACCCCTCATAGACCTGATGATGGTTCAGCAGAAACGAAACGCTATAGTGTCGACTTTGTTGCTCAATAATTCTCTCCTTCTACTTGGATTACCTTGTTAGCAATTTTTTTTTACAATTACTCTAGTCTAAATCTTTTAAAGCTGCACTCGCTTAAGATTAATAATTTAAACATTTCCTCGGAAAATTTTCACCGGGGAATATAGAAAATATTCATAATTTGAAAGATAATTGGTACACATCTTTATGTGTATGTATCTTTTATGACACTGAGATTTCGTAACGACAGCTTCAATTGAATTCCGTATAGAAAGTAAAAACAGCTTATTTTGAAAAAAAACCCCAAAACGTTGACTTGGTTTGACACTCCATCCCGTGATGAGGCTCGAGTTTTGAAACTCTGAGAAATGAGGAGTCATAAGATAACCCAATAAGAGTTAACTTGCCATAAAACCAACCAACCAACCAATCAAATAACGAATCCTATGTATGTTTTTCGTGAATTTTTTAAAATTCCAAATCTAAAAGTTTTCAGTTATGATTTTCAACTTATAGATTAGCTTAGATACTTTTCCCACAGGTATATGGTTTCAAAGTTCCACGTCTAGTTGTTGGCGACCAGAAGGCTCCTTTTCAATAGCTACTACACCGAGGTGTCGGTGAGGACGCAACTCCTTTCCCTGAATTGTTCCACTTTACCATTGATACGTACCTTATATTGCTGTGTGTTAATTAAAGAGGTATCAAGTACTATTTTTAAAGTCTTTGGTATGACGCGAGCTGGGATTGAAACCAGGTCTCCTGGACCACTGGCGAACACTCTACCCACTAGGCCAATGAGCCGGTCTAATACTATAATAATTTTCGAACTGATCTATTTGACCAATAGATGGAAAATAACTGCTATTACCATTGTTAGTGATAACAGATCTTCGAGTAATGGCAATGATAAGGTGACTCTGTAATCCTCAGAACTCCACAAATGAAGCCTTAACACCGGATACAGTGTTATCCTCAGCATAACAGGCGCTCAAACTCTTCGTCAAGGAATATTATCGGCCTATTCTAAATCCAGCTGATAAGGTGAATTAAAAGTTTATCATAAAATTAAATGAATTTCTTTTCCATTTTGAATAAGACTTACCTATATTCCCAAACCATCACTGTTTGGAATAATAATAGTGACAGTAGTCCCATATGACAATCATGGGTGACATTATCTGTTCTACTTTTAAGTTTATGATGATATCTCCGACTTCCATTGATGACATTACTAAACACTGCCTGGCAATTTCACTTCTCTTGGGAAATATGTCTTTCCTTTGACCACCATTTTCTTTTTTAGTTTCTTCCAGGATTTGTGTTACCAAGGCAAAAGAAAATGGATCTTTTTCAGTACGTATTGTAAAGAAGATTAGAACTTACATCCTTATTAGCGGGGCAAAAAATACACTGATACATTACCCCTCTCTTGAGGGGTAATGCCTCCCGAACACTAAGTTGTATCCAGCGGTAAGGCACCAGCTCTGGATCTCTGGGGATTGTCTATTATCCTTTCATTACCATTATTCCTAGGTTCCCTCTGTACTAGTCCCAGTTAGGGTCACATCGATAGTTCAGTTATTTGTATTGAATGGGAATGCTTAAAACTATCTCAGTGTATGAAAATTATTCGTATTGCCTCCCATCACGAAAACTATACAGGTTAGACGAACCAGACACGCGGGACACTGCTGGAGAAGCAAGGACGAGCTCATAAATGATGTACTCCTATGGACCCCCACATATGGCCAAGCAAAAGCAGGACGACTAGCTCGAACTTACATACAGCAGCTATGCGAGGACACAGGATGTAACCCTGAAGACCTGCCAGAGGCGATGAATGATAGGGAGAGGTGGCGAGAGAGGGTCAGGGATATCCGTGCTGGCGGCACGACATGATGATGATGATGATAATTGTTTACTAAGGATTATTGTTATTAGATACAATAATCCATTTAATTTCTTTGAAATTATTGGTGTTGGATAAGAAAAATTGATATCATATAGCAGTAGGGAAAGTAAGTAAAAGTGAAGTTGGCGACCGTCGTCGAGGTCTACCAAATGGCTCCCTTTTCAATAGCTACTACACCGAAGTGTAAGGGAGGATGCAACTTCGTCCCTGGATTGCTCCACTTTACCCTAGATACGTACCTTTTAATGCTGAGTCTTAAGCAAGGAGGTATCAAGTACCATTTTAAAATTCTTTGGTATGACCATTGGCGAACACTCTACCCACTACACCAATGAGCCGGTTGAAAGTATTAAACATTATTAAATTGAAATAGTTCCTTTAAACCAAATAAATGTATATACATTAATAGAATTAGAAAGGAATACTAGAAACTACATAACTGTGTGCAAGCAAATCATTTATATTAAAAGGAATAGTTACTTGAAACCATATAACCGTGAGGAAATCATTTGTTATTGATAGGAATACTTGATATCAAATAACTGTGTAAACAAATGATTATAGAAAAATACAAACTCGCTATTTCAAACAAAAACTGCAACGGAACATGAAAAATATTGTTGTGATTACATTCAAACATTTATGAATGGATAAAAAATCAGCATTAAATAACCTATAAAGAGTCGATATACCATTATACAAATTAAGCGAAATAAACCAGTCCGTAATATTGATTGGCTGAAATATTGTTGTCTCAGCAATAAGAAAAAAGTCAGTTCAGTTGTTCGAACAACTGTTGGAATGCTAATTATTCATCATGCTGTCCATCGTGAAAATATGAATTACTTTATAAGTAAGATTAGATGCCTTGTATTGTGTTGTGTTTAGCAAGCTAAAAAAAATAGACTATTAGTAGTGGGTTTGATTCATACTGGGTAAACCTTTACTTCTGGCCTTAGGCCAAAGTAAGTTCAATTAAGTTTAGTGAGTGATTACTTTTCTTATTGAATGGCGACTGTGTTAATTTTCTGTTAGTTATTACATAATCAACTCGATTTCTACATTGTTAGGGAATACATATTTACTAATTTTTGTTAAGTACATATAAAACTTCATTACTAACTTTAAATGATTAATTAATGAAAACAAACGATTAATTTCACACAGGATTGGGTTTTATTATGGACCGATTGATTTGAACGGCACATCAACCCGATTAGACTGATTTTAAGCCAAGAGTTTATGAAATCGCATACACTGTAGGCTTATTTTTAAGTATTTTTAGCTGTTTTTTCAGAGATCTATACCTTTATAGGATATCAAACATTCCTGTCTAACACAAATAATTTGCACATTTTTGATTTGATTTAGAGTATCCCAATCTAATATTAATGTTTTATACACAATTATATTATATCAAGTGACGGTTACACACTGTTTAATGATAATCATTTATTTGCAAACAATTATACATATTCAATCGAATTACTTCGACATTGTAGCAGGAGTACTACAAGGAGACACGCTAGCTCCATACCTCTTTATCATTTGTCTCGATTACGTGCTTAGAAGATCGATTGATAAAATCAGAGAAAACGGCTTCGAGCTGACAAAGAAAAGAAGGAGAAGGTATCCCACAAAAACAATTACCGACGCCGACGACGCCGATGACATAGCGATTCTGGTAAACACATCCAACCAAGCCGAAACACTACTGCATAGTTTGGAACAAGCTGCCGCAGGCATTGGCTTCCATGTCAATGCACACAAAACGGAATATATGTACTATAATCACACAGGCGACATCTCCACAATAGACGGAACCTCTCTGAAACTAGTCGACAAATTCACCTTCCTGGGAAGCAGCGTTTCATCAACCGAAAAGGACATCGACACGTGGCTAACGAAGGCATGGACAGCTATCGATAGACTACCGATGATATGGAAATCAGACCTGACCGATAAAATGAAACGCAGTTTCTTCCGGGCAGCGGTCGTGTCAATACTGCTATATGGATGCACTGCTTGGACGCTAGCTAAACGGCTGGAAAAGAAGCTAGACGGCAATTACATAAGAATGCTGCGAGCAATATTGAACAAGTCCTGGCGGCAAAACCCCACAAGGCACCAACTATACGGCCTCCTGCCTCCCATCACGAAAACTATCCAAGCTAGACGAACCAGACATGTAGGACACTGCTGGAGAAGCAGGGACGAGCTCATAAGTGATGTACTCCTATGGACCCCCACATATGGCCGGGCAAAAGCTGGACGACCAGCTCGAACATACATTCAGCAGCTATGTAAGGATACGGGATGTAGCCCTGAAGACCTGCCAGAGGCGATGAACGATAGGGAGAAGTGGCGAGAGAGGGTCAGGGATATCCGTGCTAGCGGCACGACATGATAATGATGATGATATACATTCAAAAAACTTTTTATAACCTTTTATAAACAACTATAGCTTCAAGTAACAAGTCTTAATACGAAGTTTACACACAGTTATATGGTATCACGTATCCCAATCGCATATGAATAGTTTTCAACCAGATTGATTTGACCCCTAGATGTGACCCTAACAGGTACTATCACTCCTAATCAGAATGGACCAGGGAGTAATAGTAATAAAGAACTTTACACTTCCCAGCTCTCCAGTTTAATGTCATACTTTGGATACGCTTTTAGCGGGGAGGGGTCTTGCCCCTCAGCAGGGGATAAAATTAGCGTATTCTAAGCTACATCGACATGATGGTTTGTCTCAAGAAGATAAGTGATTATATGTATCTACCATTGTCACAGCAAGCTCCATAAATACATTGCCCAGTCGGCTGGGGCTGAAGAATACACCGACTGCATCTTTGCAGAGTGGGAAGACCCTCTCCCCAACGAGTGTCCTGGATACGACACTAAGCAATCTGATGGTGAGGTTCTAGTAATACTGGAGCTTTGGGGAATGTGAAGTACTCCTTCATTGCCAACGCTCCCAGGTCTACTCTGACCCGGACTGGTCTCACGTGATAGAGTCTATCTATAGGTCAAATAGAACTAAACTGTAGTTACGCTAAACTGAATTGTTTGAAATTAATTGTTGTTATATTTAACTGATTAAACTGCGTACTTATGCTAGATTTAATTGTTTGAAATAGATCTATTTTGACAATCAACTGAGTGTAAACAAAAACTGTACTTTTAATAAAAGTGAATTTTTTGAGACTTTTATCAAAATGATTTAATTCGGCGTTAAATGAGTCGAAAAGGGTTAAAACAACCAACCAACCAAACAAACAAACATCTAATACATAAATACTTATATAAAGTGCAACATGAAAATTATCAACCGTATCATTAAGGATTTTGACTGCTTTTATCTTATACCGGACATTGGCATAATGGTTAGAGTGTTCGCCAATGGGTTCAATCCCAGGTCGAGTCATACCAAAGATTCAAAAAATGGTACTTGATGCTACCTTGCTTAACACTCAGCATTAGTAGGTAAGAATCAAGGGTAAAGTGGAGCAATCCAGGGAAAGGAGTAGCGCCCTCCCCTACACTTTAGTGTAGTAGCTATCGAAAAGGTAGCCTTCGGGTCACCCGAGACTATGATCGCCAACTTTACTTACTTATCTTGATGAGTCTCATTCTTACCAATAAAAAAAACTGTTTTCAAAGAATAATTGTTTTTGTACTATACGCGGAAAAGCATTTAAAAGTCATTTGTATAAAGGAAAAAGTGATTATCGGAAAGAACTTAGTAGCATTATAGTTTGTTCGATTGCTGTGCTCTCTCTCTCTCTCTTTCTCCCAATCATTCTCTTGGAAAAAATCCGAAGTGATTCGCCTGAAGGAGTTTTCAGTATCTGAAGAAAGTCGTAAAATCGATCAGCCAATCGACTGTGGTAACACCAAAAGAAACCAACAGAATGAATTCCCTTAGTATGAGATAGGAGGCACGTTTTGTGCAAAGGTTATCGTTGTAAGACATAGAATTTGAGATCTGAGTTCAGATTCTTGGCTATTTGCATTCTACTTCACGCTAATTTCTTTGGAAAAAGTAAGAATTCATCTACCTATGCTCGAGCTTTAGGTAAATAGCCGGGCAGAATGGATTCTTTTGCTTTGGTTAGACTGGTTGTCAAGGAGAAAACAGCTTTATTTTACTTAAAAATTAACATTGTGTTGCCTCCAGTCTGTGGCATATTTGTTGTATAAATACATACAGTATACATAACAATCGGAATGATAATGCTTACTCAATTGTCTCGTGTTGGAAAACAGATAATATTTTCTTGTGGGCAATTCAAGTTATTAATGAAAATTCCCATAGAAAGAGAAATGAGTTTCTTTTTATAGTTTTGTTATACGCTGGAAAGCAACTTGATTGCCGATATTTTTCTCTTGAGGCTTTTGGCTATTAAAAATCAAAACCAAATCAAAACAACTGCCAAAACACCACGTCTTAACACAGGTGATATATAATTGTTCTAGTTTTCTTGATTGCTTGAAGGAAAACTTGTGACAATGGACTTATATGCACAGCAGTAGATCTTCATTATTATTGACGTTTATTTTTTTATGATTATGGTTGCTTTAAACATGACATTTAAGCTAATTCTTCAGCCTCACGTAATTGGACATTGAAACCTTTCTTCAGCCTCACATTGGACATTGAATGAAAACTCAGAATGTTTGATTTTAATGGTATGTCAATCCGTCTTGGGTTATTTTATATCTCGAGGTTAGAGAATCGTGTTCATTGTGCATTCATAATCATTTTTTGAGAAGTTATTTCTAAAAAAATTGTTTTTCTCACTGTCCATCGCATACGAATAAATTTAAACTGATCTGTTTGATCAATACGCGGGACCCTAACAGCAACTACCACTCTTGGTCTGAGGGAACTGTGAGTAATGGCAATGAAGGTGTACTTCACTCCCGTTATCAGATGCAGTTTAGTGTCATAAAAAGACACCCCTTTTGTTTGTCGAGGGGGGTATCCCTTTGAATTGAATATATCCAACGTATTCTAATCCCCGTCAATATTGTGGTTGGGTAAGTACATTCACTAAAAGTCTACACTGGTATGATTGTAGTTGTCTAGATTTCTGTGACGAAGCTTGATGATTTTTATCATCAAGGGTTTTCGGACTATGATCTTCATCTTTATTGTTATTTCCACAGCGTTTTGGCCTATATGCCCTCCGGCCTTCTTCAAGTGTTTGTCGAACTCTGGGACCTTCACGGAACTTCGAACTACGTCCTTTATTGAATCCACGGGAGTCGCCTGTTCTGATTCCGTTAGCCATAACTGGGTACAAGTGTTATGTATTCCTGTATTGTTACTCGCCTGCAGTCAGGATTGAACTTGCAACCTCCAGATGATTGTTTCCTTAGAAGCCAAGGGAACCAACGCCTATAACCGTTACGCTATGTGTCCCGCTGGTATGATAGTGAGTGCTAATTTCGACTTCATTAATTTAGGACGCTATTCTTGTTGGTAATATTTTTAAAGCTTGGCTGGAAGTAACATGAGTAATATCATTTTTTTATCCTTCATGTTAATATTCGCCTGACAGCTAAATATGTTTTCTTTCATGCATTTATTTCAGAGTTTACCAGCGAACAGAGAATCTCGGCTTTTATCTATTTAATGACCTGTTGTTAGTCACGCGACGTACATCTCGACATCGTCCATTCAGTCTTGCCATTGACTACACCTATAGTTTTGTGTGCAGTCTGCAGCTTCGAAGCATAAGAGTTAAGAACATCGCTAATTCTAGATGTAAGTATAAAAAGAAATTTAACAAAAATTTCATTCTTTTCGTATCAGAATATGCATATAGTGAATGATTACAAACATCAATGAAGTCCCTGCGGCGTAGACGGTAAAGTGCTCGTCTGTGACATCAGAGAAAGCGATTTCAAACTCTATTAAGTTTATCATCGACTGATACAGACAATTCAAATTTGTATACAAAAAGAAAATCCCTATATGCGACGCTGTAGGTCCATGTGATAATATTAAATCTTTGCGTCTGTCTGTAATCAAACTATTTGGGAAAGTAGGCATTTCAGCCGACGAATTCGTTTAAAATAATACGCAGCATACTTGAGTAGTTCCCATCCTACTTCTATTTTAAGCGTTAGCTTCCAAGTGGTGCAGCCTTAAATTAGTACAGCTACAGTTAGGAAGAATAACCATTTTATTCTATCAGGGAGATCAGTATATTTTCAAAAAGTATAAAAGTTTTTACATTTTGATATTTTACGTGGTGTAATACTTATCGTCGTAGGAAATTGACACGACGACACGAGTTCAAATCCTGGACGAGACTGATTGCTTTTCACATTCCACTAATACGCATGGGAAAATTATGAATCTACTTCTTCTCCCTCCAGCTATGGTTAAATAGTAGGGCTAAATTTGAAAGATAAAAAATAAAACATTTCATATGTACGAATATTTATTTCACCCCACTGTATATATATGATTTGTAAACGCATTTTGTTGGTAACATTTTTAGATGAGTCTGAGATTATTTTTGTATACAGGTAAATGATTTCAAGTATTGCTATTTAGCCATCACAATTTAACATCAAGTCATTTTTTTGCACAGTTTGTTCTATTTGACCGATCGATAGGATCCTATCAAGTGCTACAACTCCAGGTCAGAGCACTGGCAATGAGAGGGTACTCCATATTCTCCAAATCTCTAAGGCTGGAGCCTCACCATCAGAAGGTTTAAAGTCAAACCCAGGACACTCGTGGTGTAAGGGTTAAGACGATGGACTACGGAATTGTAGTAAACGAGTTCGAACTCCAGTTGCGCTATTACGTTCACTTTCGGACAAAAACCTTTAGGAACGGTATGAACCCCTTATCCTCCTAACTATAAGTTAAATAGTACCACTACTGTTTTTCTAGAAGAATGACTTTGGTTTTAAATAACCTACAGAGGTTGATATGCCATTAAACAAAGAAACCAAAACTTAGAACCATTTAACTTTGTGCAAACGAATGGGTAATGCTGAATAGAATAATTGAAACCATTTAATTATGTAGAAACAACAGCAATACTAGTGTGCAAACAAATTAATCTTGATTAAGAAATAAAATTACTTACAAACTATTCATTACAAATCATCTATGCATATCCATTTAAAAGAACGTAAACAAATGACTGATTGTAAATAGAATCATTTGTGTTTGATAGAAACCATTTAAAAAACCTCAAATTTGTTTCAAACTGTTATCAACAAAATGTTTATAAATCATATATTCAATATATATGTATAAAGAATATTTGACATTAAATAACCTGCAATGGTTGATATGCCGTAAAACCCAACGCAAACCATAACCAAAAAGATTGATGCTGTTTCGGATAGAAAATTGATTGTACTATAGAATGAAATTTTTTTCCGGGGCTGCATCATTTCGACGTAACGCAATATTAACTGGTAAAGCTCTCTGTGCAGAGATTATATTTTAGCATCAAATGTACGATGTGTGCTGATCTAAGGTGCGATCATATCTGAAAAAAAAACCCAACTGATTTGACATTTGCGAGAGAGAGCTACCATTGAGGCTTTCCTAAGCTCACTTACATAACACAGGTCACAACTTAAAAGGTATTTCTACCGCAACCCCTCTTTTCTCTCTCTCACTCTCTCTACCCCCCTCTCTCTCTCTCTCCACACACACACACACACACACACACATATATATGTATAGTTAAAATCTAACACGAAAGCGTTTTTAGTCCGTAAAATATTTACAGTGATCAATGCACGAAAATACGGAGCAATATCACAATATATTTCAGGGATGAAATAAAATAAAAAAAAACATATTAAATGCCAGTGTCACATTACGGCGCCACTTTAGAGGTTGTAATGATACTCCTTAAACTATCGACCTGACCCATCGTAACTTCACTGACAAAAAGATTCCGTTTCTTTTGTATTTATTTGTTATTTCAAGCAGTCCGTCCAAAATAGAGATCGAAAGAAAGCACCCTGCGCCAGAAGAGGAGAGAAAGTGTACAGCGGGGGAACGAAAGTGAGAGACAGACAACTCTTGTTATTTTCCTGCTCATCGGCTGTTTTGTGCGAGATTGATTGTTCTGTGACCACTCTCTCTTTACCTCGATGTCTCTCTCCGCGTCTTTTCTTAGTGTCTCATCTTCCCTGTCTGAGAATTTGTCTTGATATATATATATCCCAAAAGATTATCAATTACATAATCAATCTTCCTACAGTGACACTAAACAGCCAAGTCACAAATAACAGCTGATTGTAAACAATTGTTTATCTCTGAATATTTTTTTATTCCAAGTATTCTCTCCACACACACACATTTCGAATTCGCCCACAAACGTTTATTAGTGTATATTGTACATTGCTTAGTATTAACTGATAAACCAAAGCCTTAATGAAATTTTACAGTTCAGTTTTAAACTCAGAGATTAAATAAAAAAAAGAATTAACTGCTAATTAATTGAAATCCTTCATTATTTTACTCAAGGTCTCCTGATTATAATAAAACATGAGACGTGTTGAATACTAGATCACCTACATTGATGAATATTCAAAGTTATTTTCGATATCATGTCTGAAACATTACAGTGACTAGAGTTGTTGCGTAAAAAGAAATGCAACATAATCCAAAGAATGCTCTTGTGGAAGAAATACCTATTCCAATTACCAAGTCGTTGTCTTCTTCTTGTTTGTGAATTGAGAAAAAGGTTTTCATGTTTTCAAAATCTCAGGTTAACTTTCTTTGCAAGGAAAAAAGACCTTTTTATTTCCAATTTATCATTTGGAAAACCAATTATCTAGCGCTCTACCGTAAAAGTTTGTCTTAGTTCCGGCAAATCATTGAGAAGGATTTCTTTTAAATCACAACAAACACGGAAGACATTTTTTCCCGGGAGATTCTTTATAGTTTGGCAGGATGCTTAACATTTGTAAGCAACTTAGCGCCTGTCAGTTTCGGACATAACTGACAGAGAGATGTCAAAACGTCAATCGCACGAACTTTAGTCGTCCAGGGACAAGAAGTAGCCAGTCTCGAGTCTTGGTGAGATTTGAAAAAGAGAGTTAGTAATAGGATCGTGATGGATAAAGACGTATATTTGGGGGCTAGAGGAAATTATTTCCTTTGGGGGAGGGGTGTTGTGACGATTTATTGATGAAAAAAGGCTTTTTCTTTTATCATCATCATCATCAACAACAAAAAAACACAACATTAAAAAAAACTTTACGAATTTTGATTTCTTTCTAATTAGATTACCGAAAAAAACCAAACAAACAAAACATTAAAAAAAAAGACACATGTCTGTCTTTTCTTTCGTTATATGGAGAACGAGGGTTAACCTTGTTATGTCTTCGTGTCCTCAACTTTCTTCTAGCACTCTTGAGAACCCAAAACGCCACATGCTATCCTAGCTAAAGATATTTGGATTCTAATTATATATCCGTATTTTGTCGATAGTAACTATCTAGTTCAAAATTGATATTTTTGGTGGTCAAACAAGAAAGGAAACACAAGCGTTTGTAAATACATGAGAAAACCCCACGGTCACTTAGCGCAATGGTTATCTCCATAGCAAATAGAATCAATGACCCGATTTCAAGTCCTTGATGTGACTGTTTTCATTTTTCTTCACGCTAATGCTACGAAGAAAGGTATGAATATACCTGTTCTTGCTCCGGCTAAAGAAAAATAGGAAGGAAGATGGGGTCTTTGTCTTTGTTTGGGTAAGAAGTCTAGGAGAAGGAACACTCTGAATTCAAACCAGCTTTACTCCATTTAGAAATGACTTTGTGTTGCATTCTGCCTGTGGCGTTAAGATTGGGCAAATACATACAGTAACAACACGTTTTCTAAATTCACAACTCTCCGAAGCATTGTAAATGATTTACTACGACTGACATCAAATTGCCTTTGAAATTTACTGATCTTTATGTGGTTGTTATTTATTAAGCTTTAGTTAGTCGGGTTCAGAGGACTCAGATTATTTTCAGTACTTGCTATTACTAAATGGTTACCCATCTAAATTTAGAAAACCTGAATTTGCTTAACTTTGGCCATCTGATGTGAAATTGAAAGATAAAATCGCATTGAACTTATGAAAAACATCCTTTCTTTTAATTGTAACCACATACAAAGATTTGTTCAGTTTGGCACAAGGCTAGAAATACAGAGCTGCCAGTGTGCTTCAGGCACACTGACAATGGTCTGCCAGCTCAAATAGACGACAGTTACATCATACGAGATCTCATCCTTTACTTAATTTGTAACATCAATTGTTGATACCAAATTAGGTCACCATCAAGCCATATTTTGCAAAAATAGCTATTTGTTGGATAAACCGAACTTTGACTTTGAATTATATTTATACCCATCAACCTGATTTCTGAAAAATTTTCGTGAAAGATTAAACATTGTATTGAATTTATTCTTTGTTTCAGTTTTTATTCTTGTTTGAAATACTAATATTTTTCGTTTTTATTTTGTGCCACCAGATGTGACCAATGCCTTCAAACTCGTCTCACCTACGAAAAAATTTTATTGCTGTACGGACTCTTATATAGTGAAAATACAGTGGCTCAATCTCTTACAGCAAACCATTCGAGCAATATCCGAATTGTAATAAGAAAAAAAGTATCTTTTATATCAAACACTGAACAAAACAACAACCCATTGATAACACTGTTATATGTATACTGATTCATAGTTCAATAAAATTAAATGAACATATTTTGTTGCTTTAGTCATTTGATACGGGTTGAGATGATTTAGGTCTTAATGTTGGCTTAAGCGTAACACATGGTATAATGGTTTGTTCGATATCATTATTAGTGTATTCGAATATCACTGGTCTCTTCTTGTCTTGCGCCAAATTAAGCTATATTTAGTAAATGGCATTACCGTGGCTTGGTTTTGCTATCAAAGATCTTAAAGATAATTCCACACTCGTTTCAGGTTTTGGGATGGCTGGAGAGGCTTACATCGAAGATTTTCCACAGCAGTTGCAGGAGAGCTTTTTGATCACATCTCTGTGACCAGATGTATGTATATATGCGTGTATGTGTGTATATATGTATGTATATATGTGTGTATATATAAATGTATGTATATATGTGTGTATGTATGAATGCATGCATGTACGTATGTATTAATACCGGCCCATGGACATAATGGTCAGAGTTTTCGCCAATGGACCGGTAGACCAGAGTTCAATCCCAGTTCGAGTCATACCACAGACTCAAAAAATGGTGCTTGATGCCTCCTAGCTTAACACTTATTATTATTATAAAGTACTATCAAGGTTAAGTGGTGTAATCCAGAGAAAGGAGTAGTGTCCTCACCTACATAATGGTTTCGTAGCTAATGAATTGGGAGCCTTTGGGTTACCCTTGACTACGGTCGGCCAACTTACTATCTATGTATGTATTCGAAATAATTACATTACTTAGAGGATAGGATAAATTTAGAATATAAATTCTAAAATTAAAGAGACATCTCATATTTTTGTGACGGTCCAGTGGCAGTCATAGGGTTGATATAAAATAAAAATCACTCTACAAGGACCGGAAATGGTCTAGACGAGTGGCGTGTTTTTGAGCCCTTGAAACAGCACTGGATAAACTGAAAAGAGCAAAGTTCATGACCTAGACAGGGAAACGACATGTGATTGGTCGAAGCAGTTAGAACGTTTTTACCGCCAAAAAGATAGAAATCCAAAAGTCAGTTGCGAGCTTCGCCAGGGAGATGAAAAGTCATCTTTTTACGAAGTCCAGTGAAAATGAAATTCTGGTAATAGAATGACATTGTGGAATTCGTCAACTCCGTTGAACAAAAAATAAAAATTCAACGTAAAAGAAGTTGCGAGCTTCGCTAGGGAGATGAAAAGTCATCTTTTTACGAAGTCCAGTTAAAATGAAATTCTGGTGATAGAATGGCATTATGGAATTCGGCAACTCCGATGAATAAGAAACGAAAATTCAACGTAAAAGAAGATGCGACATCATAAAAAAGAAGAATGATGTATTTAGATTCGTTAATTGAAATTTAATGAATATCAAAAAAAAAAAAAAAAAGGAGCAAACTCAAATGAAAAAAACCTTATAAAAAGAAAAAGGTTAGTCGAGAATTTTCTTGTAAATGATATTTGTGTCCTAAGAGAAAACTTGAATTTTTCTAAGATTTATTGGGATTCCTTCTCTAAAAGAAGTTATTGCGAGGAATTCAAATGTGGCGGATACTAATTGTATTCGACTGGAAATCCTAGATGACCTAAAGTTCATTTAAATTTATTTCTCACTGTGGAAATAATAGGTGAAAATTTATTATCATCAATGATAAATTACATTGGAGAAAATCCTTTATGTTTAAGGATTTTATCAGAAATATCTAAAGAGATATTCTGAAAGTCGTTTGCTGTGAGCAAGTGATGTTGGATAACATTTTTATCTGTTTAAAATTTGTAACTACTTCCAATATGAAGAGAAGATATTTTATTGTTTGCTAAAGGGACAAAAAACAAAGAAATAAAAGGGGCAAAAAAGGGGAAGTTCCTTCCCCTTAACTGTAAAAGAAACAAAGTAGTTGTTTCAATTTTAAAATAAATTGGATTTAAAAGATCGTTTCTTGAAGGATACAGTTAAACAAAACTCGAAATGACTCAAGCTTCATTTGGAAGGATGAACTTTACTGTTGACTTGACATCTTCATGCATGTATATTTTTGTGTTTTTGTTTTCATAATTTTATTTTTTTTTAAATAAAAAGAAACAAAAAATATAACCAGGCGTCATATTGTTTGTCTACGTCGAAATTCATTGCGCTTTCATTTATACAACTTCGCTATCTCAATCCATGACATATTCTTATTCATCCACATCTCGAAACTAAACCTATACGCAATCTTTATACTTGACTAGATATATGGGCTTTCATAGTTATCATTAAAATGTAACTAGTTACGGAGAATCAATATAAAGATTGGGTGGTACGTTATTATAGTCAGTAATTCTCCCTAATATCTAGGTTAGTGTAGCCTAGAAAAGGGATCATAAAAACATTACATTTTCTCTGTAGTTCACGCACTTCTTCAATCAGTGGTGCAGTGATTTGATCGCATAGGTTAGAAAGGTCATCAATGGCAGATATGACGTCATCACATGCACTTTTCAGCCTATGAAACTTTCACACCCCTATCGTATGTTAAACCAGATTGAAGTTGTGGATTATTTGAATTTTAGAAAAATCACTCTTTTCTTTATTTATAGTCATTTTCAATGCTTTGCTTAGTTAGAATTAAAGTGCTCTCAATGAGTTATGAACACCCTGGAAATAGTCTGCCAGTTTAGATGGCTAATCATTTGGTTGAAATTCCAAAGCAAACGAGTTTGCTTTTGTATTATGATTTAGTTCATTTTTAACTGTTGTGAGCCGCCACCTTTGTTTATAGGACTAAAATTCTGGATATGAAATCGTGCACAACATTTTGTAGATGTTTACGGAAAAGCACTTTTATAAGTTACACGAAAAGAAAAGTAATGAACATGTTTGAATTTCAATTTTTGAATCAGTTATCATCCTAATGTAATTTTGATGTGGGAAATATATATTGATACTTAATTATTGATGCAGTGTAATCGACTCGCAAATGGTTGTTAGGCTCTCATCTATTTGTCAAAAGATAATCAGTTTCATGATGCTTTTTAGTGGTTTGGTTTGGTTTGGTTTCTTTGTTTAATGGCATATCAACCTTTGTAGATTATTTAATGCCAAAGCCATTCTCCGAGAAGAATATTAGTGGCACTATTTAACCCATAGCTGGGAGGATAAGGGGGTTCATACCTTTCCCCAGGGTATCTGTTTGAAAGTGAATATAATCGCGCGACCGGAGTACGAACTCGCTTACTACGATTATGCAGTCAATCGCTTTAACCATTACAACACGAGGACACCCCCTTTCTTCTTTTCTTCTGTTCTAAATCTAAAGGTTGGTTTAGATAAACAATACATTTTTATAGTAAAGTCATTTTCAACGCATTCCTATCGTTAAATTTTTCGAAAATATTTCTGTCATAAAATAATTTCCAATAATTTCCTATGGTAAAAATTATTCCCAATATATTTCTCAAGAAAAATGATTTTTTCAATTGTAAAATCATTTTTAATGTGATCGTTTGTAAAATCATTTTTAACACATTCTTCAAATAATATAATTGTCGATACATTTTAATTGTAAAATCATTTTCTATGCATTCCAAGAGTGAAAACTATTTTCAATGCATTTCGATAGTTCAATTATTTTCAGTTCATTCCTATTGTAAAATGAATACCAATGCATTCTTCAAGTAAAATAATTTTCATTGTATTTTGATTGTAAAATCACTTTCGATGCATTTTTATAGTAACATAATTTGTAATTCTTTTCGTCAATAAAAAAATTTTCAATGCATTCCCGTTGTAAAATCATTTTCAATGGATTCCCGTTGTAAAATCATTTTCAATGAATTCCCGTAGTAAAATAATTTTCAATGCATTCCAGTTGTAAAAGCACTTTTGATGCATTTTTATAGTAACATAATTTGTAATTCCTTTCGTCAGTAAAATCATTTTCAATGCATTCCCGTAGTAAAATCGTTTTCAATGAATTCCTATTTTTTTTTCATCATACAACGTGTGGAAGCACGTGCGATACCCTAGCCTCATCAGCCGCCAACCAGGGTGATAACACAGTTTCGGTAGCTCAAGGCGGTACTGCCACTCCTGGCGCTACCGAGCAGCCTTTGCCACCGGATAGGGTATTTTAAAAAAAAAATCTATGTATACACAAGATCAACTAAAAGCGGACATTACATTAGACGTTCGTTCATCTTCATTTTGGTGCAGTTTGTGATTTAAAAAAGCGTTTACTTACGGCCGTTAGATGTCATAGCAACCGTTTCTTGATTTTGCGTAATTACACGAGAATGGTGGTTACACGTGTATAACATTCGTGTTGAAATCCTTTCAATGCATTCCCGTAGTAAAATCGTTTTCAATGAATTCCTATAGTAAAATGATATATAATGCATTCTAATACTAAAATCATTTTCAATAAATTCTTTTGATAAAATGATTTTTATCCATTCAAATTGTAAAATTATTTTCAATGAATTTTTCCAGTAAAATCATTTCCGATATATATATAATAATAATATAACTTCCAATACATTCCTTTGTGAAAATAAGTTTTAATAAACTCGTATAGTAAAACTGATTTTAATGCATTCCTAAAATTAAATGATTTCCAATGCATTCCTATACCAATATTATTCCCAATATATTCCGACGATAAAATTATTTCCAATCCATTCCTACAATTAAATCATTTTCAATACATTCCTATAATAAAATTGTTTCCAATACATTCATATGAGGAAATAATTTCCAATAGATTCCAACAATAAAATCATTTCCTATACATTCCTTTTTTAGATAATTTTCTTTGCAATCATGTAGTAAAATTATTTTCTATGCATTTCTGTTGTAAAATTTTTTCCAATGCATTCCTATTATAAAATTGTTTCAAATAAATTCTTATAGTAAAATAATTTTCAATGCATTTCTATCCTAATATCATTTCCAATACATTCCTATGATTTTCAAGAGTAAAATTAACTACCATGCATTCCAAGAGTAAAACGATTTTTAATGTATTCTTATAAAAAGAAAACATCTAAGAAACGGATCTAAAAACCAGCTTTATTTTGCTTAAAGATCGACCTTATGTCACACTCTGCTACTAGTGGAGGAGTTGGGTAAATATATACTTTCAAGTATTGTAGCACTTTCTTAAAGATTTAAACGTTTGTGATGAAATCATTTCAATTCATATTAACAATGTCAATGGAAGATTTTGAAGGGACGTACATGACGCTTGTGAAGTACCGAGAAATCAGCTTTTTTAAAACGGGTAGACACCCGTCTTTATAGAGGTGTATTTTGAGTACGAATTCGAGCACAACAGCGTTGCAAATATTTAGGAAAATTATCCTTTAGAAGTTACATTTAGCAAAAAACAAAAAATATTTATAAATTTCATTTGTAAGCCATTTTTAAAAAATCGAAACTATCGAAGCTTGCGGTAAAATATCGTTAATCCTTTTCAGTTTGATATCTGGAAACAGATTAATCGTTTCAAATATCTTGGGTGGCAACAGCAATCGACAGTCATTAGATGATGTTGGTTGCATGCTGAAACGATTTATAAGAATTCGAAAACACTAACAAACAATTTTTATAGTTTTACGAGTTTGTTTATCAGCTAATTATTTAAAGGTAACAATCCTTACATGCAATAAATAAATGAGCTGAAAGAAAGAGGAAAAATTCTGAAAAGTTAGCCATTAGATTGTTTTATAATATGTTGACCTTGTTCGGTTTAATCATGTTGACTAGATTAGAATGTGTGGCGAGAGAGGCACAAAAGAAGCGATTCAAAGACTGCTGGTAAATTCTTTTGGTACTTTTCACATTAACCATTGCCGATAGTCCGCTCTAGCTAAGAATTGTGACACTTGGCGTCTCCTCTTTTGAAAAAACCCATAAGGTCACTCTTAAGAAAAAAGGGCACAGAAAGAGGAACCAAAACAATATGCAATCAAACCCTGATTTGACGTTCAGCTGCGGCCACTGCGACAGCCCCAGCCTATTTCGCTGGGATCTTATCAGCAGCGAATGTGCCTGCAGTTGGCGTGGATTACCCACAATTGCTCTTCATTTCACGGAGACAAGCCATGATTAATGTTGACTCTTGTTAGGGGTATGAGAGAATTATTTCTGGAGCTCTGGAGAGCGTGGAGTAAATATTAATTGCCATTACTCCTTGGTTCATTCAGACCTGGAGTACTTGTAAAGGTTTCATATTTAGATCAATCTCTCTATGGGAAAATTATGCGTATTGGATAGGAATAGTTTATACCATATAATTGTGTGCAAATTATGTGTATTAAAGTAGTTACTTGAATGGTTTGGTTTGGTTTGGTTTTATTGCATATCAACTACAGTTGGTTACTTAAATGCCAAATCCTTTTAATACATATGTATTAGTTTTATAGGATTTGGTTTGGTTGGGTTTTATGGCATGCGAACTATTGTAGGTTATTCAATACCAAATCATCTTTATACATATATATCAAATATATCGGATATGGTTTGGTTTGGGTTTTATGGCATATCAACCATTGTAGGTTATTTAATGCAAAATCCTCTTTATATATATATATATATATATATATATATATATATATATATATATATATATATATATAGGATTTGGTTTGGTTGGGTTTTATGGCATATCAACCATTGTAGGTTATTTAATACCAAATCATCTTTATACATATATATCAAATATATAGGATTTAGTTTGGTTGAGTTTTATGGCATATCAACCATTGTAGGTTATTTAATGCCAAATCCTCTTTATACATATATATTAGATATATATATATTGTAAGCATTTTCTTAACAAAATTTTAAAACTTACCAGAGCTCGTTGTTTTGGCACTCAGCAAAAGGGTTTCAGGTATGGCTATCTAATACGAATAATTCTATTTAATGTTAGTCATTTGTTTGCACACAGTTAAATGGTTCCAAATATTGCAATATATCTCTAACTAGTCAATTAAATATCAGTCATTTTTTTACACACAATTAAATGATCAAATAGTTCTATTTCAAACAATCAATTTAACGTAAATCCTTTGTTTGCTCTGATTGGTTAGAATAAGAAAAAAACAGAAAAAAACTAAATTCTGAAATGAGAAAACTCAAAAAAGTTAACATGCAGTTAAACAACTAAACTTAACTAAATTAAACATCAATATTATTTTGGTGCAGGAATAGATATTGATACATTATAATTGTCGACTTGAATGACCCAAGGTATTAAAATTATTTATTTTTATCATGTTAGTAATTTTTTGCATTTCAATGGTAATCCCATCGGAGAGGTTTGGTTTGGTTTTTTTTGTTTAATGGCATATCAACCTTTGTGGATTATTTAATGCCAAAGCTATCCTAGAAGAACAGCAGTGAAGCTATTTAACCCATAGCTGGGAGGATGAGGGGGGTTCATAGCTTTCCCAAGGGTATTTGTCCGAAAGTGAACGTAATAGCGCGACTGGAGTTCGAACTCGCTTACTGCGATTCTGATGTATAGCGCGTTAACCATTTCACCACGAGGACACTCATTCACATTGGAGAGTTACTACTGTTATTGTGGCTTGGCCTTCTCAAGTGATTCGACTTGGGAACAAACAGAAAGCTAGCGAGATGTAGTTACTTATAAGATTATAGTTTCTTACAAGGGATGTTATTTCTTATGAGGTACTTTTTTATAAGTGTTTTTGTTTCTTATAAGTGTTGTTATTTCTTATAAGGGATGCAGTTTCTTATAAGGGATGTAATTTCTTATAACTTCAGCTATGGATAAAAAGTACTACAGATTGGTTAAGGCAACTAGTCTAGGAGAAAAACAACTCTACTTTTAAAAAAAGCACTACTCCACTTAAAAAATTAACTTTTTGTCACATCCTGCTCGTCGTGGATGAATAGGGTAAATATATAAAATAGGCTTCTATCGCCAAGGTTAGTAGGTACATTGGGTTTTATGGAGTATCAACCCTAGTAATTTATTTTATCCCAAATCCTGTTTATACATTTATCGAATCTATATGATTTCTAAACGAATATTTTGTAGATAACATTTTAAACAAGCAAGAGCTCATTAGTTTGCACACAGAAAATGGCTTCAAGCATTTCTATGTAATACTAACAATTCAATTTGCCATCAGTCATTTGTTTTTGCGCTGTTAAACGGTTCAATCTGAATTTTAGATGGGACCCTAACAGGTACTGCCACTCAAGGTCAGATTAGATTTGGGAGTAATGGCAATGTAGGAGTACTCCGCATTCCCTAGAGCTCCAGAACTGGTGCTTCACCATCAGATCATTAAGAATCATAATCAGGACACTCGTTGTGATGCCTTACCGATCTGCAGGGATACAGTTAGCGTATTCTACAGCTCCAGATGACAGGGCTGGGATGGTTTAGTGTCATGTCGAGGACTCTCGTTATAGGAAGCAGTCTCAAGCCACAGCAAAAATACAGTCGATGCATTTTACAACCCTCTCAGCTAACTGACCACCTGCGGTCAAACTATGCTGGCAAATAATATTAAAGTAGATATACTTTATAAAATAATAATTAAGTAATTCACAGTATATAGAAGTTTTTTAATAAAGAGAAAACCATGATAATAAAAATTGCTTATGTAGAAAGAGAAATGAAATTAATCAACAAAGAAAAAAAAAGTCGGATGTGCACGAAGAGAGAAGGGAAATGAAATCTAAGTAAATGTTCTTTGCATATTTGGGCCATACGTTGTGTTCTGGGGGCTTTTTTGTTGGTTTGCCCCAACAAATAAACAGATTCATTTAGTGGATTGTATATGAAATGATTATACGAGTTTGACTCGTTTTTATGATTGCTCCAACAGGAAAAGGTCAGCCAAGAAAAATTATAATACGTCTTCCAGTTCTGACTTTTATGATTGGTGGCTTGTATTTATGGAATCGGCTTTTGGAATCCCGTAGAGTTCCGGCTTCCTGAATTTGAATTGGTATTAATGAATGATGGAATACGGATAACCCGAGAGTTTAGATACTGTCCGGTCGAAACTTCTAAATAGTTTCAAAGAGAGTGATTTGGGAGTTGTTTATGCATTTTTCTGAAGTACACAAATATTGACACAAAATCGCATGAGTAAACAAGGACACTGGAGTCTAGATTAAGATTAGCAAAACAGTCTTAAAATATTCAAGAAAAAGAACAAAAACAAAAAACAACACAACATCATAAGCAAAACAAACTAACGAGCATAAAATGAAATTTAAAAAAAAATAACGAAAAGACAAATCAACCCTAAAAATAAAAAAAAAACAAAAACACAAAAACTAAAATATATCAGCAACTTGAAGAAAGACAGAGTGACAAGGTTCAACTCCTCGTCCAGTGGGCAAGGTGTAACAAGATATGCTTTATCTAGCATCCGGTAATGAAAACAACAGTTAAGTGGTATTTGCAGATAAACAAATAAACCTAACGAAACCAAATTAAACATCAATAAAATTCAGGTTCTGGAATAAATATTGATACATTATAATTGTCGATTTGAATGACCCAAGGCATTGAAATGACTTATTTTTATCATGTTTGTAATTTTTTGCATTTCAATGGTAATCCCATCGGAGAGGTTTGGTTTGGTTTCGTTGTTTAATGGCATATCAACCTTTGTGGGTTATTTAATGCCAAAGCTATCCTAGAAGAACATTAGTGGCACTATCTAACCCATAGCCGGGAGGATGAGGGGATTTTATACCTTTCTCAAGGGTATTTGTCCGAAAGTGAACGTAATAGCGCGACTGGAGTTCGAACTCGCTTTCTACGATTCCGCTGTACAGCGCGTTAACCATTACACCACGAGGACACCCATTCACATTGGAGAGTTACAACTGTAATTGTGGCTTGGCCTTCGCATGTGATCCGACTAGAGAACGAAGACAAAAGTTGCGAGATTTAGTTACTTATAAGATTATAGTTTCTCATAAGGGATGTTATTTCTTATGAGGTAGTTTTTTTTAAATGTGTTTTTGTTTCTTATAAGGGTTGTTATTTCTTATAAGGGATGTAGTTTTTTATAAGGCTTGTAATTTTTATAAGAACTTCAGCTATGGGTAAAAAGTAAGGGACTTAATTAGCCATCTAAGTAGTGACGTAGGCTGGTCAGAGAATGTTGCCAAGGAGACTAGAAAGTAGGGTTTGGGTGTTCCATGAAGCTCAATGAAAGTGGGTATTTTTTGATTCGCTCTCTTTTGGTAGCAGGGGTACGAGGAGTCAGGCGTTTGTATGTAGTCAGAACGTAGAAGTATTCAAAGATACGGGAAAAACGGTTCCTTTAAGGGCAAATAATCTATCTCATATGCTAGCCCTCTTATTCATTTCCACGTGCTTCCAAAGCCCCAGAAATATATACACGCATGCACACATATATACACACATACAAAAATTTATATATATATATATATATATATATATATATATATATACGTGGTATGAATCTCCTTCCATTTACGGAATCTAGTTGGATAGACTACGCTCTCTAATCTTGGTATGCCAACCGGTCTAGAAGAAGGAAAACAGAATTTAAACTACTTGTAGACCTGGAGATAAATGGGCTCCGCCAAATTTTATCCTCCCCAAAGTGATGTTACATCAGTACCACCTCAGGACAAAACTCGGTTACGGGATCAAGAAAGAATATATATATATATATATATATATATATATATATATATATATATATATATATATATTGAAGAGTGTATATTTAGGCAGCAAGTTATTATTCAAGCAAGTTTTCTTAAAGACGATGGAACACTGTTTAATGGTTAAGGAATTGTTCTATATCTTCTGCCCAAGCTCTTTCGACCATACTTTTAATCGACATCAGGGGTAGTGTTGAGTTGACTGTTGAATTTTTACTGATTTAATAATTTGTTGCGTTTTGTTTTTGAATTTGTCGGTTAGAAAATAGGGTGCATGTAGTAAATTTATAAATAAATTATTCTCAGTATTAGTGATTATGCATATATATATATCTGAGGAGAGCCTAGAGAGCTTGGTAAGTCAGTTCCTCGCCAATGCGAATATCGGAAAAAGACGCACGTGGTGGGCGTCGTTTTATATACTATTAAATGGGGCATGATGGGAAGGGTAATTAAGACTGTTTGACATGCTGCGAAGGGCGTTCTAACGTGGTTATTCATGCCGCTATATTACATTTTCATCATCATCATATCGTGCTGGCAGCACGGATATCCCTGACCCTCTCTCGCCACTCCTCCCTATCGTTCATCGCCCTAGGTAGGTCTTCAGGACAACATCCTGTATTCTCTACTCTATTATCTTATCTTTATTTTTAGTAAAACAACTCGTAGAGACCATTCCTTAAAACAAATCAATATCCCTCCTATATTCATGTAAATTCTAATCACCCAAGTTCTATAATTAAACAAGTTCAAAAAGCTGTTAATACGAGAATAAGGAGATTATCATCAAATAAGATAATTTTCCATGAAACTAGTAAAATGTATATATTGAAGTTCTCAAGAATTGTGGTTTTAAGGAAGAGTTTGCTTATCTAGAGTCAAAAAAGATTAAACCTAATAATAATGATAATAATTTGTATAAAGATAAAGAAAGTACTGATTGTTATAAAAAGGTAAATTTTAATAAAAAAAGAAAAGGGAAAATTATATGGTTCAACCCCACTTTTTGTAAACTTATTATTATAGATATAGGAAACTACTTTTTAAAATTGATAGATAAACACTTTAACCAGTATAATATATTGCATAAAATATTTAATAGGAAAACTTAGTTATTCCTGCACGAAAAAATTCTTTAAAATAATTAATACTCATAATAATGAAATGATTAGGAAATACTATGACCAAATAAATGGGAATAATAATAATAATAATGAAAATAATAATCAATTATACCAATTGTGATTGGTGCTTTTGGAAAGGTAATTAAAGGTTTTTAAAGGACCTGAAAGATTTGGAAGTTGGCGGCCGAGTGGAGACCATCCAAACAACAGCATTATTAAAAACGGCCAGAATACTGAGAAGAGTCCTGGAGACTTGAGGAGACTAGCTGTCATTCAATCTCCAGTGAAAGACCATCAGCTTACGCTGATGTCAAAAACTCTAATGAGTAATAATAATAATAATAATAATAATAAGCTTAATCGAGAAAACCATGATAACCTGGAAAGTGGAATTGACAACAGGAGGAAGAAGCTTGGCTGAAGCAAAGATCCAAAGAGGTATTTTTTCAAGGAGATGCACTATCACCGTTACTATTCATAATTGCCATGATGCCACCTAGCCACATACTCAGAAAATACACAGCCGGATACAAACTTAGTAGATCGTAAGAAAACATCAATCACTTAATGTACATGGATGACATCAAACTATTTGCAAAAAATGAAAAAGAACTGGAAACTCTAATAAACACAGTTAGAATATACAGTCAGGACATAAGAATGGAATTTGGCATATAGAAGTGTGCCATGCTTATAATGAAAAGTAGCAAACGACATATAACTGACGGAATTAAACTACCAAATCAAGCCAAGTTAAGAACACTCGGAGAAAACGAAACCTACAAATACTTGGGCATGTTGGAGGCTGACACCATCAAACAAGTGGAAAGGAAATACAAAATTCAAAAAGAATATCTCAGGAGAACTAGAAACATACTCAAGACAAAACTGTCTCGAAGAAACCTTATCAAAAGAATAAATACCTGGGCTGTATCCTTCGTTAGATATTCGGGACCCTTTCTGAAGTGGACCAGAGATGAACTTAAACAAATGGACCAAAGAATAAGAAAACTGATGACAATGCATAAGGCATTACATCCCACAAACGATGTATCAAGAAAAGAGGGAGGAAGAGGACTTGCTAGCATCGAAGACAGGGTGGACGCATCGATACAACGACTCGAAGACTACAGAGAAAACATGATGGAGGACTGATTACAGCCATCAGAAATGATACTGACGACACGATGGCCAACAAAATGACCATAACTTGGAAACAAAAATGGGAAGAAAAACAACTCTATGAAATTTTTAAACGACTAATAAACAACATCTTACGCGAGAAAACCTGGACGTGGCTAAGAAAAGGAAACTTTAAGAGAGAAACAGAATCTCTCCTAATAGCAGCACAAAACAACGCTATAAGAACCAATCATATCAAAGCGAGAATAGGTCTGACGCAACAAAATGGCAAATGTAGGCTAGGCGGTAACAGAGATGAAACCATCAATCACATAAGCGAATGCAGCAAATTAGAACAGAAGGAGTATAAGACTAGACATAACTGGGTGGGCAAGATGATCCACTGGGAGATGTGCAAAAAACTGAAATTTGACCATGCGAAAAAATGGTATATGTCCAACCCTGCACCTGTCCTAGCAAATGACACACATCAACTCCTATGGGACTTTAACATACACACGGATCACCTAATCTCGGCCAGAAGACCAGATCTAATAATAATCCACAAAGAAAAAGTGAATTTGCAAAATTGTCGACTTTGCTGTCCCGGCTGACCACAGAATAAAACTGAAAGAATGTGAAAAGAAGGATAAGTACCTCGACCTTGCTAGGGAAATGAAAAGACTACGGAACATGAAGGTGACAATTATACCAATTGCGATTGGTGTTTTTGGTACAGTAACTAAATGATAATAAAAGGACTGGAGGACTTGGAAGTTGGCGAACGAGTGGAGACCATCCAAATTACAGGATTATTGAGAACGACCAGAATACTAAGAAGAATCCTGAGACTAGAGGAGACTTGCTGACACTTAAACTCCAGTGAAAGATCATCAGCTAAAACAAACGTGAAAAACTCAAATGAGTAAATCCTAATAATAATAATAGTACAATTCAAAAAACAATTGTAATTGTAAAATTAAAATTAGTTCTCCTTTGAAAGGTTTGTGTAATTTACAAAATGTTGTATACCAAGCAATTATTTTCCCAAAAGAAAACATTATAAAAAAAAGCAAAAAAAAAAACCCAACTTATATCTGAATTTCATCGGTTAGGTTGAAATTTAGGCACAAAAACCATTTCATTTGTTCTCTCATGAACGCTTGAAAAATCAAATAGCCTTATCCAAACTTTTTGGAAATTGAAAAATAAAGGTTTAACGCTAGAAATTCAATGGAGAATAGTGAAAAGGTCAACTACTCCTAGCTGCTTTGATGGTAGGTGTAATTTGTGTATAGAAAAAAAGAAACAAATTATGTTATACCCTGATTCTGGTAACCTATTAAATCAGAGATGTGATTTAAGAGCTAGATGTAGGCATAGAAATAGATTTAGACTATAATTAGAAATTTAATAAATTGTCAAAATAAATATCTAACTAAAATTTATTAAATTGGTATGAATATTTGAAATTGTAATTCAGATTTATCATTATCGATATGGGTTTTTGGTACCTTTCAAAGAACCCGTTGTCTCGTTTAAGCTATAATTTGGTACCGTGCCTGGACTCATGTTTTGGTTCATGTATTGCTAGGCTCAACGGCTCACATTGCATGAATATTTGAAATTGTAATTTAGATTTATCATTATCGACATGGATTTTTTGGTACCTTTCAAAGAAAAAAAGATGACATATTAAATTTAAATTGAGATTAACTGAATAATTTCAATATAAATGTTTGAAATTTTGATATGTATTACTGTAACTGTTATTTTTGTCTTTGTTTTAAATGAAAAACAGGAATTGACCGGAAGTAGCCTTACATGCTATAAGGCTAATACATAGGTGAAATGCTCTTCATTCCCCCCTCTATTTCTTTCCTCTTTCTCTTTCTCCTGTCTGGTTGTATTTTATTTTCTTGTTGATATCTGATGAAGTCCTCTTAAAAATTCTTTTAGAGCTTTGATTTATATTAATGCACTTAACAGAATGGGAATAAATGTATTATCCTAATGTGACCAAACATTTTTTCTTGAATATATATATATATATATATATATATTGTTTGAATTAGAGGCATGTTGATATTTCGGATGATGTTTTTTCTCACCAATAGACGCCATACTTATAGATGAATGGCAATAGTTTTTTTAACTGAACAATTTGATCCTAGTCATTAACCTATGCCCAGCATCTGGGAACGCGCCCTGTTGATACTTCGTTGGATTTATCGGCCTTCGAATAAGAGCAAAAATATCATAATCCCGACGATGGATGGATATTTGCGTTGATATCTTCAAGGAAAAACTTTGTCAATATTGTTGTAATGGAATGTCCCTGGCCCCCTCTAGGTCATGTGGTGTGATTATGTACCAGAGACATATACTGGTCTGTGCCCTGGGGCTAAGGCCGATTGCATTGATTTGTTGTTGGCTTTGGTCGCACCCGGCTTTTTTAGCCAGGCAGTTTGGCATTCGTATCGAACGAGGCATTGTCCATCTAAAGCAGACTTTAGGTCGAAATGCCCCAGTTTCGGCTGGGCCACCTTCGGGTGGGCGAACTGCATTACTGACACCTTTGACAATTTTGTATAGCACTAGAACCCGTTGTCCCGTTTAAGCTATAATCTGGCACCGTGCCTGGACTCATGTTTTAGTTCATGTACAGCTAGGCTCAACGGCTCACATTGCATCAAGTGAGCCGATTACAAGGATAGTCCAGCATGGCTCGAGCCTCACCTAGGGCCCAACCTTCTCCTCGCCTAACTCACAATATAATCCGAACTTAGGGTCATTTGACCTTGTGTCAAGTTCTGTCTGATGGGAAGCAGAGGCAAATATACCTGGTTCCGGGGAAAGGCCTCCAGCTTTGGCTGGGCTACCTTCGAGTGGGCGAGCTGCCTTACTGACACCTTTGTATAGCAGTGGATCCTGTTATCCAGTTTAAGGTATAATCTGATATCCATGCCAAATCTCATGTTTGGGTCCATGTCCAGCTTGGCTCATTCGGCTCTTTTGACATTGTGTCAAGTCCTGTGTGGTTGGAGGCAGAGACAAATGTGCATTGCTTCGGGGATTAGTTGTGTGCTTCACCATTCTTTGTCCGTCTTATTGTATCTCTCTTGCAATAAAACCCTTTCTTTTCAGTCCATGCACCTCAAAATCACCAAATAGCATTGAGAGAATCCAATTGAAAATTTTGTGTGCAACATTTAATGACAATTATCTTTTGATCCAGTGCCACCCATGCAGGCGATGAAACGGACATAACCACCTTTTATAACAAGCTTCCATCCATTATCCATCGCATCCCTAAAGAAAATATTCCGATCAGCGGTGGAGACATGAATATTCAATTAGGCAAATACAGAAATCAGAAATTCTGCTTACACAACACGCTGAACATAAAAGGTGAGTACTGGGCGGAGTTTTCTATCAAGAACAGGCTTGTATATCAAAACATTAATTTCTAAAAAAGGAAGTGAAAACTATAAACTCACAAAAAGCCGAATAATTCTAAAGCACGGCTAGATTAAATATTAATAAACAAGAAGTGGATAAATAGCGTTGTGAAGCGTCCCCCTCTTTTGAATAAGTATATTCCCAAATCTGAGTCGTCCCAGTAATGATCCACCTGGGTCAACGTAAATATAAGAAACAAACAGATAAAGATTCACAATATGACTGGCCCTTATTTGCTAATAGTGAAATATTCAATTAATACACGCTAAGTGTAAGAAACAATTTTTATAATCTTCAATAGACATCTGATATACATACTCCGAATGACAAGTATGAAAAATTTGTTACCGTCCATATAGAAGCAGCAGCCAGGTGCATACCAACCAAGTCAAGAGACAAATATAGATTTCCCTGGGAATGAATTGCATTTAGGATAAACTGGAAAGCACTTAAAAAGCATTCTTGCTTAATAAATATAACCCAACAAATGCCAATGCACAGAAAAGTAAGAAAGCCCAGAGAGAACTAGCACATAACAAAAAGAATAACTAGTATAGATTCAAGGCCAAATCAATAAAATCAGAAAAAAGACAATTACGATTTGCATAGCAGAGAGTAAATGAAGTAAGAGGAAGGAAAAGCACACAGAGATGAATTCTAAATGGTACAAACCAAAAGAAAAAACTTCAGAAGTAGAAAGAATATTTCAAGAATCAGCAAAGAAAACCTTCTGGTATCAAAGATAAATCTTTGGGGGAAAAATAAATAACTAGTTAGGTAGACATTAAACAAGGACAGTCGATAAAGAAAGAAAATGATGCAGAATAAAAAATATAAAAAGAAAAGAAAAGCTGCGTGCCTCGACGAGATATCTTCAAAAGTATGGAAGACAAGAAAATTCGATTACATTTCTCTTCATTTTTACGACACTGTCAATAAACAAAACGCCACAGAGATATGGACGAAAGGCTGTATTTTCCCGTTTCCCCAAAATAGTGATATCGAAATCACAACGAACTACATTACTGCTACAAGTGACAAGGGTTATAATGCCCTGCCCATCAATCGAAACTGATTTGAAAGGGAGAAAATTCTGAGAAAAAATCAACTTTCGGAGAAATTGCTCCATAACATCACCAATTCTAACAATCCGTAGAATCATCGAACGAGTTTATGCAAAAAATCTCAAGACAACACAGTTGTTTGTAGATTTCTCCATAGCTATTGACTTCATACACAGAGGAAATATGGAACAAATACTACTAGCATGTGGACTTCTGTGCCCCTTCTAGGAATGTAATTTAGTGGCATCATTGTTATAGCGAATTGCAGTCTCCCTGGAATATGCCTCTTTGTATTCTAACCTCTGCTAGGGTTTATCTTTCCGGTGTTAATTCTACTTACGAGTTTTCAGTGTCATTTGTAATGAAGTTAATGATTTTTTCGGTGATTTTCCATTTCTTCGGACACGTTATCATCCAAGTTTGCTGGACGATGTCATAGGACTTTTTGTAGTCAATTCATACTATGATTATATTTTTTCATTATCATGTCCCCCTTAAAAATATGCTGATCAATAGATAGTGGATCATATGTTTCTTTTGTTACGATATCCCTTGTTTTCTCCAGGAAATAGTCCGCGGTGTTCAAGCGAGTAATAGATTTCTTTTTTGTCTGTCTAGTTAGGATTTAGGTAAAGGCATTATCGGTCTATACTTTCTGGGGATGGTTCCTTTTTTGGCTTCCATTTGCATTAGAATAATTTTCTCTTTCGCATCAATTCGAGCATGCTTGCTTCTTCTTGACAGTAGCCAAAACATTTATAGGGGCAATAGTTTATTTAAATTATATACCGGTTGAAACATATTAGTATATGTTAATCGACATTCTCTTTGGTGTCAGTGTCAGAAGATATTGGAGAGAAAGTGATGGATTCCTAAAGACAATCGTTGCGATATTTGGCGAGTTTGAATGAGTTGAGGATTTTATAAGGTCTTGTTAGCTCGAGATTAGAGTTTTGGGTTTTGATTGATTATTAAATATTTTAGAATTTTTGGGTCCATCATATTTCAATGCGTGGAGCCACCGGTTGAGAGATTGTTTTTGTTCATTTGCTTTTTAGTTATGCATATTTACCAACCCCTCCACTCCGGCAGGATATGACACAAGGTCAATTTCTAAGCGGAGTTTAAGAGTTTTCCTTCTCCTAGACTAGTTGCCTCACCAAAGCTGAAAAACTTAGTCTGCTCTACTATTTACCCATAGCTGGAGGGAGAATAATTGGATTCTTACCTTTCCCAAGGGTATTAGTGCTATGTGAAATGCGATCAGTCTCGTCCAGAATTTGAACTCGTGTCGCCGTGTCCATTTCCTACGACAATACCCATTACACCACGGGCACCTCCTTTGCTTTTTAGTTATAGAGCTGTGAGTATTTTCGCTTAGTAAGAAAATTGTAGGAGGAATGACAGGGTTCTGATCGTTTGTTAAGGTGTTTGTTTTGTTCTGGGAATGTGATAATAGTTATATTTTCTTCAAGGCAAATGGTGATGTGCATTGAGGTATTTTGGTAAACTTGTGTGAGTTTTTCAAATTTTACAGGTTGTTTTTTGCGTGTTTTAGTTGGATTTTTGTGATCCCAAATGTGTCTATGATGTATTGTGCTGTTCTAGAATTCTATCATGCCAATACAGGAAGCAATTAGCAAATCATTACCATTGTAAATGATCAATTTCCTGCTTGCACTTTATATTCGTTTTAGCTTTCCTCAACTGTGCAACAAATAGGAGTCAACTGGGTACAGTCTGGAAGGAGAGCAGCACCATAACGCAAATAACTTCATACACCCACCATGAAAACTAACCAAGTTAGACGAACCAGACATGCAGGGCACTGCTGGCGAATCAGGGACGAGCTCATAAGCGATGTACTCCTATGGACCCCACATATGGTCGAGCAAAATCAGGACGACCAGCTCGAAGATACATACATACAGCAGCTCTGTGAGGATACGGGATGTAGCCCTAAAGAAATGCCAGAGGCGATGAACGATAGGGAGAAGTGGCGAGAGAGGGTCAGGGATATCCGTGCTGGTGGCACGACATGATGATGATGATGATGATGATGACTGTTGGTATTCGTGGTGGAAGGTCCAGTACAAATATTTATGTGGATTGATTAATATTCATATTAATAAAAACCAAAAAGCCTGTCCACATCGTACTGTTTAGTGTAGTCACTAGCGATGGTGACGTTAGGCCTCAGATTCACTAGGGAAGCCATCATCGAGTGAATGGAAAAGATAGCACTGACTTAGACTCTGCGTCATGCCACTCTGGCAATGAACCCAATTTTGGCAGTGAGAAAATATCAGTGACCATATAAACCCTAACATCTAGCCGCCTAACTCGCAGATTGTAATGATTTCGTATGGGGTGCTGTTAAGAGACCAACAAAATTAGTCCGAAAGTATATAAACAGATCTATTATAAACAATTCAGTTTAGCATAAGTACGCATTTTGAATTTCAAAACAATTCTATATGAAACAATTCAGTTTAGCATGATTATACAGTTTAGTTCTACATGATCGCCAGGTAGAACTCGATCAGGTGCTACCACTTCGAGCCAGAGTGGAGCTGTTAGCAAAAGCAATAAAGGGATACTCTGCATTCCCCAAAGCTGCAGGATTTCAGTAGCCACACCATTAGATTATTTGATGTCATATCCAGGACACTCTTGAGAGGAGTGTTACCCCTCTGCAAAAATATTGTCTGTGTAATCTGCAGCTCCAGCCGACAGGGCTAATGATGGATTTAACCAAATGAAATTTCAATTAATACTTGATTTTTTGTTGTGCTAGAGGTGTATGTTATCTTGTCAGAAAACCCTGTGTTTTTAATGTTGTTTTGTTGTCTTTTTTGGCTTTATTGAAGATAGTTTCTTTTAATGAGTTGTCTGATTATCTGTGGAGGATAGAGTAGGAGATATTTTGATTACGGTGGGTGGGTATTTGGGGGATTTGCGTATATTAAGTGAAGTGTCGTTTTGTATTCTAAATAGTTGGCATGTTGTTTTTTTTTAGGGGGTTAAATGTTATTTCTAGAAAGCCCGTTTCGTTTAGGTTGGCCTTTATATCCACATTATATCCTGCTTGATTGAAGATTTCTATGACCACTTTTCTAATTTTATTTGTTTTAGATAGGTTGCAATTTATGAGGATTTTTAGTCAGTATATTAAAAGACGATCACCACTTGCATCCACGTGGTGCGATGACCGATTAGACTGGAAACTGACAGTCACGAGTCGGCGCTGACTCTATGCCTATGCTATTCTAACACATACATACAGGGTGACCCCCTAAAAAATAGAGCGCATAAACTTTTTATTACTTCTGCAAAAATAAAGCAAAATATTTCTAATTTTGTACTCTCGAACTTCTGGGCATGTTGGTGAATACTATGGTCCCAATTTTTCATGCACAGAATCTACTTCATATCCTGAAAAAAAGAAAAGGCTATATTTAAATTTATGAATTTCAGTAAAAAATATATGAGTTCTGTTTTTTTTTTTTTGGGGTCATCCTGTACATACATAATCACACACTATAATCACACACATTACCAGTACTCAGTAGAAAGTGGTATGTCAGTGCTATTTTTATAACCGCAATTCACTTAAAATTCTATGACTTGGATCATACAGCAATTTCCAATTCGATTTGAAACTGGATAATAATTTCATAGGGTCTGCGTTGTGCTCAACATATTTTTTTAGGAATCAATTTTCTCAAGTGATGATTTACGTAAATCAACTTGTCTAGGGAGAGAGTTTTAAAATGAAATGTCTTTTCAAAACTGACAGCAAATTATTTCCTTTTCTGGAAAAAACAAAACAAAACAAAACAAACAAAAAAAAGACAATTGAATTAATATTGATTTATTTTAACGGACATTCAATTTCTAAAATGTTCGGGTAGATTTTTTTCATGGCCCTTGGATATTAGGCTAATTCAGCCTGTTAGCAAAGATATCATAACTAAAAAAAAAACTAAGACTAATAAAAATTCTTTATTCCTTTTAACGTCGAAGTTACTATATAATCTCTCCATCAGCCGCGTTTATAATAGTAATTCAAGAGTAATTTTGTTTTCACAAAAGAGATCCATAAAATAAAAAAGTTAAACATTTTTGTGTGTTAAATAATTCCCTTATTAGAAGAAAATTCAAAAAACAATTCATATTATAATTTTTTTTAGATATTAAACATAGAACGATAATTACTTATCAGCGTATACTGGACACAAGACATGTAACAGTAGTTAGTGTCGTCCGTTAGAGTGGCCTTGTGCCATACTAAGCTGAGCTATGAATAAAATTATGAAGGTGTATTAAGAATATTTTCGTTTTTTAATCAACTGCATGTTTTTGAATCCCATGCAATGCTTCCTATGTGCTATCTTTTGAAGATCAGAGCTTTTTTGAAACTAATCTTTACAAATAACTCTCATATTATGGCCAACTGGTGATTTACGTAAATCAATTTGTGTGTAGAGAGAGTTTTAAAATGAAATGTCTTTTAAAATTGACAGCAAATTATTCTCCTTTCTGTAAACATTAAAAATAAACTTTTAGATTAATATTGATTTATTTTAACGGACGTTTGTTCAATTTCTAAAATGTTCATGTAGATTTTTTCACGGTTCTGGCAAACTCAGCGTATTAGCAAATATATCATAAACTATTCATATAACTTTAGAAAGAGGTTCAATGCCTTTCTGCGTCTATATCATCGGTGAGAAAATCAGAAGATTGTCAATAATTTGATTCTTAGCCATGATCACCGATTACTTCAATTGGAAATAATAATAATAATGATAATAATAATAATAATAATAATAATAATAATATAAATGAACTAATTTATGCCAGAGCGAAATTAGTTTGCTAGAAAATTGGGATCCTCTCAAAAACCACGAAAGAAAAGTCAAAACCAGGATGGGAATTTCGACTAGAAACCCAGATAAAAAACCTACGAAAACAGCTAAAAGTAATAAAACAAAAGAAAAACGCTGGAATAACTAGGAACAAGAAAGAAAAGACAACACAGGAAAAACTTACAATATGAGGAAATATACCAGAAAATACTAGCAAAAGAAGAAAGATTGAAGAGACATCGACAAAGAGTAAAATAATACAGACAAAACAGGACATTCCAAAACAATGAAAGAAAATTCTATCAACAATTGGAAGGAGATGACACAAAAGCATACCAACAACCGGATGCAAAAGAAACCCAACGATTCTGGACAAAAATATGGTAACCAAAAAACCATCATGAAAAGGCTAAATGGATAAACCATACCACAAGAGAACTAGAAGAACTCGAAGAAGGTCCGAAAGCTGAAATACACACTGATTTACTCAAAACTACACTTAAAAAGGTATCAAGACGCCAGGCCATGATGGAATACATGGTTTCTGGTTCAAGAAGTTCACATCCATTCACGATAGACAAGCACTAGAAATGAATAAATGCCTACAAACAGCACACGTACCCAAATGGATGACCAAAGGAAGGAACACATTGATACGAAAGAACCCAAACAAAGGAATGGCCCCCAAACAATTACAGACCCATAACTTGCCTACCAATGACGTGGAAAATATTAATAGCACAAATAAGGGAAGATATTTACTACTCGCTAACAAGCCGCGGCTTGTTCCCGGATGAACAGAAAGGTTGCTGCAAAGGATCCAGAGGCACAGCACAATTACTTTACATAGATTAACACATTCTAAATGAGAGCAAAACCAGGCGGAAAAATCTAGCAATGACCTGGATTGACAACAAAAAGGCATGTGATATGGTTCCGCATAGCTGGATAATAAACAGCCTCAAAATGTACAAAATATCAGATGAAATCAAAAACTTCATCGACAAAACCATGAAAACCTGGAGAGTGGAATTGACGGCGGGAGGAAGAAGATTAGCTGAAGCAAAGATCCAAAGAGGTATTTTCCAAGGAGATGCTTTATCACCCTTCTATTCATAATTGCCATGGTGCCACTTAACCACATATTCAGAAAATGCACAGCCGGATACAAACTTAGAAGGAAAAAGTCAATCATTTAATGTACTTGGATGACATCAAACTATTTGCAAAAAATGAAAAAGAACTGGAAACTCTAATACACACAGTTAGAATATACAGTCGGGACATAGGAATGGAATTTGGCAGAGAAAAGTGTGAAATGCTTGTAATAAATGTGGCAGAAGACAGTGAATTGACGGAATGGAACTACAAAACCAAGATAAGATTAAAACGCTCGGAGAAAACGAAACCTACAAATACTTGGGCATCTTGGAGGCTGACAGCATCAACCTAGTGGAAATGAAAGATGAAATTCAAAAAGAATATCTCAGGAGAACTAGAAAACTACTCGAGACAAAACTCGATAGCAGAAACCTTATCAAAGGAATAAATACCTGGGCTGTACCCCTCGTTAGATATTCCGGACCATTTCTGAAGTGGACCAGAGGCGAACTTAAACAAATGGACCAAAGAACAAGAAAACAAATGACAATGCATAAAGCTTTACATCCCAGAGACAACGTTGACAGACTATATGTTTCAAGAAAAGAGGAAGGAAGAGGACTTGCCAGCATTGAAGACAGCATTGACGCTTCGATACAATGACTGGAAGACTATATACAAAAACATGATGGAGGCACTGATTACAGCCATCAGAAACGATACTGATAACACGATGGATAACAGAATATCAATAACTAGGAAACAACAGTGGGAAGGAAAAAACTCTATGGGCAGTTTAAACGACTAGAAAACATCTCACTCGACAAATCCTGGACGTGGCTAAGAAAAAGAAACTTTAAGAGTAAACAGAATCTCTCCTAATAGCAGCACAAGACAACGCCTTAGGAACAAATCATATAAAAGCAAGAATAGATCTGACGCCACAAAATAGCAAATGTAGACTATGCAATAACAGAGACGAAACCATCAATCACATAATAAGCGAATGTAGCAAATTAGCACAGAAGGAATATAAGACTAGACATGATTGAGTCGGCAAAGTGATCCACTGGGAGATGTGCAAGAAATTGAAATTTGACCATACAAAAAATGGTAAATGCACAACCCAGCAGCTGTCCTAGAAAATGACACACATAAACTCCTATGAGACTTTGACATACACAGGGATCATCTTATCTCGGCCAGATGACCAGACTTAATAATAATCAACAAAAAAAAAAAAAAAGAGAACTTGAAAAATTGGTGACTTTGCTGTCCCAGCTGACCACAGAATAAAACTGAAAGAAAGTGAAAAGAAGGATAAGTACCTCGACCTTTGCTATGGAATTGAAAAAAACTGGGGAACATGCAGGTGACAATTATACCAATTGTAATTGGTACGTTTGTAACAGTAACTAAAGGATTACAAAAGGGAATGGAGGACTTGGAAGTTGGCGGACTAGTGGAGACCATCGAAATGACAGCATTACTGAAAAGCGTCCTTGAGACTTGAGGAGAGTTGCTGTCACTCAGACTCCAGTGAAAAACCATCGGCTTACGCTGATGTGAAAAGCTCTAATGAGTGAATAATAATAAAACAGAATAAAACTGAAAGAATGTAAAAAGACGGATAATCACCTTGACCTTGCCGGAGAATTGAAAAAAATCTATGGGACATGAAGGTGACAATTATACCAATTGTGATGGGTGATTTTGTCACGGTAACTAAAGGATTATTAAAGGGCCTGGAAGATTTGGAAGTTGGCGGCTGAGTGGAGACCTTCCAAACAACACCATTTCTGGAGACTTGAGGAGATTTGATGTAACTCAATCTCCAGTGAAAGACCCTCAGCTAACGCTGTTGCGAAAAACTCTAATGAGTAAATGATAATAATTATAATAATACCGATGATGTGGAAAATACGGTACAAATTAGGAAGATCTACCATTCGCTAAGACACTGTGGACTTTTCCCCGAGGAAGAGAAAGGATGCTGCAAGACGACCAGATGAACAGAAGAGCCATGATACATTGATCAACACATCCTCAAGGAGAGCAAAAAGTGACGAAAAAATCTAGCAGTAGCGTGGATTAACAAAAAAATGCATATGATGTGGTTCTGCAAAGCTGAATTATCGACAGTCTCAAACTTTACAAGATATCCGGGAAAGTCATGAAGTTAATCGATAATACCATGGAAAATTGGAGAATCGAACTGACAGCAGAAGGAAAAAGTTTAACTGAGGTGAAAATTCAGAGAGGTATCTTCCAGAGAGTTGTGCGATCACCACTACTATTTGTAATAGCGATGATACCCCTCACTCAAGTACTTAGGAAATGTACAGCAGATACAAACTTCATAAATTGCACGACTTAATGTGCATAGACGACATTAAACTGTTTGCTAATAGTGATTGGCTAGTTTGTTGGGTTTTATGGCATATCAACATTTGTAGGTTATTTAACGCCAAATCCATTTTTATGTAAATTATCAGTTCTATTTCAAACAATTCAGTTTAGCATGAGTACACAGTTTAATTGTCAAAAACATTTCTATTTCAAACTATTCAAGCAGTTATATATAATAACTCAGTTTAGTGTAAGTAAAGTTTCAATCTCAAAAACAGTTCAATTCTAAATAATTCTGTTTAGCATAAGCACACAGTTTAAATGTAAGTACAATTTAATTGTCAAAGACTTTTCTATTTCAAGCTATTCAGTTTAGTCAAACAATTCAGTTTAGCATAAATATGCCGTTAGTTCTATTTAACCAATAGATAGTGCCCTAACAGGTGCTACCACACCGGGTAGAGATAGAGACGACACCATCAATGTAGAGATAGAGACGACACCATCAATGATATAATAAGCGAATGCTACGAATTAGCGCAAAAGTGTATAAGACTAAACACGACTGGGTAGGGAAATTGATCTACGGGTAATTGTGCTAGAATATGAAATTCGAACATACGAACAAATGGTATATGCACAACCCGGATTCTATCTATGAAAATAAAACGCAGAAAGTTCTCTGAGATTTTGAGATACAAACAGATCCCCTAATCTCGACCAGACGACCAGACCTAGTTATAGTCTAAAAAAAAAGAAGAAAAGAGAAACTGCCGAATAGTAGACTTTCCAGTCCCGGCAGACTGCAGAGTAAAATTAAAATAAAGGGAAACAAAGATAAGTAACAAGACCTTGTTAGTGAACTAAAAGAAAAAAAAATACAGAAAATGATGATGTAAATACCAAATGTAATTGCTGCACCCGGAACAATCAGCAAACAATTTGCAATTGGCAAAAGCCACATACCCACCATAACAGAGTCTCCTACATGCTTTACAGTTGGTGTAATACAGGGGGTTGCAGCTCTTTCACCTACTTTTTTTCTGCACATAGACCCTTTTATTTGACCCAAATATTTCAAACTTTGATTCGTCAGTCCAAAAGACTTTATTCCACTGCCCCATCGTCCATTATTTAAATGCCTTGGCCCAATGGAATCTTTTGACATCGTCTTGTTTTCTTCAACTGTGCTTTCTTGACAGCAATTCTAACATATATGCCAGCTTCCCAACGTTTTCTCTTCAAGGTGGATGTTGCCACATTGTTTTCATAATATTGGTTTATTTGTGCAGTAACGTTTGGAGCAGTCAGCTTTCTGTTTACTCAAGCTGGTGACTCTGATGAAATTTTCCTCGGCTTTTGTTGTTGCTTTTGGTCTACCAGTCCAACTTTGTCCCGATTTCAGTATAATCCACTGTAGTTCTGGGAATTTTTATCTTTTTTGAAATGTCTCTGCTTGAATATCCATTTTCAAATCCATTTTTCAAAATATATATGGTTATACTAAGATCTCCTTTTTCTTTTTCTTTAAACCCTGCACTATGTTTAACTTTACACATATGCTATAACCTTTTAACATTATTAGTTTCACCTCATATCTGTAACCGATTAACTAAATCAGTCTTTCTTCAACTAGCTCAATATTATTTCTTCCATGCACTCATCTTCTGACTTTTTTCGTTCATTTACTCACATGAAAAGCATTTCTTTGCTTCAATCTACCGTCATTGAACGGCTAATAGAAAATTGAAATTGAAATTGAATAAATAAATAAAAATAATAGATAAATAAATAAATAACGGAAACAGTCTCGAAGTACTCGTGGTAATTAAAAATGACTTGGGAAAACTGGAGGTCCCCAAAATTCTTGTACACCAGTGCAGAGCCAGGGGAAGCGGATGTTTGTTCCGCCGAACCGACTGCAGGCAGAAGGGAAGGGATGACTCGTTTTTAGCAGCTGAGAACGAGACGTGATAGGTAAAGACATAGAGTTGAACACCAACGACGAAGAGATAAGGAGACGAAAGTTTACGAGCCCTATCTTTGGGAATCCGCTACAAAGGGAGTCTCAGACTAGTCATGACCCAGTGGACCAGCATGTTAGAACCAGGAAACAAATTCAAAGTTTATGTCTGCTCTCTTTTTTTACCAGGATATGTTGCTATCTTTGTCGGCTCAGTTTCCATAATCTCTTTCTTTCTCCCGGGGGCTACAAGTGGCGTCAGTGAATAAACTTTTGGGTAGTTAAATAGAGTTTCCTGCGATCATCAACTTTTACCACGGCGGGGTCTAAATTCACTTTGGTACAACAGCGGTACACTGAAGCTATCCTTCATGGCCACTCAACCATAGTCTTTAATCCTGTTAACCAAATTTAAAATAATTAATCAATTACAACTTTTCGGTTATTACAAGAATTTGACGATACAGGTATCATATAATTACACACGGGAATTATATTATAAGAATTACTAATGCACTGGAACTAGTACCCTCATTTTATTCTCCGATGTAATATTTTAAACAAAGTCTATAATCTACTGAGATTACGTTCCAGGAATGCCAGTTGACCGAATGGAAGAAAAGGGCCTCCCATTAAAAAAAGGGCAAGAATCATACTATATCCTATCAAATCTATCACGCATATAGATTTCGTAGATAATCTAGCGATTCTCTTAACGGGCACTAAGAGAATTGTTATATACTCACATAATAAATATGCTTATATACACATATACATGTTCATGCAGCATCATAACGACACAATAAATAATTAAACAGACGCACAATGATAAAGTCGCAAGAATAAACGACGCACGCAAGGAAGACGCAGGAAGACTTCTTAATAAAATATTTTACCTCTCATCTTTATTTGTAAGTTTCAAAAGGGTTGTTTCAAGTTTGCGTGTGAGAGAGAGCTGGAGACCGAACATTACTGAAATATTTTGACCCCAAAGTTATGGCCGTCAGCGTTGTGTCTTTCTCGTTCTTCATGACTGCTCAACCGGACCCTGGAGTAAACTCTTCTGTGTGCTGGCTTTTCCTACTACACACGTCTACCTCCGTCTTCCACTGTACTGCTTGCCCTCCTTCTCGCCTATCTCCCACAGTCCTCAATTCGTCGGCATTATATTACCTTCAAACTCCCAAGCAGTAATATAGACACGCCTCAACGCCTACGCAACCTCTTCCGATTTCCAGCGACCGGGATGTGTCACTTCCTTCCGGTGCACCACCTTGAATGGCATTTTTGGCCGGGTCAAAAGGTCAAAACATAACAATCCTTCATTAATTATTTTTCAAAATTCCACATGTGGAATTTTCTTCACGTTCGTCTCCATCACCCTCACACATATTTTACTGAATAATTTACAAGGACAATAGATGGCTAAAAACACAAAAAGAATCACTTGAAATACAGCAAATAAAATCTTACTTAGAAGGCGACCTTCTCTCTATGTAACACTTGCCCGGCTAATTATTATCTACATTTCTTTTACTATATTTGCGTGGTTGGACATCTTGACATGTGGGCATCAAGGTACCATACGGATGCATTTTTTATCCTCCCAACACAACGGGCCCACCATAATTCCTTGAAGAAATTTCAAAACCCTAAAAGGACCATACTCTGGTCCCATATCTTGGTCACAAACTTAGTGACCCTGGTCATTCCAGCAATACTTTTCGCCTGGATTCCTCATGACCACACTCCAGTTCTTTGCTCAACAGGTTCCTACCTGGAGTAACCGGAGAATTTCATAAACTAAAACACAATATCTTCAATGCCCAAAGCATTCCCCATAAACTACAAAAATCATGGCCCAAAACAAAGTATCACAATACATCTGAATGTATCACAATCTGGCACCCATACTGTAAACCACCTAAAATAGTCCACGCAAAATACTAGTTAGCAATGTGTTACCCATTTTTCCATTATTAAGTTTCTGTTTCCATGCCCATTGGTTTGCACACCCTTGAGGAAACATGCTTTACCTGATCAAACCCACGCCGGGTTTCTTTTCAATTTAATCAGGAACCCTCGTGGCTACATATATAGGCACCTCGCCTTTCCCTGATTCGTTTCGTTTCGCAAAATCACATACGAATCCAAAACATCATCGTGACTGAAAGACTCGGACATCATCCACAAAATATTGGAGTAGGCCACGCCTTTTTTACTTTTATTCCATCATCGTCACTCCAATTTAAGAAAATAGAAGCCATTATTGGCCCTCAACAGCTTCATGGGCCGGCGAATTCTTCGATAGAATTGCTTTCTTTGCCGTCTACCCAACAACAATCTGAAACCAATTGGATGAATGTCTGTCCTAAACATAACAGAATTAGCTTCAAGGTGAACTCAGTTAAAAGATGGCCCAGTCGGCTTGGGTAAGACTTCTCCAACGAGTGTCCTCGTTATGAAACTAAACAATCTGATGGTGATGTTGGAACTTTGATGAATCCGGCGTACCCCTGTATTGCCATCACTCCCAAGTTCACTTCGGCCCCTAAAATGGTAGCACCTGGTAGGGTCCTATCTATGGTTCAAATAGAATCAAAATGTGTATTTATGCTAAACTGAATTGTTTGAAATAGAACTGTTTTGAAATTTAAACTGCATACTTATGCAAACCTGAATTGTTTTAAATAGAACTGTTTTTATGTTTTAAAATGGATTTGACATTAAACGATCTACAATGGTTAATTCATCATAAAATTAAACCAATCAAATAAAAGAGAGTTCTTGTTTTTAAAACAATATGCTACTATCTTCATATTAAATTAAAAATGACATACCTCGGTAGCAGTGTTTCCTTTATTGAAACCGTTGTAATATGGGAAAGTCATGTACTGATATTGATAGGTTAGATTCGCAACTGGTTAAAAATCTATTTGATAAAATAAAACGGGTATTCTTTAAAGTTGTTGCTAAGTCAGCGACACCAGATTAATTTTTACAAATTGGGCGAAGAAAAAGCTAGATGGGAATTACATAAGGATGCTTCGAACTGTTTTGAAGAAATTCTGGAAGCAGCACTCCACGGAACAGTTAAGTGACCCCCATCTAACAAACCATCCAAACAAACCGAACTGGACATCTTGGGCACTGTTGGAGAAGCAAAAACAAACTCATTTAGAATTTCTCCGGTCGGCTCCCATACATAGAAACACCCGTGGTGGAGGACCAGCAAAGCCTTATTATATTCATTAGCTCTTCATGCGTTCGTGGTATAATGCTTATCATTTTCGAAAATAGACACAACAGATCGAGTTCAAATCCAGGACGAAACTTTATGCAAGTTACATACGTTGGAAAAGGTATGAATCTAATTATTATCACTCCAGTTCTGTGTAAATTGTAGGGCAGGCAGTTCTACCTTAGTATGGCAACTGATCAAGGAGAAGGAAAACTCTGAATTCAAATCAGTTAAACTTTGTTTAAAAATTGACCTTGTGTCATATCCTGCCCATGAGAAAGAATTAGTAAATATATATATATATTCGGAAGATTTGTGCAAACACTGGATACCGTCTGGAGGACCTGCTTAATGCGCTGGAAATAAACATGAATAGAGAGAGAGAGAGAGAGAGAGAGAGAGAGAGAGAGAGAGAGAAAATCCGTGTTATCAGCAGGAATTGATGATGATGATGATGATAATATATATTGTCATCGCCTCATGGGACAATTTTTTTTATGGTAAATCGGAACCTTTTCAAATAAACTAGCTCATATGTCTTTTACCGTTCCTTTGTGTAATTAGGTGACAAAATGTCTAAATCTAAAGTCTAATGTCTTTTTTCTAAATCAGAGACTCCCATATGGTATTTATTAATATATCCATTTTTTGCGAAGAAAGACGTTCTTAGAGAATAATATGCGAGCTGTTTCTTTCAGCTGTCTTACTTTCTCTTATTGTTCTTTGTGTTTCATATTTGGGCGCAGATCAATGTTAGAGGAGACTAAGATGACATGTGGAAATGAAGGCGATTACTTTGTAAGACACGTAGTAAAAGAAAAAATCCCACTAAGAGAGTTTCAACGTTTCTCTAGACCAGTCTCAAATCAAGACAGCCCTGTTGGCTGGGGTTGTAGAATACGCCGACGACATCTCTTCAGAGGAGTAAAACCTCAACCCAATGAATGTCCTGAATATATCACCAAACCATCTGATGGTTAAGCTCCAATCTTGGAGCTTTGGTAATGTGGAGTATCTCTTCACTGCCATTGCTGCCAGGTCCATTATGTCCCAGTGGTAGCACCAGATAGGATCCAATCTATGGGTCAAATAAAACTGTTTGACATTTAGACTGTGTGCAAACAAATGACTTATGTTATGTTAAATTACATTGTTAGAAATAGAACTGTTTGATAATTTAACTGTGTGTAAATAAATGACTGATATTTAATTGAATTGTTAATGATACATAGCAATACTTAAAAAGCATTTGGTAGAATACAAACAATTTGTACGGAATACTAGGAACAATTTAGCTGTGTGCAAAAGAATAATTCCGTTGAATGGAATAATTAGTGTTAAATAGCAATACTTGTAACCACTTCACTGTCCGCAAACAAATGATCAAAGTTGAATAGAGCTATTAGGGTTGAATAGCAATACTTGCAACTCTTTCACAGTGTGTCTAAATTGAATTATTGATATTACATGGCAATAATTGAAACCATTTGACTGTGAGCATATGAATGAATACTGCTGAATGAAATAATTAGTGTTATATAGAATTATTTATAACCACTTCTCTGTGAGAAAACAGATGATTAATTTTCAATAGAATTACTGGATTAGATTGAAATAATAGAAATCGGCGTAACATTAGAGCAATGCATTCGCAAGGTCTCATTTTTTAAATATGTATTTTTTTATATTTTAGTTTTAGTTTTTATTCTTTAAGACTAATTTATCAAAAATGTTATTTTTTTCCCTTTAGTTATTTCTGCCTTTTAATGCCACTTCAGACTGATCTATCTATCTATCTATCTATCTATCTTAGCTAGTTTGAACTCCTGTTTCCACATTACGTTCACTTTCAGATTAATATCTCTGGGAAAAGTATGAACCCCTTACAACCCCCATAAATTAAATAGTGCCACAACTGTGTTTCTGCAATGATAGCTTTGGTATTAAAGTACCCATGAAGGTTGATATGCCATTAAAAATAAACTAAATCTATCTATCTATCTATCTATGTTAATTTCTATTTATGTCTATCATGAAAATAAGTATAAAAAAGACGTTGTGGTTTGTCCAAGAATATCAGTGAATAATTTCCATCTTTATTTCCTGATTGAACAGTGCTTCCTTTCAACCTGCAGAACCGAAAGTACTTTTTTGGACCGTTGAAATATCTCAACACCTGAGTTTAAATATCGATTATTTCGATAAATCGTACATTACATGGATTCCTATTCCAGTATTCGGAAGTAATGCTATGTCTGTTTCTGTTGGTAAAACACTGTACTTTGAAAGTTTTTATTGAATATCGACAGAAAAATTAATCATATTTTTCTTTGACGTAAATTTTGACAAGAATATAATCAATTATCACTTTCGAAGCTACTGCGGAATTTAATCATATTCAAAGACTAATACAGACACTTTTCAGCAATAATCAGAGTAATTTTACTAAAGATAATTGGTTTGTAAAAATGTGGTGAAGAAAACATCAGTTGGCACGCTGTAAAAGAGCTTCTTGTAGTTTATACATTTACAGTATTAAGTATAAGCTTATACATAAAACTCAATATGACTATATATATATATATATATATATATATATATATAGACATATTGAGTTTTATGTATGAATTTACTTTGATTATATATATATATATATATATATATATATACAACTATTGATAGTCTGTTTCCATCTCTTTCTCTTTCTCTTTGTCTCTCTCTCTCTCTCTCTCTCTATATATATATATATATATGTATATCATTATCCAGTGTCACACTGAGAGTACAAAGTTCTCCATTTTTTTGTCATCCGTCCGTCTCAACCATCGCTCCTGGCAGGACTTCTCAACTGCATCCAGTATTTGCACAAAGCTCCTACTGGTTCCTCGTGGCTGAGGGTTAGAGGCTTGGATTGACGTTTGAGTCAACCGGGTTTCGATCCCAGCCGTGGGAAGCTAGTATGTCTAGCCACACTGATGACTTCTGATAGAACGAAACAGATCTGTCTGTGGATGACTATATATATATATATATCATGTCGCGCCGCCAGCACGGATATCCCTGTCCCTCTCTCGCCACTTCTCCCTATCGTTCATCGCCTCTGGCAGGTCTTCAGGGCTACAACCAGTATCCTCACATAGCTGCTGTATGTATGTTCGAGCTGATCGTCCTGCTTTTGCACGGCCATACGTGGGGGTCCATAGGAGTACATCACTTATAAGCTCGTCCCTGCTTTTCAGGCAGTGTCCTGCATGTCTGGTTCGTCTAACTTGGATAGTTTTCGTGATGGAATGCAGGTAGCCGTATAGTTGGTGCCTTATATATATATATATATAGTATACTTTTCTGGTCGGCCAAAACTTTCCTGTCCATAAGAGAAGGACGCTCATGAGTTACTCCAGCTATGATCAGTGGGGCTAGTTTGTCCTACTTGGATGATTTGTGAGATGGGAGTCACATAAGTAACCGTATTGCTGTTGCTTTGTTAGGTATTGTTTTCAGGATTTCTTCAAAAAAGTACACATCATTCTTATATAGTTCTCATCTTGATTTTTCTCTATGCATTTTCTTAGTGTCCATGTGCATCCATACAGTAGTATAGACACAAACACAACTAGGAGCAAAACTCTTTTTATCTTATCGAGAAGATCAGAGTTCTATATGATCGATTACCTATCAATAGCTGTCTGCGACTTCAATTGGTGTATGTTGATGTTGCTTTCAGTAGATGATATATTGGTGCCAAGGTAAGTAAACTGGTCTCTAGTTGGCTATATTTATAAAAAAGGATTGCTCAATTTTGCTGATTGAGCATAAATAAGTTAAGATAACTTAAGTAAGTCTAGGTCCGATGATCAGAGTTACGTGAAACTAACCGTCACCAAGCGCCGGTGATTCTATATCGACGTAATCCTAACTTATGAATATACTCCACTGGACACAAATATAAGACTACATCAAAAATGAAGGAAAATATATTGTTTACATTTTTTAGATTATGAAAATCAGATATATGAAAGATAAGGCATAAAGACAATTAAATTTAAAATATGAAGAAATTTCAATTCATTTTTTATATGTATATAAGCATTCATGCTTTATTTGAAAATTTTTGTTTTGACAGAAATATAAGACCAGTGAGCAGAACTATAAAATATAAAGGAATTCGCCTTTAGTTTTGATAACTTCCAAAATTCGGCTAGGCCTACTATCAACTCGTTTCTAAATTTGAACCGAAGTTATTTTTCCCATGCGTCTAGGACTGCGTTTTTGAGTTCAGAGACTACTGAGTAATGTCAACCTCTTTCATAAACATTTTCAACAATCATTCCCCACAAATTGTATATGGGATTGAGGTCTGGAGAGCACGTTGGGTGGTCAAGAAGTCTTATTTTTTGTTCAAGCAAGTACTGATGCATTATGGATAGTGACATTATATTTCTGAAAAATCCATTCTTCTCCACATAGACGACGCCCCCTTGTGGGAGAGATAAATCATTTAGCAACTTCACATAATCTGCTGCTTTTTATCGATCTCTGACAAATTTCAGTTCAAATTTTCCTGAAGATAAGAAGGCCCCTACACATCATGAGATCCTCCTTCACTATGTCTTGTGGAGTAATTCTCTCCTGGAAATTTTTTTTTGTGTGCCAGTACTTCTGAAAGCCATCTGGACCGTCTAAATTTAATTTCTTTTCGTCCGAGAAAACAACTTTTCGCTATTCTTTAGCACTCATGGTTTGATATTAATGAGCATATTCCATTTTTTTTTCTCTTTGTGCTTCATAGTTAACCTTGAACGGTGAATTCTTTTCTCATGCTTAATTTTTCCGTTGTTTAATTGCCTTCTAATTGTTCTAGTACTGCAAAGAGGCACCCACTTGAGAATACAATATTTTCGATGTTAAAGTTTTCTTTTTTATTTTGCAAACAATTCTTCAATTGAATTGAATTTTTCTGTTCTGCCAGTCAGTTTTCTTGTTCCATACTTATTTGGGCTTTTCAAGTAATTGCAGATAACGGTTTTAGTGCGTACTAAGGCCTTCGGAATTTCTCTCGGAGATTTTCCGACTCTTTTTAGAGCTGCAATCTCGTCTTTCTCAAATTCAGATAATTTAGTTCCTTTAGCCATTTATGTTCTTAGTATTTGAAGTATTACAGTTTTAATAGCTTTTATATTACATAGACTAGATATAATAAATTTTTCTATTAAACAAAGTCCTTTTTTCTTTAGTTTTTATTGGAGGTCTTATATTTATGCCAAAAATAATTTTAAAAATTTAGTATAAATGCTAATATACATATAAAAAATGAATTGAAATTTCTTAATTTAAATTTAAATGATTCTTAACCTTATCTTTCATATATCTGATTTTCACAATTTAGAAATTGTAAGCAATATTTTTTTCTTCATTCTTGAGGGTGGTCTTATAATTTTGCCCGGGGGTGTATATCACCCAAGTAACCGATAAGCGTATTTGTAAATAAATATAAACGTTAAGAATTCCTTGGTTTACGTTGAAAGGGTGACAGTTTCCGGGAAAGATAGCCGACTGACGTAACGTCAGCCGGGTTTCATCCCAGCTTGAACAGTCGTGATACAACGAAACAGTCTGTCTATGGGTAACAATATATATATATATATATATATATATATATATATATATATATATATAATCAGATTCAAACAGACGAATACCATCGAGGCAAAAAAGTTTTATACTGTTAGCCATTCAATAAACAATAAAAAATGCATAATGACCAATTTAGATCGTTACTTGAGGTAGTATATATATATATATATATATATATATATATATATATATATATATATATTCCATTTCCCACATATATCTATTTATTTCACACAGCCCTATATATATATATATATATATATATAATAGTTGGCCATTATTGGTGAGTTCGAGCCTAACTTAGTACACAGGACATGTACCACGAATAAGCAAAGCTTAGTAAATAAATATATATACAGAATATCCATTTATACTTCGAATAATAAAAAGTACAAAATAAAGCAGTAAATACAGTCTAAGTAAATTTTATCGAAATATGAAGTTATTTTCTTTATTTGTCATAAAATCAACTTCTGTGCCAAATTTCAGATTAATTCGACTGAAACTTTTACCAAGTTAACAGTTTTTTTTCTTATATCAAGATCCATCTTGAGTACATTATTTTTTCGCTGGAACAAAACAGTTTTTAGTGGTGAACAGTGTGTAGCAAATGAACCCATTTTATGGGATATATAGAATGATTATTCCTATGATACAATACTCTTATTTCCCTGGTTTGTATTTAGCGTAACGGTTCACGTCTTGGGGAATGTAATCGGTGACCCGAGTTTAAGTTGTTTGCGTTTCATTTTGCGCTAATGCTTTTTAAAAGAAATGTATTCATTACTTTTCCCCAAACTATGGGTAAATAGCAGGGTAGATTGGGTTCTTGGTTATGCAAGTAGCCAAAGAGAAATAAAACTCTGATTTCCACCCATCAGTACCCAGCATTAAACCGACCTTACATTGCATCCTGCTGTGGTTGAGGTGGTGGATAAACTTAGATTCCCGGCTAATTTGAGGAATTCCAACAATCTTTTCAGGAGTGGAAGAGACGAATTTATTTGCTTGTTGCCTTTCAAGATAATTCTGGAAGATACAAAGTTGATATCTAATTTAAGAGATAATACGCATAGACTTGCAAAATTAGATAGCGCGAGATTTCAATGAGGTTTCCAAAGACTATATCAGAAGATTTTCGGAATGTTTTAAAGTTTATAGCTTATAAAAACATCTATATTCTTAAGTTATTTTTTGTTACATTTATTTCATTGTTTAACTGAGCTGTGTTAGTTCGTGTTTTAATTTAAGTATTGTCATACATTAAATCATGTCGTCTGCATCTGTGTATTGTTTTGAAAAATAAAGAAATATCGCATATATATGCGCATTGTGATAGCGTGGGGAAATTGTCACGAGTAGGTAAAAAAAAAAACAATTGGTTTCAGTTAAATATGAATGCCAATTCAATTACGATTGTTTTCAGCACAACTTAATATTTTAAGTTCATCAAACAATTCGTGTTTTGTTCGAGTAACCATCTTTCTCAATGATTTCCGTTTTGAACCTATCCCCGCAGAGGGTAAGCTGATCTTTCATGAATTGATTCTTATCGATCATTAAAAGTTATAATGTATTATTAATTAAATTAATTAAATTCAATTCGACTAAAAGAAGGAAAAGGTAAGGGACCTTATGAAGACGAATGATATCAGCACATTTGCCAAAAATTAAAAAGAACAAGAAAACCTAATATGAAATATAAGAATATATAGGAATATATAGAAATGAAATTTTGCATTGAAAATGGGCCGTGCTTATAATGAAGTAGAGAAGCAACGGAAGGAATGGGAGTTATAAATCAAAAAAGTATTAGAAAATTTGAAGAAAAATAAAATTACTTGGACTTGGGCATATTGGAAGGTATAGGGATTAGAAGACTTCGAAATCAGAGGACCAGTAGAAACAATGTAGACTAAGCATTATAAAGATCGGCCAGGATACTGAGAAGAGTCCTGGAGAGTTGAGTAGACTCACTATCACTCAAACTCCAGAGAAAATCTATCAGCTAACGTTGGCGGGAAAAACTCTCAAAGGAATAATAATAATAATAATAATAATAATAATAATAATAATAATAATAATAATAATAATAATTGTCGACTTTGCTGTCCCAGGTGACCACAGAATAAAACGGAAAGAATGTGAAAAGAAGGATAAATACCTCGACTTTGCAAGAGAATTGAAAAAGCTGAGGAACATGAAAGTGACGATTGTACCAATTGTGATTGGTGCTTTTGGTACAATAACTAAACGATTATTAAAAGGCCTGAAGGACTTGAAAGTTGGCAGACGGGTAGAGACTATCCAAATGACAGCATTACAGAAAACAGCCAGAATACTGGAAAGAGTCCTGGAGACTTGAGGAGACTTATACTCACTCAAACTCCAGTGAATAACCATCAGCCAATACTGATGGGAGAAATTCTAAAAGAGTAAATAATAATAATAATAATAATAATAATAATAATAATAATAATAAACGGAGCTGGTGTTAATTAACAAGAAAAAAAGACCTTGTCCTGTAGTGAATTTGGCCGTTCTAATGAACCAGTTTAAAAAGAAAGCAAAAAGGTACACTACAACTTATCAGAGAACTAAAAAAAAAACCCAAAAAACTATGGCGCATGTGAGTGACAGTGATACCAAATGTAATTGGTGCGACTGAAAATCCCAAAGGCTTGAAAAAAAGAGACTAGTGGAATAGGAAACAGGAGGAAGAATTAAAACCATCTAAACTACAGAATTGTTAAGATCGGCTAGAATACAGAAAATAATCTTGGAGACCTGAGGAGACTTGCTGTCACTCAGCCTCCAGTGAAAGACCATCAACTAACACTGGTGTGGAAAACGTGCTAGGAGTACTTATACCAATACTTTGGCAAGGAAATTCGGACAACTTAATACGAATAAATGAGCTTATTAACTTAGCATAAAGCCAATAGGTTGCGAATCGAGGGTAAGATGTTTGCATTATGCCAATTTTCCAAGTGCTCAGAGTTCATCTACATACAGAATGAACATTCAGAATCCAATTTGAAATGGCCTCGATCACAAATTACTTGTACTCGTGAGTAATTCATGACAATCTCATTTACGCGGCCATCCCCGATGAGTTAAAAATCATTTTAGATTCTTTCGGCAGTAATTTTATTTCAACTAAGGTACGTTAAAATAAAGCAAACATAATTTTCGTAAATATATGAGCGTTAATGTTTTTCCTTTGGTTATCTTTTGTTTTGGCCTAAATCTGAACGTCCATCACTGAAGTTGCCGAGAAAGAGGCGCTCACTCTCCATCAAGCATCCTCTTCCTTTTCATTTCTTCAGTGGAGGATTTTTTGAGATTTCCGTTGGTGCAATGTGTATATTACTAAAATCCTTATTATGCTAACACACATACACACACACACACAAATACATATATATATATATATATATATATATATATATATATATACATCTATATATATATATATATATAGGTGTATCTATACACATGTAGTTCATTTAATAAATAAGGGGGATTTTTTGAAAACAAATTTTTTCCATGACTGTAAACTCCAGATGGTGTGGAATTGTTTCAGAGAAATGCCTATTCTTGTTTCAGAAAAACATCTTAGAAACTATTTAGGATATAGGCAAATCAAACAATATGATCAAGGTTGAAACAGAGGCCTGTAATCAAATTTTTGTTGGCTGAGACGTGCAAACCATGTGAAATTTAGTGAAGAATATGTTACGAGTACGGAGAAGCAAGCTGTAGTAAAAATGTTTACATATAAGCTAAAAATAGGAGTGCTACAATGAGTGTGAGTCTAAAAGACTGCCTGACAAAAACAAAACAAAAAAACAAACATTCCGGGCGAAGCAGGCAGTAAAGATGGTCATGATAAGAGTCTTCTGGAATGTGAAAACAACTATCACTATATATATATATATATATATCAACACGCATACATACACACACTCATACATATATATATATAGATATATATATATGTTGATATCTTCGACATCTCAACAGATAATAACCGTCTTTATCACAAAAAATGTGGTTCAAACATCCTGATTAAGTCTCAGCTGTTGAATTACCAGAATTAAGCTTTTTAAGAGGTGCATTATATATATATATATATATATATATATATATATATATATATATATATATATATTCAAAGCTCTTCGAACGAATTGAGCACTCTGGTATCCGGTAATGTATAAAATGTAAACAAACAAACGCTGCTGCTGCTGTTGCTATTTAATTCCTTAAAATTCCCTAGCTGACGTAGTACGCTTGTTGGCTGAATTTGGGTGGGTTTTGATCCCAGTTTCAAGCGTCCTACGCGTCTAGCCACACTGAATAGTTGTGATACAACGAAACAGTCTGTTTCTGGATGACAATATATATATATATATATATATGTGTGTGTGTGTGTGTGTGTGTGTGTGAGTGTATTTATGTGTATGTGTGTGTGTTTGTGTGTGTGTGTATGTATGAGTGTGCCAAATCTAAGCACACACACACACACACACACACACACACACACATATATATATATATATATGTAACTTTGTATAAAATAGACACTGAGTCAATTGCAGTAACAATTACAATATTCTGATTAGAATCTTTTATTATGAATCCAATATCATGACCCGTTGATTCAAGGGGAACCCAACGGTTTGGCGAGACGTCTAGCATCTAATAGAAAAATAGATTAAATGACACTGAAGACACCAGCTGTTGATCAACTGAATAGAGTCTATGTATTATCAAATGGTTTACGACATCATTAGGCAACATTTTGGTAGAAGGATTAATGTCTCTTGCAATGTTCTTTTTAATTTGTTTCCTCTGTTTTCCTTCTCCACGGACGCCATTATCGTCTCTATAGATTAATTATCTTTACCAATAACTGTTTATATAACGCAACATATAAAGATAGGATTTATTTAACAAATCAGTTAGGCATAATTTTCCCAACCGTTTCAACCCTATTTTGTTTTAATAAATACCAAAACTGATTTTCATTATGCTTTTTAACATAGCATACAAGTCGAACTGGCATATTAGTCAACCCCAAGGTTCTGAACTCAAAATTCGGGGTAAGACCCATGCCGGCTCTATAGTTCCACCTCTAAACATACAGTTGACGATTTATTATAAAATAACCTTCAAGTAAGCTTTACTTTAAATGTTGTGGGAGTGTCCTCGTGGTGTGATGGTTAAAGCGATGGACTGCGGAATCGTAGTAAGCGAGTTCGTACTCCAGTCACGCTATTACGTTCACTTTCGGGTAAGGTATGAACCCCCTTATCCTCCCAGCTATGGGTTAAGTAGTACCACTACTGTTCTTCTAGGAGAATAGCTTTTTGTCATTGAATAACCTACAATGGTTGATATGTCATTAAACACAGAAACCAAACCAAACTTAAAATGTTGTGCTATATAAGTTGAGTAATTAAACTAGTGAGTGTATATTCTATGAGCTTCCATATCCCAATAATAGCCATTATTTCAATTGGGTATAGTGAACGTATTTTTCTCTGAAATAAGAATTAAGTCAGCCATATTGCCTAATCGGTGAAGGCTATAGAATACACCGACTGCACCTCTGCAGAGGAGTAAGCCCCCACCAATGAGTGTCCTGCATATGACGCTAAACAATCTGATTGTGAGGTTCCAGTGATGCTGGATCTTTGGGGGATGCGGAGTCCCTCTTCATTGCCATTGCCCCCAAGTCCACCCTGGCCCGGAATGGTAGCATCTAATACAGCCCTATCGAAGGGTTAAATAGAGTAAGTAAAGTTAGCGACCATAGTCGAGGGTGACCCGAAGGCTCCCTTTTCGTTAGCTACTACACCAAGGTGTAGGGGAGGGCGCTACTCCATTCCCTGGATTGCTCCACTTTACCCTTGAACCGTACCTTATAATGCTGAGTGTTAAGCAAGGTGGTATCAAGTTCCATTTTTAAAGTCTTTGGTATGACTCGACCTGGGATTGAACCCAGGTCTCCCGGGCCATTGGCGAACACTCTAACCGCTGGGCCAATGTCGTTGGTTAAATAGAACTGAATGCATATTGTTGCTAAACTGAATTGCTTGAGTTAGAACTGTTTGATAAACTGAATAGCTTGAAATATAAATATTTTTGACAAATAAACTGTACTTATATTTAACTAAAAAAGGCACAATATCAATTAGTAGGCATATATCTAAAAGAACAGACAGAATACATACAAAATCAGATAGATAAGATTAGAGACTCAGTGGAAGATAGGCAATCTAGGATAGCTTGGCAAACAATAAACGAAGTGAGTAGAAGGAAGAGCACAGCCAAAGCAAAATAGAAAGCTGTAAACCAACAAAAAAGAACAAAACTGTGGAAACAGCATTTCGAAAATCTACTAGGAAACCCACCGAAAGTTACGCATGAACCAATCACGAGAATTATTAGTAAGCAATTGGACATTAAACTAGGACCGTTCACTCAAGAAGAACTAGACTCGGTGCTTAGAAAAATTAAAAATTGGAAAGCTGCAGGGTTGGACGAGATTCCCCCAGAAGTATGGAAGACCAGACAATTCGACGACATACTGCTCCGACACTGCAACGCAGTCTATAATCAAAATCCGATAGAAAGATGGATGAAAGGATGCATACTCCCCTTCCCTAAAAAGGGTGACCTCGGATTAGCCAAGAACTACCGAGGTATAACGCTTACATCCATAGCAGCCAAAATTTACAATGCCCTACTACGAAACCGCATAGAACCCAAAATCGACAACATCCTTAGGAAAAACCAAAATGGCTTCCGAAGAAATAGATCCACTACCTCACAAATATTGACCATCCGTAGAATCCTTGAAGGCGTACGGGCAAAAAACCTACGAGCGACATTATTATTTGTCGACTTTACCAAGGCCTTCGTTCCATTCACAGAGGGAAGATGGAACAAATCCTACTAGCATACGGCCTACCAAAAGGAACCGTAGCAGCAATGACGATTCTCTATAGAAACACGAAAGTGAAAGTACTTTCACTGGATGGAGACACAGAATACTTCGACATTGTAGCAGGAGTACTACAAGGGGACACGCTAGCCTCATACCTCTTTATCATCTGTCTAGACTACGGGCTTAGAACATCGATTGATAAAATCAGAGAAAACGGCTTCGAACTGACAAAGAAAAGAAGCAGAAGGTACCCTGCAAAAACAATTACCGACGCCGACTACGCCGATGACATAGTGATTCTGGCAAATTCACCCACCAAAGCCGAAACACTACTGCATATCTTGGAACGAGCTGCCGCAGGCATTGGACTCCATGTCAATGCACACAAAACTGAATATATTTGCTATAATCAAACAGGTGACATTTCCACACTAGACGGAACCTCTCTGAAACTGGTCGACAAATTCACCTACATAGGAAGCAGTGTCTCATCAACCGAAAAAGACATCGAAACACGGCTAACGAAGGCATGGACAGCTATCGATAGGCTATCGATCATATGGAAATCAGACCTGACCGATAAAATGAAACGCACTT